>QVRM01006944.1:222500-279192 GCA_003439945.1 Dermanyssus gallinae
TGTAATTCTAATCATGACGAAGATCGTAAGCGTTTGTTGATACGACAACGGTGAACACGTCAACACGTCGACACAACAACGACAACAACAACAACAACAAAAACGTCGATGCCTATGAGCAAGACGATAAAGCGCCGGCCAACGCCAGGCTAGTTAACAACAAAAAAAAACAGGAGCAACCGGAAGGATTTTCTTTTCCGTTCTATACGTAGAAATAAGCAGGACAGCTGATGGAAGCAGCGCTAGCATAGAGTGTGAACAGATAGAGCAAAAGAGAGATTCATAACACGTCGAAGGCGTGCAGACCTCGGCGCCTAGATACAACGCCTAGATAAATGGGGAATAAGAGTCGAAATAAAACGCATGGGAAGTAACGTATAGCAGGCGGCGGCTATGATGATGATGATAACGATAATAATAATGCTGATGGTGATCATGATAATGATGATTACTGACGATAACAATCACGACCATCATACGAAATCGAGTAGCGTGTATGTAGTATACGCAGATCACTGCTATGCTACTACTCGCGTCGCTGTTTAGTGTAAAAAGTCAGGAATACAACATTGGTGGTGGCTAAACAAGCATACGCAGGGCAGCGAGGCGCCTGGTTGACGCCATTATAGCGGCAGAGTCGCCTCTGCCTTGATAATGAGTATAGATCGAAGATAAATGTAATATATGTCAACACACAGACACACAGACGAGATGTTCAATAAACGTTTGTATTTATAAGCGAACAACTAGTATGGTGTCTTGAATCGGGTGGTGGATGTCGTACATCGTCGGACACAGGCGTCGTCAGTGCAAGCAGAAAAAATCAATTCACGTCACGCAATTTGTCGCATCTGTTTTAAATTATTTATATTAGCCCGTTTAGGTCGTTGCTGCTTCGCCGGTGAGCAGCAGCAGAATATCTGCCCACATTCTGCTTGATTATTCTCATTGCCTCGTATAGAACGTGCTTCTATAAGAATTAATTTACCACGTCTATTTTTCATACTCCAGGAGACGAGTCGACGCGGCTGGACAACGCCGCGGCACGCCGCGTCTGCAGCCGATACCTTTGTTCCTTTGGAGAGCGAGGGCCGCTGCACGCCTAATATTTATAGATGCCTTACTAATGACTTCAGAATCGTGGGAGGTGTAGAAGTTTAACAAGCGCTGCTGGTACGTTTTCTGTGAGCAGTGGAGATCGCATGTCGAGCCCGGTGGCGTGGTGGCATGCGTCTGCGCCTCGCGACCGGAAAAGACACATAGGTGCGCGGGTTCGAACCCCACCGCTGCACATTTGTATTTATGGGAGTCCGTCTGTGTCCCATGGACGTTAACTCTTGACTGAGAGTCAGCTCCGAAAGGATATTTTTTTTAGTGGAGATCGCATGAGGTGTGGCAAAGGTGATTGCAAAGCTTCGTGACGTCTAGGTCGATGTCCTCTTGGCCGGGACATAGCCGAACACGATCTGGGGTACACCGAGGTATGTCCGGGGATGTTAAAGCTAAATAGCTTCCACAAGTACCTCGTAATCAATGTGCCCAAATACCACTACGTTTTGTGTTCCCAGCGATTTTAGACCGTAAATGCAAAAGCGCATAGAATGTCATGAGTCATAGCAACGGCTTAACTAGCAGCAGCCTAATCGGCCCAGTCGCAATGGTACGCAAACTTTTTTTGAAGGGGCTTCTTCACTTAAGGGAGAGTCGTGCTGGCGGGGTCAGAAAGAAGCGTAGCTACTGTTCTATGGTAGATATACATGCAAAATATTTTCAGCACTTCCAGCAAATTCCAACAATATGCATATGCTAAGAAGAAAATTACAGCAACCTGCAAATGTAGTCTATATCTTGTAGTATATATATATATATATATATATATATATATATATATATATATTATTAAGGCGACGGGGAGAGAGACGAGTTCTCCGGTGGAGACGTCGGACGACAACATGCCGGGTAATGTTCGTTCGGAGGCAGCGGTTTGTGTGGACTCGGCCAGAAAGGAGGAAGCTTTAGAGGTAACTTCCCAGGCAGGTTGCTCCAGAGCAGGAGATAAGAGGCAGGCGGAGGGATCACCCGAAATTTCGCCAGGAATGGAATCGATGCCTCCCCACCTGGCTTAACTGGTCAGGATGAAGACCTTAAAGAAGAAAAATAAAAGCGATGGTGTCAAGGCTGATGACCCCCCAGCGAATTATGCAGAGGCACTTGAGAAGGTAAACGAGAGCGCCGAATCGCTGAAGGAATTAAGAGAGAAACACGGCACTACGCATACTGATATTAAGAATGCCATTACAAGATTAGAGCTAGTAATCTGGTGGCTTAGCGAGCAAGACGTTAAAAGGAATATCTGCGAAAATGAGCTGCGTAAGAATAATGAGGAAATACTTGAGCAGAATACTGTGCTCAGTACACAGATACAAGAGTTGACAATTCAGCTAAACGAGAAAGAAGCAAATAGCAAGAAGCTGGATATTTCGAAGGAAACTGTGGAAGTAGGCACAGAAACGATAAGCCTTTCTGGCGTTGAAGGTACTGTCCTCTGCTCCAGATGCAACAAGCAAGTAGAAAATGAGCGAGTCCAACAGCTCAGAGATGCTGAGCTAGCGCAATAAGTTGAGGATGCTCTAGACAAAGCGCAAACAATGGACGACCTTGCAAGCTTAGTGAATAAGGAGTGGCCTAAAGCCGTTTTCAAGAACTCAGCCTTCGCGCGGAAAAGCTTTCTAAGAGCAAGCCACTCACGCGCCATGCTGGTGACTCAGGGATCTGAAAAGGATAAGGTTCTTCTTGAGAAACTCAAAGAGTACCCGTCTGCTGCGTCACTCATAAATCTTCCTGTTGGTGGAGTCGCGGTCTTGCGAAGCAGCGAAGCGCTGGAGATGGTCGATGGCGCATGCGAGCAAGCACAGACACAGGTGAGCCAACAAACAACCATGAGAAAGCTTGTGGTCGGTATGGTTGGAGCCGAAGGGACACCTGCCGGTTTTTTGAATATTCTTTCGAAGATTATAGAGAACAGCAAGATCCCCCTGGCAACAGAGCCCCCTGTCCTGCATATATCTGAGGAATGGGACGGGTCATCAATCAGACGTACCGTGGAAGCTTGTTGCAGGAAAAATTCGTATTACATCGAATTAGCGGAGAGAAAAGGCATGAGGACCCGCAGTTCTTCTCGCGGGCGTAGCTCCTCCCGCGCGAGAGGTGAGTCTGTACCGCTCGCTGGTCACAGCACCGTCAGGATCAAAGTGAAAGAAGGCTCAACCATTGAGGAGACCCTCAATAAAATCAGAGACTATGTTAAGATGAAGCCGGTGAAGCCGGTGTGATGAAGCCGGATGAAGCCGGTGTGAAACTCAATCAGGTTACCAAGACAAGAGACGGAGATCTAATAATAAAGGTTAATGAAACCAAGACAGGAGGAGGAATTACGTTTGCAGACATAATTCGCAAGGGCACGGATGTGGAAGTGGATGTACGCAAGACGACGGGGCCCCTAATTACGGTGGTTCTCCGTGACGTAGACGCTTTTCTGAATGCCGCCAAGATAGAGGCAGAGTTGCGCACAAAATTAAAGCTCTCCGCGACTACGGTTCTCCGCACTGAGGATCCTCGAATGACCAAGAGAGGGGGATGGCAGTGCCTTGTTACGCTACCGCGGACAGAAGGCAGTAGACTTCTGTCCTACAACCGGTTACCCCTAGGCAATTCAAATTGCAAGCCAGAGGAGTGGGTCTCATTACCCACTTGCTTTAACTGCCAGAAGGTAGGATACTTTGCCAGAGAGTGTACTAATGACAAGGAGTCACAGCGACGTTGCAACAAGTGCGGTGAACTCGGCCACACATTTAAAGACTGTGAAAAGGACTGCCCCACTGCTATGCCTGTGACGTGGATGGCCATACTGCCAGTTCCATGTCCTGCCCGGCCTTCAAGAAGGCGGTCCTGGATCGTAAACAAGTTGTTCGGGAACAATCGGCACAGGACAGAATTCAGGCTGAAAAGGAAGAGGACGTGGCCCGCAGGAAACACCAACGCAAAGAAAAGAAGCTAGAAAAGATAGACGCGGAGGGGTTCATCACTCCGGGTTCCGGCCACACCGCCAGAGGCTTGATTGCGGCAACTAGTGCAAACCCCATCCCAACCAATGAATCAGAATAGCGCACATCCGTTTAAATTGATACAGGTCAATTGCAACCGCAGTCGGCCTGCTCATATGCTAGTAGAAGAGATAACGAGCAGACGGGAGACGACGCTCACATTAATTAGCGAGCCAAACAAAAAACTAGTGCAAGATAGAAGCGAATGGGTTGCGGACGTTCGCGCAGATACCTGCATAGTTCGAAATAGCATCATAGAAGAATTGAATCATGGGACAGGTAGTGGCTATTCATGGATAGATGTGGCAGGCATAGGCAGGATATACTCTTGCTACATAAGCCCAAACATTGAACTAGAGGCCTTTGAGGATTTTCTAGACGAGCTAGCAATATCAATTGGCGAAGCTCCTACACCGGATAGGGTGCTCCTAGCAGGAGACTTCAATGCAGCGTCCGAGGTGTGGGGCTCCTCCCGTGCAGATAGAAGAGGTTTACTGCTGATGGACTGGATGGCGTCCAAAAACATGGTTGTCTTAAATGATGGAGTTGATCCGACGTTTCATAGAGCAGGACAGGAGTCAAGCGTAGACTTGACGATCTGCAGTGAGATGATGGCTGTATTGGTCACCGATTGGAGAGTACTCACTGAGGAGGAGAATCTGAGTGATCATCACTGCATCGAGTATACAATAACAAGGAACACCAGACAAATACCTCCCGTGCCTCGGCAGCGGTTCGCTATCAAGAATAGTGGGGTTATTAAAGACGCAATACGAAATATCTTCGAGATAGACGGGCTCCCAAGGGATGCAATAGAGTTAGAGAAGGGTTTGAGGAAGGCTTGCCTTAAGGCCTGCAGGTCAAGAACATATCCTAAAAGAAGAAAGCCGGTGCTGGGGAAACACTGGTGGAACAGGGACATTGAGAAAACCCGAAAATAATGTTTAAGAGCAAGGAGGGCCATAAAGAGAGCTAGAGGGAATGCGGACATACTCCCCCATCTGGTAATGGAGTACCGAAACTGTAGAGCTTTACTTAAAAAGAAAATTGTCGACAGCAAAAGCAATAGGTGGAGAGAATTCCTCGCGACCCTCGACGACGACCCGTGGGGAAAGCCGTACAAAATGGTTAGAGGCAAGCTGCAAATCCGAGCTCCAAAAACTATTCTGAAAGATCCAGAGAGGACGAGTCTACTGATGAGATTGTTCCCCAGCACGCAGACTTTCCTAGAGGAATCTACGAGAATAACCAATTAGAGGAAGGGTTAGAAATGTATGAATCTGAGGTTTCTGTTGTAGAAGTACTACAAGCAGCTGAGAGAATTAAACAAGGTAAAGCGCCAGGGCCTGACGGCATTCCTTCAATGGCTGTGAAAGCTCTGTTCGAGGAGTTCCCTGAGGTTGTAGCAAAGGTGACGACTAAGCTTATAAAAGAAGGAAAAATCCCGAAAGCATGGAAAACAGCGGAGGTAGTCCTTGTGCCTAAAGGAAATGGCGGTTATAGGCCTATCTGCCTGACTAGTTCGTTAGCAAAGGGCGTGGAAGCTATTGTAGCAGAGAGGCTTCGAGTCTTCGCCGAAGAAAACGGCCTACTGTCCGATGCACAATACGGAATCCGAAGAAACAGGTCGGTTTTAACGGCTATTAACTAAGTGGTGACCAAGGCAGAATCGCTGCACAGCTCCACGCCTAACACCCGCAAGTTATACCTTGCAGTGCTGCTGGACGTGAAAAATGCTTTTAACAGTCTGCCTTGGAAGGTTATTTTGGATACACTAGTCAAGAGGAAGGTTCCACAATATCTGGTAAGGCTAACCTCGGACTACTTGAAAAATCGTGTCATCACTTGTGAAGGCAAGGAGATGCCTATGACGGCGGGTGTCCCACAGGGTTCCATCCTCGGGCCCCTACTGTGGAACATAGCGTACGACGATGTACTCCGACTACGTAACCTCCCTGTCGGAGTTGAGCTTTTGGCATACGCAGACGACTTGGCTGTGACGGTGCAGGCTAAGACGACTACGGAGGCAGAATTATATGCCAACAAAGCCCTAAAACTTGTAGAGGAATGGATGAAGGAGGCTGGGTTGGCTCTTGCTCCGGAGAAGAGTGAAGGTATTCTGCTAATAGGAAAGAAGCAAGTGCGACCTATCAACCTTGTCCTAAATGAGGTCCAGATAAGGATGGTTAGTGTAGCCAGGTATTTGGGCATATATCTGGACAGAGGAATGAGGGGTATGCACCATGCTAGAAACGCTGTGAAGAAAGCGGAGAAGGTGGCCAACACAATAGCCAAGATCCTTCCTAACATTCATGGGCCAAGTAAAACAGGACGCAGGAGACTTATTATGTCGGCTGTCAAATCTATAGCGTTGTTTGGAGCACCGGTGTGGTTCACAGCAGCTAAAAAGTCGCAAGGGCTAAAACATATGTTAAGAAGAACACAAAGGATCGCGGCCTTACGGATTACTCAGGCCTATAGGACTGTTAGCACCTCCGCTGCACTTGTCCTTGCTGGCACTCCTCCCTTGGATCTAAAGGCAGAGGAAAGGCAAAGATTATGGGATAGGGGCCCAGAAAGCTCTAATAGGAAAGTCAGAGAGGATGAAAGAGAAGGCACCCTAACTGCATGGCAGAACGAATGGGATGCCATTCCAGATGGTGCACCGGGTGCGCGCGTGCGCGACCTTATTCCTGACATAAAGAAGTGGTTAAATCGACCCGGAGGAGAGGTTGATCACTTTCTGACGCAGGTTATAACGGGTCATGGCAACTTTCAGGCATATCTGTCAAGAATAGGAAAAGCCTCCTCGGACATATGCGTACTCTGTGACCTAGGTGTCGTAGACGACGCTGCCCATACTCTGTTGGTCTGTCCGGTCTTTGCGCAAGTCAGAATAGAGACTAAAATAAAAGTTCTGGACCGACTGAAATTGGGCGGAAAGCTGAATTGTACGAACTCTCCGGACCTGCCTACTCAGGGAATTGCACAGTTGGTGCAATTCATTTGTGAAAGCACCTCTAACTGGCATATAGGAACTGCAGTGGCACGAGAGGTACTGGTTAGAAAGGGGAACCTGGAACAGAACGGACAGAATACGCCCGTGCCTCTAGAGGAATCGTTTCGCAGGTAGAGGAATGCAGTATTATGGCTATAGGGTCAAACCTTGAGAGGTCTTCGGCCAATTGATTCGAAGAACACTCACCACTCCTCCTGTCGGCTCGTAGTACTATTAAAAGGAGAGCCGGGCTGACAGAGAGTGAAGTTTAAGGGGGGAGGTGCGTTTAGTGGGTATGATCTCGGCGGAATAATATCCAACCGTCGGGGGTGAGTCCCACACTGCATAGGGTCTGTGTCTCTATCTACTTGCCCTATGCGTTAGTGCCTAAAGCATTTAAATCCTCCTCCTCCAAAAAAAAAAAAAAAAAAAATATATATATATATATATATACATATATATACATATATATATATATATATATATATATATACATATATATATATATATATATATATATATATATATATATATATATATACACATTCCTTCCTTGCACACCTATATATATATATTTGGCTGCCTTGTGTCTGGTCGCCTCAAGGCACTCTTTCACCTGGCGAGCAGACCCACAGCCATAATAACATTGTAAATAGTAACAGCCGAAACAACAATAGCTCAACGGCGGAGACCGTGATTGCAATATCACTGTAACGACAGCAGTAGTAATAACAGCAGCAGCAACAACAACAACAACGATAGCAACAACGGGAGCATAATCAAGGATATTTTTGGCTCGAGGTCAAAAAGAAACGTCTCTCTACTGACGTCAAGATGCTATTTTCCACCGCACAACGTTCACTAACGACTTGCGCTGCCTGGCTACACTAGAGCCACTAGCGGCCGGGGTCCGCCTGTTAATAATGCGTGCGCACATACTTGCCAATAAACTAGAACAAAGGAGAAATGCCTGCGTTCTGTCGAATATGTCAATTCAAGGCACATCGGTCGATTTTTGTCGATTCTACTCGAATTACACAAACGGACACGCATACATACACACATGGCCATACATTCACACACACATACCCACTTATAAACACAGACTCATAAACACACCCACTGAACAGATAAAGCGGGATAAAATGGTGGTTTTCACTTATGACGTATTGTTGTTCCTACGGCTGCGAAAGTGCCGCTAGACAGACCCCGCCCAACAACAGGACAACAAACCGTGCTAAAAACAAACGCATACCACCTTGTTGTTGTTGTCGTCGCCGTTGTTGTTGCTGTTGTTGTTGTGGTGTCTGCCTACAGCCAACACATGTCACTTATTACTCTCACGACGATCATAATCGCTATTCCCACCGCTCGCTGTTTGCTTCTTTCCTTTGCACTAGCCACTACGGGCTTTACACGGCTCTGCTATTACGCCGATTGACAAAAGGTTCATCGTCAGTTGTCAACCTGATAATCCAGCGACCGTTCCTTCCACTGGTGGTAAGCCCGTTCAGCAGTTCTACTACTATCTTGGTATCTGAGTATAGACATAAATGTAAATATATGTATGTATATAAATATATATATATATATATATATATATATATATATATATATACACTCAGGGACTCACAAACTCACTAAAATCAAGTCGTACTCTTTACCCCCGTTGTCGACGGTGGCCGCAGTACTGTATTCTCAAGATTACTTTACCTGGCTACTTTCACTTACAATTAAGGGTGCTCGACTTGTAGAGCTGGACTTCTTGTTTTGTTTCGATATTTTTGCTTTCGAGAGTCAAATCTTGCCACTCTTCTTGCGCTCTTACCAAGTCGCATGATCCCTGAGGGGCGCTACTACAACAGGGTTCGGCGTGTCAGGCGACTTCCCAATGTTATTAAGGTCTGAAACAGTAGCTCTGGCTCAATGTTGGACAAAGCATGGCGTTTGTATCAGTACCTTTCGTCTCTCTGAGCCTCAGTTCTGAGTTGCACAGTACAGCATACGGGGGAATCAGCGTTGCTAATGCGGTGTAGGTATTGCTGCAGACAGCCACCGTGGCCCGTCAGCAGCTGAGCCAGTTGAGCAAGTGGGTAAGTGAGCGAGCCGTATTAGAGGCTCTACATTTGGCCCGACTGGATTGCTTTCTATCGCTAGTGCTACTTGTTCAGGATATCTATCAGCTGATTAGTTGTCCATCCGTCTTGGGGTTGACTGAGGGCGCCTCTTGAAGATGATAGTTTTTTGACTCTTTGGGCCCAGAGAATCTGCTTAGAGATGGCTTGTATGGCTGCTGTGAACGCCGAGTGGCTTGCCGTGCGATATTAAGTTCCATATGTCTTAATGCCTTTTAAGTAAGCGGGAAAAATGTAGGGGTGCAATATATAGCATGAAACTGTCAACTACTGACTACAGCGTGGAGTGTCGGTTGCTTGGCTAGTCTGCGGGAGAATTTTTCGCACGTCTGCTGACGATTTAGCAGCTTTTTACTGCATAGCGCACATGAACTGTTCCTGCGAGAGTCAAGGTCTTAACCCAGGTGGTCAACCATGAGTGTTGTTGGTACTGGGTCTCCTAGCAGGCGTAAATTTTGATTCGGTAGCAAGCGCCTCAAGTCGTTTAAAAGAATTTCTTTCGTTTTTTTGTGGAGCCAGTATGAGAGCTATCGTGTGGACACATTGTTGGACGTCACGGGCGACGGCGATATGTGCCAGGTAGTCCGTGTGGGCGACGGAATAGGCTTCCAGAGCATGTGGGAGTCTAAGTACTCCATCGTAGGCTTTACTCCGTAGCGTTGGTCCCGTTACAGACCCCTGAAAATCCGGCTTTGGCTGCATAGTCCAAACCTTTGTATGTTAATAGGAGGATACACCTTTGTCTACCGCTTATGGCATCTCACGAAAGCGTGTTATCGAAGGTGCACATAAAAGTGCTCATGGGTTGTAGATCTGTTCGGGTTGCCCATTATAGATGAATATTTTCGATCCTTGATGAGGAGCTGCTTTCCCAAATACTGTCACATAGGGTTGCATTGAAGCTCCTCCTACAATCGCGCTTTGGTGGCTGGGGGTACTCATGCTGAGCTTTAGTTCTTCGAGGTAACCCCCGTATTTTCTTAAGGTGGAGTTCGGAGAAACATATACTGAGCAAATCGTTAAGTCGAAAATGGTTATAAATATAAGTGCGTGCCTTGACCGACTGAAATGAGAGGTAATTTCGTGGGGAATACCTTGATCCAAGAGAACTTGTGGGTAGCATGGAGTCAAGGTTGAGAAAATGGTCTTGTTGAGGCCTCGGAAAGTAGCAAGATCCGTATGTTATATTTCGGCTGCAAACTGTGATGCCAGACCCTATTATCTAGGGGGCTCACGGAGGTTTATTTGCAGTACTTTAATGTTTCTGATTGTTTTGCTTGTTGTCGCGGAAGCATGAGGCCCCTAATTTAACATTAGCTTTAGACTTTTTTCCATTTATTTAGTATATGCTGGGTACTGCAGGTTGGTTGCGTAGTGTCCCTCTCTGTTACCGACATTGCATCAAAAGTTTGCCGTGCAGCCCTTTGTGACGCTTGCCTTCCGCATTTGAAGCGCCGATGTTGGGTTAATTCCGCTGCGGTACAGTTCCTGATCGTATGGCGAGCTAAGACGTGAGGAATATTGGGACGCCGAGACCATTTGGTGTATATATATATATATATATATATATATATATATATATAGCGTAAATGCCGATGAGCTTTCTCGGGGGACATTTTAGTATATATTCAGCATGAGTGGTCGCTTGCCCGGGTTTTCCCTAAGAGTTCAAGGCTGAACGCCGTTTGTAGCGCTTCGTACACTTGAGCTCTGAAACTAACAGATATATCTTCTTCTTTATATGTGGGCAGAGAAATATAACTAAAAAGCTACCTTTTGAGCGCAGGACTCAATCCGAGTCCGCTCTCGAATATTCTCATTCTCGAGCTGCAGTTTGCGCATGCTACACGCACTTGCTATTCCGTCGTTTAAAGCCGTTTCGCAACGCAGCGGTGTCTCGAATTGCGGCACGTGGCGGCGGTTCGAATTTGCACGTAGCGGCGTTCGAATCGTCTCACATATGGACGTTCGAATTGTCACCCGCGACACTTGGCATTCGTGACATACCCCCCATATGAGTTCTTGCTGTTGTGGGTGAGTAGTCTAAAATTTAATGCTGACCAGAAGTGTTGAACTGTGGTGGTTGAGTTTTCTGTGATTGCGTTTGCCGCGAGACGGCAGACTAACCATCACCCTTTATTAAGCAGCACTTACAAAACACGTCTGCACGTTACAACGGTCGCGTCGAGACTATATATTTATATGTCACCGGCTATATATTTATATATATATGTCACCGGCTATATATATATATATATATATGTCACCGGTTATATATATATATATATATATATATATATATATATATATATATCACCTCCATTGAAAAAGGGGTATTACAATAGCAAAGTCGGTTCGAATCTGTGAACGACGCGCAATACTCCAGGCAAATGAGCTGTTCACAACGTCCACACGAACAATCTCGTGAGGGTGAATGGAGACGCCTTTCGGAGATTATTTAAAAAGGGATCGGCCAGCCTACTGCCGAGCAATTGTCCATTCGCAACTCAATCCCTCAACGTGAGCTCAATTTGCCTCGACATATGATTCAAGAGTGAAGGTTAACAAGTTAACTTTAGGCAAACGAAGGACTAGAATTGCAATTGAACAGCAACAGATTGTTTGGTCGTTGATCTACATTTCAGGCAACCTCAACGTAGACAGAACAGCGTTTGGATCTGTTTGCACACGGAAACTCTGCGAGAATGGCGGCTTCGTGTCCAAAATTTAAACTCTCAGACGGAAATGAAATACCCGCAATTGGGTTGGGAACATGGAAGGTGGGTCATCTTTTCATAGTGTTTTTTAGTTACATATTTAAATGGTATATATAGTTTGGCTATATTTCCTTACGTGTCCGGACTTCTCTACCAAAAGGCACACAAAATACATGTCATCTCATTTGTAAGTTTGTCTTTGGTATGTATGTTGTGTTATGGTTTATCCTTTATAGGGAGACTTTATATGAGTAGTGCATATATACCCAAAAACAAAGAAAAAACAAATATATATAATGTTTATTTTTACATTTCATGTTTGCATGCACATAAATATGTGTTACGTACCACCAGTCAAACGCGGACGAGGGGTATAAGGCAGTGTGTCGTGCCATCGACATCGGTTACCGCCACCTGGACTGCGCACTTGTCTATGAAAATGAGGCGGAAATTGGGAGAGCCATACGTGATAAAATAAAGGAAGGCGTCGTGACCAGACAAGATCTGTTTGTGACCAGCAAGGTATGAGGCCCACGTAGCTTGCCGTTTTTAGTGGTCCATTTATTGTTTTGCATTGTTTATATGACGACGAAAGATTTAGACGCATGTACAGATAAAGGTGGGTATTCAATTTGGATAAGTACGCATGTATACGCGCATGTAAAGATGGTCTTCTGTACCTAGCCAAGCCGGGGAGTAAATTCGATCCGAATTGGTACCCTAGGACGGAGCACCATCTCGGCAGCCATTTTAATCGTATCGCGAGGATCGAGTGAACGAAGCCAAAAGCGTCTCAACAGCCAAACGAGAATGATTTTCTCCTCGATGAACGCAAACCGCTGCCCGATACAGTTGCGAGGTCCCGCCGAAAATGGCACAAAGGCGAATTGATTGCGATCACGTGTGTTCTCGGCCGAGAAACGATCAGGATCGAAGACTTCTGGCCGAGGAAACACAGACGGATCGCGATGAAGCCCGATCAGATTGATGTTCAGCTCACTACCAATTGGAACTGGCTTGTCCAAGATTGTTAGCGGCTCGGTAACGCGTCGCGCAATCATGGGAACCGACGGGTAGATTCGCTGCGATTCCTTAAGAACCATGTCAAGATATCGACATTGCTTAATGTGTTCCACTGTCACTTCTTCGAGGCACTCGTCTGCACCCATTACCGCGTCAATCTCGCTGTGAAGTCGTTTCTGAACATCGGGATAGAGGCCCACAAGGTATACTGCCCACGTGATACCCATCGATGTTGTGTCATGCCCTTCAAACATAAACGTGTCCACTTCCTCACGAATGTCACGTTCAGTCAGAGTCCCATGTTTGAGATGTTCGATCAACAGAATATCAAGGAAAAGTTTTTTAGACTTAAAGAGATTTTCTTCTGCACCGGCGATGCGCTCGAGTTCTTCGGGGTTGGCCTGGAGCTCTTGTTTGCGCTCGCGGATCACCTGAAGTGTGAAGGCGTGCAACTCGCTGAGATACTTGCGATTCGCCCGGCCGGCCTTCGTCATATTGTAGATCCAATCCACCCAATTAAGCGGTGATTGCACACGCTCAAAGAAGAGCTCCTCGAGAGCGCCGATCGACTCGAGGTACCGCCGGCCGGTGCCAACCGTTTGGCAGCCGAGATTAACGCCCATGATTGCTTCGCAGGCTATCGCCAACGTAACGGCGGATATGTAAGGCACAATGTCTTCGTTAGGATCTTTGTGCGCCAGCCTTTCAACAAACACTTTTGCCTCCCGATTCATGATCGGTGCAAACTTCTCAAGGATTCGAAAATGAAATGCCGGTGTCAGCAGACGCCGACGAGTCTTCCACTTTTGTCCGGAGCTCGTCAACAATCCGCGACCAAGCCAAGGGACCAGAAGGTTGTATACGTGTCCTTTACTTAGATTCGTCGAGTTGCTGAGAATCTTCGCAACGTGGTCGGCGCGATATATGACGAAGTTTGGCTGCGCTCCCATGTAAAGAACGTACAGGCCATCCTTGCGGAGGCGTTCGATCTCACCGAGGATAAAATTTAGAAACAGTACGCAGTAGTCGTCTTGGCTGCGAGCTATGCGCTTTAGACCGATGTGAACACTGAGATGTCGGACGAGAGGTATAGCTTCGAAGCGGTGTGGGAAGGCCATCGTCTCCCTATAGGTCGGCTGCTGTCGAATCCGCAAGATCACTAGCACGGATAGGACGAACACACCCACGGTCACCACGACGAGTTCGATCAGTGCTAGAAGCAGGCCGCCAGACCACCACAGGAAGTTCACGCCTATCGTATCATTCATCTTCTCTTTGATCGGCGACAAGGTTCGGCAGACGATACAACCGTGCAATTTTCCTGTTATGGGCACATCAATGAAGATGTATGTTGTGTTGATTTCATCCCATCAATTAAAATGGAATCAGCGATTTGCTCGCATCGCGCACTATTCCTCGGCACCGGCTCCGCTGGAAAAGCTTAGTGCGTCTGTTGCGCCTTTGCTTGTTGTTCAATGTTCAATACAGCGCTCATCCTGCCAACCTTTGCCTCCAATCGGTAATATTTCGTTATCTATTTCGTTAGATGTGTGCAGCGATGGAGAGAAGGTTGGGCAGTAAGGGTAGATCGATCGACGCATTGATTGCATATATCAGTGGCGCGTCTCCACAACCAAAGTTCTCTTGCCTCTCTAGACTTGATTCAACGGTGCCTCTTTCGTTTATTATGAAACAACACGGCAGCTAAATGTAAATACTCACGTAAAATAACCATCATCTGTGTGTCATCATTTTATGATATTTACGAGTACTCTATGCTGACTCCTATCATATGACGTTATACGGTAAGGTCGAATACCTCTGCATTATCGCTGAAACTTCTTGTCGGAACTAGCCCGCGCATGAAGTGTCTACCAGGATAGATTTAGCAGGGATAATATGATCTGATGTGTTCTATTTATCAATGTCACGAGGCTGCTGGCCTGCGCCAGCTTTTTCCTACAAGGTAACGGTAAATGCTACGCAAAAAGGTTTCAGATTTTCACGCTCTATGTGATTCTTAGTTCTAGTTTAAGATGAACTTCCCAATGCGCCCACGTGCAAATTAAAGAAAAACTAAAAGGAACTTTCTTGGAAAGAAAAACTAAAAGGAAGGTTGTGCCTATTTCGAAATTAAAATTATTGTGAAGGTAATTTCACGCTTTCTTAGGCCTCTATTGATTTAGAAAATCTGTTAGCAGACAAACTTTCGTTAGCTCAAATTACTTACCCAAGCCTTGAAATTGGAATTTCCGGATTGACCGGACATTCCATTGCATAGGATAATACACCTACAGGGAAACCATAAAGTTCTACCTGTTTATTTTATGAGTATAAATGATCTATACCGATATCCTTTACGCCCAATAATTATTCAGTTAAATAATCGCCCTCGACTTTTTTGAGTAATTTAACGAAATAATGGCGTATAGTATTATTTATCATTTATTTGTAAATGTAGGCTAATGCCAGATCAGCTAACGTGTGTGTGTGTCTGTGTGTGGCTTTTAACAGTGCTGGAACACCTATCGATCATCGTTTGAGAGAGTACAAGAGGGTCTCGAGAAGTCACTTCGAGATCTGGGCCTAGACTACCTAGACCTCTATCTTATCCACTGGCCCTTCAGCTATGCCGAGGATGGAGGTTTAACTCCGCTTGACGAACATGGCCGTGCTCGCGGTTCGGATGCGGACTTCATGACCGCGTGGCATGCTATGGTAAAGGTATGTACGGAAACCATTGTACAATAATCCGCCACTACACTGCATCAAAACGTTCCGGAAGAACGATGAAGTCTAGTGGACAGACACAGTGTTACGGCATTAACTTCTGATTTTTTATGTTTGATCTCAGTAACGACAGGCATCTTCATTTGCATGAGGTAGGTCAGAATCGACATATCTATGCATTTATAACGCATAGACTTTCATGGTGTATATCTCAATATTTCTCGCAAGGCTCTTTTTTGCAGACGGTGTAATGGACATAATACGTATATAAGTCACTCCAAATATTTCAACTGCATAGCTTAGATAACTATGGACGTACGCGTAGTACACATAACGATTGAACGTTTACATTTCGTTACAGCTTCAAAAAATGGGCAAAATTCGCAGTATTGGTGTGTCGAATTTCAACAGTGAACAGATTTCACGGGTTCTGGCCGAATCCTCGGTACCTCCGGTGACCAATCAGGTTGAAAACAATCCTTATCTCCAACAAGAAAAACTGCGTGCCTTCTGTGCAGAGAAGGGCATCGTTCTCACCGCGTATGGCCCTTTAGGCTCACCCTACAAACCCGAGACAAGGTTGGCATCCATGTAATGCAGCGTGTAAATTACTTTTTCAATTAGTTACTTGCCTAGGCTTCTACTGTGCACCCTCATAAAATATCTCAGGGTGAACAAATGCCGAAAATATTATGTAAATTTGACACAATATCTCTCCATGTGTATTTCATTATTTAGAAAATAAGGAGGAACAAACAATATATATATATATTATCGAAAAAATATATATATTATATGGCGTCGAATGTTCGGCTCGAATATGTACATAAAAAAACTGTATATTTTTTAGTTTTCGCGGTAAATGCCTTAAAATTGTTTAACCCATGCTGAGTTTTTGCACTTCGGGGATGCAGCCTCACAGAACTCATGAATAGAACCACAATTGATTCAATGCGAAAATGACCCTTATGAAATAATAATATTTTTCTGCATATGTGTCCTTATGCGTGTAAGCGTAATAGCATATTTTAAAAGTATTGAATGTGAAATTAAAAATAGATACTCACTGGATATTTGTGAACTTATTTAGTAGGGCTACTTGCCTTCCGCTAGCCGGCGTTCTTTGTCTGGTAAAGCAGAATTGTCTTCAGGAACAGTCCTGTTCAGTTGTTCAGTGTCACTCCCAAAATAATACATTAGTCCCCTTCCCATTTCATTGAAAAACGTGCTATATATATATATATATAAAATGGAAGAGTTCTTATAATATTGCAGTGCTCTGAAGGAACCTCGTCTCCTGGACCATCCCGTGCTGACAGAGATTGGAAAAGCGCACGGCAAAAGTGCAGCTCAGGTAGGCAGAGCACGCAAGGCTACAAAACCAATAGCTATGCAGTCATTGTAATAGCCAGCGGCTTGGACTTCTGCTGTACAACAATTTCTTAACTTGTACCGTCTTAGTTAAATGTTTTGCTTGTACTTAAAAAAAATATATATACTCGTATATATATATATGATGTTCATTATATTTAACATTTTCCAAGATTTATTACTTAGTTCTATTAACTTCCACCCTATATAGATATAATATTACAAATTCACCCATAACTACTCAAAGGAGTAAAAGCAGGGTTAAATGGTAGAAAAATAAATACAATAATGCAATTTGGAAGACATTTGTAAATAGAGCTAAATACGGTCACGCTACATTGCTTCCAGCAGATATTTGATGTGAGCAAACGAAGTGTGGGCTATCTTCTGGTCTGTTCTGAAAAGTGAAAATTTATTGCACATACTTTTTTATTTATTTATTTTCGTCCAAGGTCTAAATATCGCGCAAAAGTGTAATGCCAGGCGGATTGTCTTGTCAGAGAACGAAAATTAATTGGATTTACAATTGGACTTTTTTATGGGTCTTTACAGGTAATGCTGCGGTTCCAGATTCAACGCGGACTCCCTGTGATTCCGAAATCATCAAACCCCGAACGTATTGCTCACAATTTTCAGTTGTTTGATTTTGAGCTCAGCCGAGCTGATATGGACCGCATAACTCAGTTAGACAAGGGCATTCGGATAGTGACTATGGAGTCGGCAAAACATCTTAAGCACTACCCGTTCAACACGGAATTTTAATTGGCTCGGTAACATACGCATAAACAGTGGAAAACCACAAATAGATATATTCATGTATATCGATGCTTGGCACGCACTAACTTTGCGAGCCACGTTTACGAAGCGTTATGATTCAATCAAAAGTAAACATTATATTTCAGACCATACTTGCAAAACTAACTTGTCGGCCCGCTATCCCTCTCTAGCAGACACTTTATTGTTGAGTTCAAAAGAAGTTAGATGCAATATTAATACACAATGCATATATATATATATATATATATATATATATGCCAGTGAGGTTCGAACGTGCCATATCCTCTTCAGCAAAGTTGTATTATCAATACATCGTACCAACCATATGAGCGACGTTTGTTTTCCTTTCAGTATGTTCGCTACCCATATCGTGCTATCAGAGCTATGAAGTAGGGGTAGATAGAAGAGTGTCACAGTGTAAGACACTATCGCATCCTATGTCAGCCACTTGCCAGGCTACCACTAGGAAATAGTGGCGCCATCAAGTCTTCTGTGGTGTGTAGTTTGAGATCTCAAGGCAGGCTAGTAGTCTGCCTAAGAGTAACTTTTATACTTTGTTCATTTCTGCGTGCCTTAAACATTTATGAGAATTCCTTTAAAGCTATTAATAAAAAAATCAGGCTACCGGCGTTGACATTATCTACGCATGCCCTGCAACGAAAAGTGGGCCGAATAATAGAGCCGCCAGCAGTTGGGTCCAGCATATGCCTAGTTGTGGTGATGGCACCGCTTTAAACCACTCTTTACTCCAGCATCCCGACCGAGCGGCTCGAAGGACCCTGATTCCACAAAGTTCTCAAGTAGTTAGTTCAGTGCAACCACGTCCATCTGATTATTGCTCATATAATAGCGTAAATCTGACCATGCAGTCCGCTTTCCCGTATTTGCATAAATTATGTTCTGTACGTCATAATATTCAGCCACATTAGCATATCAACAATCTTGCCGTGCAGGATCGTTTTCAGCACAATACTTAGTGTATATTTAACATGCGCCTTCATTCATCGATGTATATATATTGGAAGACGCACTTACATGGTAGGTAGTCGAATCGTGGCGATCTATTCAATGCATTCTCCGCCAGCACTCTGTGTTCTTTCAGCAGTCTTGTTGATAACGATAAGTTCTGTCTGACATTCATTTTAGGAATCAGAGGGCGTATTCCGTCTACTCCATTCGTGTTCTGAAGCTAACGCGAATGACCTTCTTGCAGCCAGTATCAGAGATCCAATACTCCTGTAGCTATGGTTCGCTTCTATGTTGTCCCTGCTATTGCCGCGGAAACAAAATTTTGAGCCAATTCTGTGCAGGTTTACAAAAATGCGTACGTGCTGTGTGTGTTCGATAATGCAGTGTGCCGATTGATTATCAACATTATTTGCATGTGTAGGTAGGTTGGGATCACGGCTGGGCTTGCTGTTCTTCTTGATCGTTTATGTCGGTTGCCAGGTCATTGTGGTGACGTTTCGGTTCCTACCTCCAGAGCTCTTATAACGCGTCTATAAGTATGCAGTATTCCAGGAAGATAAAGTCGATCAATTAAAAAACGGAAATTAGTTGATACTCTTGCTGTTTTGTCTAGTTACTAGTTGAACTACGTAAATATATATATATATATATATATATATATATATATATATATATATATATGCGTAGAAGGTTTCTTTGAAATGTATTTACGCACGTCCAGCTCAGCCAATAAATGTTTTAGCTTTATTAAGCCGGTCATTAAGTACTTAAAAAGTGCAGCAAAATCAGCAAAGTTCCGTTTAACTAGTCTCCCTAACTGTGGAGGTCTGAACGCCGGAGCGTCGTTATGGTGAATGATAAAGTTTTGCGCGCCAATTTCGGCCGTGTCGCTTGCGGTCACGAATCAACGCCAAATATCTGTGGACATGGCTTAAGCATCGGCAAACACTGCTGCGAAATGTTTGTTTTGCGTGTCTTTTTAAACGAAGCTCGTAAATAGTCTTGGCACCCGTTTTTTTTAAATACAGCTTTTTAATTTCTAATCCTT
This sequence comes from Dermanyssus gallinae, assembly GCA_003439945.1. Classification (NCBI taxonomy): domain Eukaryota; kingdom Metazoa; phylum Arthropoda; class Arachnida; order Mesostigmata; family Dermanyssidae; genus Dermanyssus; species Dermanyssus gallinae. The sequence continues at coordinate 242,372 of QVRM01006944.1, forward strand.
TATTAGTATTATAATCCTTTATGCAGTATATTGGACACCCTACCTACTGTATGGTGCCTACGATCTCAGCTATTTTACGCACATTCATTTGGCGATCTTTCATGAATCAAAGATGAATGAATCACAAAATCAATGGTCGTCAACGCTACTAGTCCAGAGTACCCGTGAATTTTGTTCAACTCGGCTTTGCTTTGCGCAGCCGTCCACTTTTTGCATTGAAAATGATTAGCCACCGTACGGAATCCGCGTTTCTCGACGTGTACGACAAATGCCAATATTCTCAGTTCAAATGTATGTTGCACGCAATTTAAACATCGCTTTTGCTTCAAGCTCGATCTGCGATAGTGTAAAGAGTGTTCTTTTCCTATTATGTATTTCAAATAACATGGCGGCGCCACTTCGTGGATTTTGGTTACTTATTGAATGGCCTACGTAGTCGTTTTGCCTCTTCCGGATGGACTTGAGCGGGGAAAAGTGGCTTTTATAATAAGAGCTTTAAGCTAGTGTGTATCACGATGCCGTATCCATCCCTCGTAAGAGTTTTTGATTAGACCTCTATATAATATGTATATATATATATATATATATATATATATATATATATATATATATATATATTTGCTGCCTACTGTTTCTATAGGCTCTGTGTTCTATACGCCTGTCTCAGTTTCAACGGTCATAATATGCACAATGCAAATTTGTTTTATTTAACTAAACTTTATTGTAGGTGCCTTGTCATTGAACAGTCTCATCTATTTGCTTGAAAAAACTCAAGCAAATATATGAGAGACTGTTCAAAGTACTAATAGTTAGCAAGTTGTTGTTTCGACGTACATAGTGTCCTAAGTGTTGACCTCCTGATAAATTATCAAAGCATATCAGTCACAGGTACAACTAGTCTAACAAAAACGGGCCAGCATGTAGCACTTCTTTCTTCACCTAAGGACAGATTGCCTATGAAATTGCCGGCAACCTCCGGCGCGGTGTCGCAGAAGAGATTAACAATATATTTGCTTGTATGTATATGGCAAAATATGGCCATGGATTGTGCTCGTTATTCGCTTGCTCTACGCTACTTGATTGATTCACAAGCGTGCTTCTATACTATTGCACATACAAATATATATATATATATATATATATATATATATATATATATATATCCTTATATATCTATATATATTTTGTTTACCTACAACAACACACATTGTATATGTGAGTAGGCGGGAATAGGTACGTGTTAATTTGATATGTCACCGCCCTATGCAAAGTCGGTAGTCACACGACGACGAAAAATAAGAAGACCAGAGACCATTTAGCCTGTGCCGGTGTAGTCGGCAATTCGAATATTCGCGCGCTGCAAGACGAAAACGCCACATGACGCTCGCCGCGCTGCAAGCCGTATCGGGTACGGTTGGTGAATCAGCGGCGACGACAACAACAACAACAACAACAACCACCTTTGCTGCTGCTGCTGCTGCTGCTGGAGGAGGAACAGAATATGGCGACTTGCTTAGTGTCTTCTTCCATACATTCCAGCAGGCTGGAGGCAACGATGGACGACAAAAATCAGGAGAACGGCGAACCGCAAAATATCTGGTGAGCAGCGTAGGTTTGTTGTGTGCTCAAGCGGGCTGCTGGGCGTGGCCGGTGTCATCTCATCGACCGTTTGCGGTGTGCATGACGGCGCCGTCCTGGAGCTGTCCTGAATAACCGGCGGATGGGTAGTCAGTAAAACAACAGCAGTGACACTGCTGCTTCGAGTTCTATACCGCTCCTCCGTTCGCAACACACCCATAACGATAGAGAGAGAGAGAGATAGATAGATAGATAGAGAGAGCGAAGACTGTTACAAGTGACAGATTAGTATGGTTTTCTTCGGCCCCTTCGTATAGCCCCTTGGATATGATCACTATTCTTATTCATGTTATGATGATTACGATTTGTATGAGATAATAAAGATAATAATAGAAATAATTCTACTAATAACTGGGCAATAGTACCAGGGGTTTTATCTTCGGCCTGTGTCTATGTGGATGATGCATCTGGTAGCTTGCTGTCTCGTGTAGGATTGTCAGGTGTAGGAAATACGCAGATGGGAGTAGAATCACCATCCACCTGGCTAACCATCCACCACCAATCGACTGGCACAAGACTATTGCCGTCACGGCGACAAGTTAGGCGACAACTTCAACTGTCACTACGAGAGTTTACTATTGAGTTCGACAAGATACGAAAAGTGATGAAGTGATTGATGATTACTGATGTTTCTATCGGTGGTAATCGTGAAAAATTGCGGGTGTCTATGTGTGTGTGCCCAGAGCAGAGGGGGAGTGTTTGCTGCATACAGTGTGTGGTGATGTTTCTCCTTCTTTATCTCATGGTGCCTTTCTGTCAGTGTGGAGTGATGCCGTATGCTGCCGGATGTTGAATCGTATATTAAAAAAAAAAAATATATATATATATTATATATATATATGTATATATACCTGCCTGGGAGCATATCTTGTATGGTGGAAATGTTGTCGGGTCAATGGCAGGGCCTGTCTATCCCAACATCCGGGCCCATCCAGCACGGGGCTTGCTGGCGACCTAGTTTCATCCCGGGTCCATTTAAGTCGGAGAACGGAACGATGTCGTTCATGATCGGTATGACCGATCGAGAAAAGAAAAAGTGCTCTTACCGATGATGATGATGATGATGACGACGATTCTCATAGTTGTCATGATGACTCAATGATGGTTCATCCCGTTCTGCCAGTAGTAAGTTTTGTAAATCGGCTAGGTCTATTCGTTCATCTAGCGGCCGTGTGTCATCTTCCTATGACTAATAATACTACCATTATTTTATTATAGTATTATTATTATTATTACTACTACAACCACCACTACTACTTCTAATACTACTTGATTTTCACTGCGAATACAACAAGTGCAAAACAACGATGACTTTATATATATATATATATATATATATATATAACTTCGGATAATGTTCCGCCCATGTTGGCTGTCGTAACCGGTAGTCCGAATCGACGGAATATTATGCGCTCTTCGTCAGCAGCAGTGGCGAAGGCGTGTTTGTCTTTGCCAATTAGACTTAGTCACATCCTGTCACATCAAATGGACGCTCGAAGTAACTGGACAACTTTTACCGACTAGGGTTTGCTGGTTGGCCAACGATAAATGAGTGCAGTGGCTCAGCTGTCAGTTGAATGTCCCCCCTTTTCTCTGTCTCAAACGCCGGCACGAACGTGCTGACGCTAATGCCAATCATATCTTTGCGACGCGATATAGCGTCCGAAAAGTTGTATATATATATAAATACATGTAAAATATTAGGAAAGACCTATATATATATATTTATATATCAATTTGGGTGTGTGTGTATAGGTGTGTACATGGTCACATGTAGACGCAGCTTTAAAAAAGTGATATGTGTAGGCCGAGCAATATATATATATATATATATTTTTTTTTTTTTTAACAACGCAAGAAGTGAAAGCGTTCCAATAACATGATTCGCTTGGCATATGCTGCAAATACCTGCGAAAGTTCGTTCCCAGCGACGTTTCGACCATTGTGAACGAGAGTTTTCAGAACAAACAGAATGCTAGAGTCTTTTATTCTCTGTTACTGTCATGTCTCTGTTACTACATGCTGACTATTCGCTGACAACCTGATCGAAACTCCGTTATTCGTTTTCTCTCTCTGTCTCTAACCATTGTTGGAAACGGAGATACTCTTTTTATTGTTTTTGCAAACCCTTGTTAATAAGTGTCTACAATATTTATTCCTGTTTGTTTTAGTTACGAAATAGCAGGTATCGTTTGTTTTGTTAGACGGTTAACAAAAACCGGATTGGAGCATCCAAGTTAATTATAAGTCGTGCACTGCTGACCGCAGCGTTGACAAATACGTTTCACTTGTCTAATGGTAGCCAGGTCATGCACAACGAATTGAAGAGTAAGAGTATGAAGAGTTTCCATATTGGGATCCCTCCACGTGTTCGAGGTGAGGGCTACAGTGTAACGACCAGCCTATGCCTTTATTGCGTATCCAAAATCGGCGATTGGCGGACGAGCTGGCGTACATCACGTAGCCGTCTTAATCCTCATAATTACATTGTGTCGAACTGTTGTTGTCTGCCACGGCTTTGCTTCGATCTCCATGCACCCGAAGTGTATATAAATATATTTTACGGGGCCATCTTTTCCGGACGGCAAATTTATTGCCATTCAGTAATTCCACATTGAGCTTGAAATTTCCATAACTACACAATTCAAACAATTGCAACCATTCAGGACATTTTGCAGAAACGGCTATCGCCCTTGTCTGCCATATATATATATATATATATATAACTCTGCGCCTCGCGACCGGAGGAGACACATATAGACATATAGAGACACCCTATAGACACATAGGGTCCGTCTATGAAGCAATGCGAAAAGCAGTCCCATGGACGTTAAATCTTGGCTGCGAGTCAGCCCCGAAAGGATTATATATATATATATATATATATATATATATATATATATATATATATATATATATATATATATAACTAGCTTGTTTTGTATATTTACTGTTGTAGCTCCAGCTACAACAACAGGAAAACCGATAACAGATGTGTTGTTTTCAGACTTGCTAGTTCTGATTTGGGATCGAATGAGTCAGAGCTAGGAATTCGTGGCATGTTTCTATTGCACATGAGCACTTATGGTCGACCGCCGGTGCATGCGTTGTATCGGTGGTGGTGTAGACCGGCTAACAGAAGTCGGGTTCGATCTTATAAACGCGCTTTTGACGAGTTACGTTTCATTGCGGTAGCTGTTGTAGCAGCTTTGTTTGACGAGTCGTGACAGCGGTGTACGTGTACACCGCAAATAGCGTGTGGCGCATACTGGAGTTATGCATTTGTTAATTAGTTCTGTTTCTACTGTCTGGGGGGGGGGGTCACGCTTACTGAACTGTCAGTGTCTAGGCTAAACCATTGTTCGGAGCAAACGTACGCAGCAGTATTTTTTCGTGATTATGAGCTAGATCTTTTTGGCGATAATGGCTGATGACATTACGGTACAGCTTGGCATATATATATATATATATATATGAGTTGCCATTTTCAGGACAGCTAAAACACGCACTCCATGAATTCAAGCCAAGCAATTCGAGCACGTGCCTTGCTCTAGCGTATATATATATATATATATATATATATAGAGAGAGAGAGAGAGAGAGATTGAGTACTTTTTTTAAAAATCATTTTCCATTATTATGTTTGCATACATTTGTGCTTGTATCGTTTAACTTTGATGTAGAATGTTGATGAAAACCCCCCGTATGCGGCAGCACGTTAAGAATTCCTATACGACTTTTACAATTAGGATACATAGCATTTCTGTACAGCTGACTTGATGGGAATTTAAAATTTAGCTTGATTTAGCATGGCGAAGTTTTTGCGATTGTAATATATATATATATATATATTATATGAGAAAAATAAGATACACTTCGGAGGCGCACTTGGGTTCTGTGCGTAGTCATTACTGCCACGTTGTCACAAAGAATCATTGCTAAAAAAACCCAGAGAAAAGTGTAACAATTCCGATAAAAGCCAATGATAATGTTCCAGTTAGAGCAGTTAGGGGAACAAATAGCGTGAAGTCCTATAGAGCGTGGTCTCTTCCCTGACCCTCTGAGGTATTTGCCTAGAGTGTACTGCAAGGGGAGGGAACACGTACACCGGGTAGGCTCTAAGCATGGTTTGTCAGAAAGGATATTATCAGATCCTAGCAACATGGATGATGTGTTGAGCTAACGGAAACTATGCGTATATTTATATATGAAGGGCCAGATTTATTATTTCTTCATTATCATCTAGAGTAGTATTAGGTAGATGAAGCATGTGTTGACACCGACATTGATTGGCTTGGTATCGACATTATAACTACCACCTATCACATCTTCCTTTCTATTCATATATATAGATGTATATATATATATATATATATATATATATATATATATATATATATATATATATATATATATATATAGAGCTGCACTGTTACCAGTGCGAATTAATAAACACCCCATATATATACAGCATGACTCAGGAATATGTGTAGGAATATATGGAATTGTAGAGCTCGTTAAAGCAAATCTTTTTTCCATTGGAAAAAAGATTTGCTTTAGAGAGCTTTACAATGCCATATATTGCTCTTCACATATTCCTGAATCACCCTGTATATATATGGGGTGTTTATTAATTCACACTGGTAACAGTGCAGCTCCGCTGCGCGCGCGTTAGGATCATTAGCATCGTTAGCCGGCGACTAACGGTGGCTCGTAAACGTGCTAATCTCAATCTAAATTACGGACCGGCATTATGATCATTACTGATGTCAGTGAGCGGACGCCGCTTCCTAGCGTGTTTTCGAGAGGCTACGAATTGTGAAAAATACTATAGCTTCTCATCCCGTATAAGGTGTATATCATCATGTATGAGAAACGTCATCCCCTAGGACTGTCAGATGGTTCGGGATCGAGGATGCGCTCTGTGTGAATAGAGACCTTAAATGAAGTTGACGTAGCGACGCCGCCGATAGACTGTATGCACTGCAGTACATGTTGGACTATCTTGAATGCGAAGCAAGAATTCACTTCTAAGTTAGAATGCCACGCTATTTCTGGTGGAGCTGATCTTTTTTAAAACTTTAAAAATTCGAATTGTTTTCAATATAAACCAAACACGTTTGCATATAAGCGTTCGAAAAACAAGTAAGCTAATGTAACAAAGTACTATTTAATATTTCTGCTCAATAGTTGGAATGAGTTTCATCTAATTTTAAAGTTTAAGTGCTTATTTGGGCCGGGGAAGGATAACAATTAAACTTCTTCTGTATTTAGTAATGTATAGCATGGAGCTTAAATTGAAAGCTGGCACATATAGTATTTTTGCGTTGGATGACGTCGTACACGCTCTCATTTATTATTTGAAGATCAAATCTAAAAATCTGTAAGCAATATAATAAAGTTGAGATGGCGGCACGGAATTATTGCCTTATATTTCTGTGACCGTTACTGTACTGATATGCGCAAGTCAGCTGTGCTACTATAGACGTTTCCAGGCTTAGATACGTTACAGCGAAAAAAATGTTTACCAAAATATAATATAATACAATAAAAACTCGACTGGTAGCATTCCTCACAGGCCCTGCTGTAGTTAGTTACTTACATTTCCCTGTAACCATGGAATTAAATCAATTATAGAATAATATTTTATATATATATATATATATATATATATATATATATACGGACACGCGCCTAGGTCTAGCGTGCATTTCTGCTTGACACTACACTCGCTGTCTCAATGAGAGCTGGTTTCGATAGTTTTCGCTCCTCATGCGGTTTCACTCACACTATTATTGCTGTTGTCATTGGCGTCGTCGTTATTATTGACGTCGGTGACCTCATTGCAGGTCATCAATCCTCAAGCAGGTGCAGAGCAGCCAACCGAACAAGCTTCCCTCACAGAAGAGCCTCTTGGTGCTTGGTAAGTATATCACGGTGAGCCGTCGCTCCTCTTTCGCTGCCATTTGTTCAAACGGGAGCATTTCTACCTCGAAGTACACATTCAACCTACAAACACTTGAGAAAATTGTAGCTTGTAGCTGACATGCTAGTGGATGAATATAAATATGTATGTACAATATATATATATATATATATATTCATACATAAAACTTCATGACTGACTCAATATGTATAGTTTTTAATTTTATTATAGTTTTAACTTAGGTCTAAACATCCGACAGATTGATATATATATATATATATATATATATATATATATATATATATATATGTATACATTTTTTAACGTGTATATATTTGTTCGATCTTACAGGCGATAATGAGGTGGGCAAAACGACGCTTATGAGCAAGCTGGCCGGTTCGGTCGTAGATGAATCTCGCAAGGGATCCGGACTTGAGTACCACCATTTACTCATTAAAGATGACTACACGGAAGACACGACGGGACTTGGAGTCTGGGTGGGTGATTCATCTTCATAATAATGCTTATGATGATAGTGGTCATAATACAATGGTATATATTATGATTACTAAAAATAACGTACATGCTTTGTTTTGTTGGCAGTCGCGTGTCGCACAGTTAATAGGACCTGCGCCACAAACTACATAGAATCACAGGAAGTTGGCTAACCATAGGTACCTGAAAAAAGCGTTACGGAAAGGCTCTGTTAACGAATAGACCAGCTAACTAAAATGTGTGGTGTTTGAAACTGTGATTTAAATAGTTGGTACATGGATCACAAACTTAAGCCGGGCAAGTAGACACAATGCACGTTAATGTTGTCCTGACATTAAGAGTGAAGAGGAGTGATAAAGTGTCAGCACTCTCGCAATTTTAGTGATTCATATATATATATATATATATATTTATGATACGTACGTTTTCTTAGGTGTTGGATGGCGATCCGTGGCATCGTAATCTACTACGGTTTGCGTTGAATGAAGAAAACCCGTCGATGCAAGACACAATGGTTATTTTGACGGCGTCCATGGCGGCACCGTGGAGCATCGCATCGTCGCTTGAGGCATGGGCGAATCTTCTCGAGGAGCACATCTCTCGACTTAAGCTCAGTCCGGAATACGTTGAAGGTTGTAAGAAGCGGGTTCTTCGACGGTTTCAGGTTAGTTTTCTTAAAACAAACATGCTTAGATTATGTCTGTCAGTTTGCTGATCACCTGAATCACGGAGGGTTCTTCGCGTGTATGACGTCAGCCCATCGGTATTGGCTTCGCTCACAATAGCAGCTAACGTTTTCTTTAAATTATTAGGTCTAAAAGGTCTAAAATTACATCGATTATATATATATATATATATATATATATATATATATATCTAGCTTGCAGGTAGCTAAATAAGCTAGCAAAGAACTTTCCAGGGAGTCTTCAGTAATCCTGTTTATTGCTGATTCTGAGGCACTGAGGTGCGTCATATTTAAATATTAGCTCACTATTTTATTCGTTGTTTGGAACCTTTGAAGAGTTGTAAAAACATTTGTGTAATGCTATAAATCGTACATTTGGTCTAACGACGACATTAAAAATAGCACCTGAAGTTAGTAGGATTTGTGGCCAATCATTATTTGCCTAAGCAAATCACGTACAGCGTTACGGAAATCACGTGGAGCGTTACGGAAAACAATAATTTCTGCCATGTTGAAACGTCTGCTGGTTTTTTGATGTATGCTCATGCGGCGTCCATGTTCAGGAGTACACTGACCCCGGCGACGAGGTGTCGAACAGTGGAGGAGACAACAGTCCATTGCGGCGGTCTTCAACGGCCCAAACGCTGCTAAGTGAGTCAATTCACGAACGCGACGATCGCGAATTTCTGCCGCTTGGGGAAGAGACGTTCACCCACAATCTGGGCTTGGATATGGTCGTTGTTATAACAAAGGTACGTAATAGACCGGCCCCGTCATCGCCAAATGTGTGAGCGGTTCTCATTCATGTGTTTTGTGGAAAACACTCTTTTAGCATTGCACCTTCTTAACTTGTTTGGCTTGACGCCGAGGAAGTGTCTAAGTAAATCACACCATATTAAGTGGATACAATACGCTGTTATTGCATTGATCAAACATCGATTAGTATGTGCAAGAATATCGATCTTTGTGCCAAGAGAACATCGCAAAGTAGTCGCAATAATCGATTTTGTACTCCTCCTACTAGTGTTCTGCATTTCGTGAGATGAAGGAGTGCATACGTTAAGAAGTACACGCGATTTAGGAAGGCGAATGAACACACTGGGGTTTGTTAGTATGAAACAACGAAAAATAAAATTAACCGGTTAAGATTAACCCTTAATTAATTCGGTAATGTGATGACTAAAATTAAAGTTCGTTGTTACGCTAATGCCCAAGTCGCGTGAAGAAAGTATTTCGAGGCCTTGGTAATTTATACTTACTTGGTAATTTATAACTTTCTGCGCCGACGAACTATTGGCGCTAATTGCTATTTAAGAAAACACTTTGTCATAGGGTTATCATGATGTCTACCAAGACAGTGATTTTTCTTTAGTCAGAAAGGGTGTTCTCAATTATTATAGAGACGCGCTTACACGCATAGCAGGATAACGGTAATGATGATAATGTTGATTGTCACTGTCAGATGTGTATATGTTGCGCCTCACTTACAGGCGTGACGCTATGGTGACGATTTAATTTTGCACGGATACGTGGAACCATGTAAATAGTATGTGAGACCATTTTAATAAAAAGCAAACGATTTGATATGTGTATTTGCGTGCGTGCTCTCCCTTTTTTCACTGTTCTTGAACGTGTATTACATTACGGAGCAGACGGACACGATGGCCGCGTTGGAAAAAGAACACGAATATCGGGATGAACACTTTGACTTCATCCAGCAGTGGGTCCGAAGGTTTTGCTTGAGATACGGTGCTGCGCTCGTGTATACGTCGGCTAAAGAAGCCAACAACTGTGACCTGCTCATCAAGTACATCTCGCATCGGATGTACGGTGTGCCGCACAAGTTTGTCACTCCCGGACTCGTCGTCGAGAGGGAGAGCGTATTTATGTAAGTTTTCCATGTGGGAGTTATGCTGAATCCGCCCGCCTGACTAATTAGCGGGCTTTTGGTCAGTTTGAGTTAAGAAAAAGTCATTTGATGTACTCTATAGTCGAAGCACTGCCGGCGACGTCCTTGACAACAACTCATATCGCTTGTCCTTATAAGCATATTGTAAGCTGTGTACAGTGCCTCTATGTCTAGATTGCGCTGATAGATGAGGCCAATGAGGTATTTAAACCGCGTTTTCACGTCCCCCTATAGATTGCACTAACTTCACTTAATTTGAATTGAATTTTCATTATTGTATACGATTAAATACAGTAAAGTTTTAAGTATGTTTGTTACAATGTGTAGCCCATCATACGGATATTTTTTGCCCTGATTACTGCATGACGCAGCCGGCACGTGTACACAAGCTACATTGGGCGTGGCTACCATCACTTGATGTTTGCGACCCAAGTATTCCACCAGGCTCGCGATCAATGCCGTTGCCGGTTCTGCCTGCAGACGTGCGCTAAATCTCAAACAGCGAGCTGCCAGACTCTTTGCGGTCTCTGCAATTGTTCGCCTGGTGAAATTGTCGCTGAAGTGTTTAAATTGTATATAGTGACAATATTCTATTTATAATTATGTCCCATCTTGAAATGCATACTTATTAGGAAATAAGCATTCAACATTCGATATGATTGAAACTTTACACTTTTTAATGTATTAGCTTGTTTTAATTCTCTATTTCAGACCTTCTGGTTGGGATAGTGAGAACAAGATTGCAATTTTATATGAGAATATAAAATCTGCAAACCCTGACGACAGTTTTTCCGAACTCATTATGAAGCCCCTCATTCGAAAGGTTAGTTTGGGTTTAATGATAGATCGTTGTTGTTTTGGTTCCGTTATAACTGTCGTTGCAAGTTTTTCATGGAACTTCAGACCCTGAGATAGCACACGGATAATCAAACGCATTAAATTATGTCTTGGAGGTCGATTGGCTATATTTTATATTATATGGTGTCGAACCGTGTTACTCAAGTCTTCTCCAGAACGCTTCAAGGTGTGTTTACGATGTACGCCAAACGCTAGTCTTGTGCAATTGAGGGGGATTATCGGTACAATATATTGGGCTACTGGTGGTGAACGCAATCGGATTGCGCATAAAGACAGATCCCACAGAAGCACGTGATTATTTTATCTTATAATGGTAATATAAATAGCAGCGGTGTGCTATTTAGCACATAGCTTAAAGTCCAGTTCCCCGCTTCTCCTGTATAAAATTGGGGGTCTACTTCTACAACATTCATTTCGTAGCCACTAATTAATGCAGTGTACTTTGATGCCAACAGATGCCTCATCGCGTTCTTAAATAACTTAAATTAGAAAACAATTTTTTTTTATGAAGCAACTTTATAAGATTCGATTGGGGCAATACTGATTTATCTTTTTAAAGAATATTTTCGTACGTAATAGTAAAAGCATGTGTGCCTTGAAGGGTTTGAAGGATGAGTTAGTTACAATATGTGTCATAAACAAAGGTTAATTTGCGTTTTGTTCTGATTTCTTCCTTCTTCTAGCCTAAGTTAAACCTGAGCCATCGTGTGAGTAATAGTTTGAGCTCCCGCGAGCTCGGGGGTGCAAGTCAGAGGACTACTAACGGAATTGTTTTTGCCCTCACCATCGAGCTTTTGATTGTACACTAATTCTACCAAGTTTGCATTTTCCACGTCTCATGCTGCCTCTAACTTTTCCATAATGTGGAATTCTTCCAAGCAAGCATGTGAATAATCTGCATAGGGGCCAAACGAATGTTACACAGGAGGTTGAGCAGCGTCTTTTGCGGCGATTAAGTATTAACTCCGCTGGTACATTGTAAGCAGTCGCCTGCTTCTGTTAACCACGGCCGAATTACGGCCGTTACGCGGCGTTTCCACGGAATTACGCAGCTTTACCAAATAACTAATGAAATTTGACTGCGCTTTCCGGCTTTTTTTTACGGCAAAATGGCCTCCGTGGCGTACTTAGTCTGTCATTGTTGTATTTTAATTCTCTCCTTACGTTATGTTGCTCTGGCAGAGTTGTTTTTTTTTCGGTGCATTCAATGAATGATGTCCAGCCTACGTATGCGTTGGTGCTCATTTTGCATATGTACCTATGTGTATTAGTTGACTTTACCAGCGCTGGATAACCTAGATCTGATTGCTTATAGCTTTGCGCCTTAAAGCCACACGCGGAACGTGCGCCAATAGATACCTCCGACCAATAACAAAAACTCGCGTATAACTAACATCGGTCATATTTTTTAAGCCGATTTCGAGGGAGCCGGAGGTGTCGGCGGATGATGACCAGCGATTCCTTGATAAACTCAACGTCGCGCTTCAGCAGATGCCCTCCACTAACGCGGCTACGAAGACGGTAAGAGAGCAGTAAAAATATATATGTTTAGTTACACATGTAGATGTATATACACACACGAAAGCGTTTAAAAATGTTCCAGGGCTATTGTGTTGGTGTACGAAGATTATTTACTCAATCCTTAAATTTGAAACATTTCTTAACTTGGTGCTTACAAATATCTTATTTGGGTTAAGAAACAGTTTTGTTTTATGTATATAAATTTGTGTACATGTTCTGTGCTCTGTTCCTAAGAACCAGAAAAGCCATATGGGGTGCCAGGCCGGGTAAATAAGGGTAGTGCGGTAAGCCAACGGGCACGTTTTTCTGCAAATAATCTGACACAGGGAGTGCGAAGTGAGCGTCTTCTCCTACGCAATGCAGGACTGGCCGTTCTAGGATTAAGACTTTTTGCGAACAGATATGCACAGAACCTGTAAAATCTTGCGCTATATCTAATTGAAAGAGATGTCGTTCTGGATGCGGGTCTTTCTGACTCGCAGAATATCTACCAGAAGCTTTCACTAAGCTCACCAGGTTCCTTAGGCGATGGTTTGTCTACCACGCCAATGCCGGGCGTGAGAAAACCCTGAGACTTTTATCGCCGTATATCAAGCATCGATTTACGCAAATTGGCACATCGAAAACATCGAGTAGAGCTAGAAAACATAAAAGACGCTCTTTGGGGGTTATACTTTAATACATGGATCCTCCGCCTCAATAAATATGTTTTGGTGAAAATTGCGTTGAAATCTCAATCATGATTCGAGTTTCTATATTCCAGCATAGACATTTCCAAAACTTTGTCACCTATGTAATTTGTCGCCCAGCTGACCAGTCCTGGAACGCAATAACTAAGCTCTAATATATTGATTTGTTTGGAATGGTTTGTTTTATGGCAGCCACTCGTCGAAAAGTACTGCTATGAAACTTCTTGTCGGCATATAGGCCCCGAACTTGTTACAGATGCTCTCAGTTGATGGAGTAATAGCACCGTTATATGTATTACTGCGATTATTATTTTGTTTTGAATAATACTTGTGTAAGTATCATGTTCAGTGGTATTAATTTTTTGTGTGTAGGAGTGATACACGGATGACGAAGAGTGCTTGTGTCGGTACTGTTCATTATAGCACAATACTCTTATTATCTATTACAGAGTGTTTTTTATTTTATGTGCAATTGAAATGTGCGTTTGTTCTTCTATCTCGTGTGTTTTCCAAGTACTGTAAAGCATATGATTCATGTAGTTGAAAAACTCATATCGAAGTAGGCAACAACTGTAGAACGGCTTTTATAAGTATTATAAAATAAGTTTTATAATCATAAGACTAAGTATTATAGTTTGCCAGGTTCTTGTCGCCCAGCTGACCAGTCCTAGAACGTAATAACCAGTATTTGTTTGTGTTGTGAATCGTTTGTTTTATATCAGCCACTTTTAACCATACGCATTAAATAAAACAAGGCGGAATGGATAATTAAACGACTTTATTAGTAAACTTTAAAACGTTTGTAACTAGCTAAGAGACAGACGATGTCGGTAGAGCGCCTACTGCAGAAAAGAATGCGTGTCTCACTTTCCCGCTTTTTGTAGACCTTCTATCTAGTTGTATCTAGCCTATGAACGCATTCTAAACGTGGTTTACGATGGCTTAGTTACAATATTTAAATCTCTGGGCGAGATGCTCATGTAACATATATGCTGCGTTTTTATAAAAGATTTAAGAAGTTTAAGTGGGTTTTGCGCCGTATTCTAAGCAGTCCCTGCTCATATTCCGACTTCAAATGGTTGTTGCTATAGTTACGTTTTTACCGGAGAGTTGCTCAATGTGGGCACAATGACTTTTCAAACAATTTCTGTCGATTTTAAAATAATAGTACGTATCTTGCGATTGCACATACGATCATACCCACCAGTATTAAGTCTGGCTGCTAGCACGTTACACACTTGTGACTGCCTTGTACAAATACACAATTTAATTTAATTAATTAAGCATGAGTTCATCATGTTATTGTTTCGACGCTTACCCCCCCCCCTATACACGTTGACACCTATATGCTGCGTAATGAACCTTACAAATCGCTGTTATCTACACCATCAAGTTATCTAGAAAGCTTTTTATGCTCGTGCTGTTTTTCACCTACTCTCACTTTGGCGTGTGTGCGTCTCCTGTTTGGTATAACTGTTTCACCGCGTGCCGTTTTTAAGTTGTTAGTTGTCATTGCTAATGTCGCTTTTATATTGCCTCGGTGACATGTGTTGCGTGTGATACCCTTTTTTGTGGTGTGTTGTTGTGTGGCCACCAATAATGTTGCAGACTTCACTCAAGTCGGATCGCAGGTCGTCTAGCGGACCTACCGGAATCACCACCACTGGCAAGAAGGTCTGTATACGCCCGTCTCAAGGATACCTGTACTTGTGGAACGATTCAACTCTTCCGTCGGCAGTTTCTTCGTCATGTTGCGCTCAAACACACTTAAAGCCCTTTGTTGGGTGCTAAGCTATACGAGCGTTGCAGCTGTCTAGCCTTAAATGTTGCCGTTTTGTGATTAAGGACGCTTTTTTATGACGTTTGTTTGCGAAATAGCCTTTGTTCTACTGAGACAATTCGCAGAAGAACTAGCCAATCAAGATTGCAAGCATAGTTCTACTGAAATCAAACGGCCTCTAACGTTAATAGCCTCCCATGCAATCGTGCTCGCCACCGACGTGATATCATCATCTGAGTGAATTATAATCTGAGTGCTAATAGAAGACGTAGTAGTAGTAGCTGTGTTATCGTGCAGATATTTTGTACAGAAAATAGTTACTCTGCTTGTGCTGAAGAAATTACATTAGTGTCACCGTACAGAGCATGGCCATCGTTTGAGCAGTAGGCTTTTATGCCTGTATCCCAACACTATCCCGCATTCTCTCAACATTAGTCCACCATGCCGTACATAGTATTGACCTCCTGCCTGTCGCTTTTTAGTAGCTTCGTAGTGCATTGTCGGCACGGATCAACAGAAAGTGAAGTGTAACAGCAGCGTAGCAGGAGTTAATTCAGGAAACTCTTACGTCCGAGGTGCAACTATACAATACTTATTTTGTACGTTGAACTCTATTCACCCTAACTCTATTGTTCACCCAAATTTGGTTGCTGCCTTTCATTATACACCGTTATTAAAAGTCAGTCAGATTGAATTCAGAAAAAAAAACTTTCTCTAAGAAGCTGTCTATAATTAAAATAAAAAATACATTAAAATTTGCGTTAACACACATGTTTAGGTTTTATATTGTTTAAGTATACTGTGCTGTGATTTTATTTTGCTTTGAAATCACTTTGTGTTTAATTGAGACCCGTGATTAATTCTGCAATTGCCTTTTTGTTGCTCTGACTTCGCTAGGACGATCTGCCACTCTCCCTAAAGAATCTGCCCCAGGTAAAAAGAAAGATACTTTCATTTACTTCGCAATTTTGGCACGAATCACTCGTTGCTTGCTTTGATCCGGCACTGATCAGTCTTTTCGTGGTAACGTCCACCAACCACTGGTGGTCACCCTCTGGTATGCCACACTCTCTTGCACTCTGCACCCCCGTTCTACTTATATATCTGCGATCGATAAGCGACTATTATCATTTGGTTGCTCTGCTGACTTGCTGCATCGTCAATGAAAGATAATCTTTCTGTAGTATTGCTTCTAGTATGTATATTTCTAGGTCTTGCTGTTACCAGATTGTGTACTTTTGATTGTAGCTATTGTTGACGTTGTTCTTAATTCTGTCCCCTTCTTTAAGGTTCGTTTTCGTTTGTTTATATCATTGGCATTGCTAATGGTACTGTATTTGGTAACTGTTCCCTCTCGCAGTGTACCGTTTTGCACTTGTTATTTTCTTCTTTCCTACTGGTGTTTTGCGATGGGCTCTAATTTGGGTTGTTTCCGCCTTCTTTTTGTCGCTATAAAGCTCTCTATTAATGCTGCTAACGTCAACGTTAATATCATACTATTAGTGGTGTTGTTGTTAGTATCGCTGTCGGCGTACTGCCGTTGTTGTTAACATTATTATTTTCTGTCACTGTTACTAGTACCTCTATTTTTATGTAGTCATTGTGTATCGTTATAGGGCGATCGATCTGTCGTCGTTTTGCTACTTTTGGCCAAAGCCTTTTTTTGAAAAATGACAGTCGGCAAGTAGCAGATGTGTCTAATGCTGTCTTCTAGTTGTCACGGTTTCATTCGCACACACAGGCAAACGAGCCAATTGCACTGGCGTTTGGTTCCTCTTCATTACTAACCACAGGCTCTTGAGTAGCGAAGTTTGTTTTCTTACGATTGTTGTTTATAGCCATTCAACTTAAGTTGTAACATGTTTGGAGCCAATTTATAAAATACGCGCGTTTAACCTACTGGAGATATTGCACCGGTTCCATTGCGTTACCACAGTAACACGTACTCTCCGTCTCATTTGAGTCAGTTCGTAAACCTATAATCGTTTTCGTTAGATTAAGCATTCAGAAGAAATTTAGCGAGGCTTGATATTCTTCAGATTATGAGCCACTATCAGGCATTGGCTATCCTTTAACTGTAGGGTTTGTTCAAGAGCTATGTACCGAATTAACTGCGGCTAATTGTATTTAATATATATATATATATATATATATATATATATATATATATATATATATATATATATATATATATATATTAAATACAATTACCGCATCTATCTGTAATGTAACCATTTTATATTAGTGCATTGGTCGTGGTGCTTTGTGATACACAGCTGGTTTGGGTGTCTTACTGTTGTTGTCGTGACAATTTTAACTGCGGTTACTGTTTTTGTCTAAATTATCTAATTATTTGTGTGTTTGTGGCCTGCTTTTAACATCTTGTTCAATTTGCTCGGTTTGTGCGGGGCATCCGTTTCTATCTGCCGTTTTTAACGGCCGTCATGCTATTCCACGATATGTCTCGCACGATGACAACTGCCATGCCGGCTGCGTCGAATGATGACACTTCAGGTGGAGCCGGGCAAGGGCATATCCACGACAGGAAACGAGGGTGTGCTTCACAACTTCTTTAACAGTCTTCTCGCCAAAAAGCCCGGACCACCGACAACGTCAGCTGCCTCACCTGTTCTTCGAACCACGCCCGGTAAGCATTCATGAAGCTGCCCTGTCGGACAGTTAGTTCCATCACCCTGGTCTCGGCAGGCAGCATGAAAGGAAACAATCGTTGTTTTTTCCATCTGTGAAAATGTCCAAATGTGTCATGATGTGGTGCTAGAACAGTCGCGTCTTTAGTTTTTCTTTTTAGCTTGATCGATCTATTTGTGAGGGAAAATAATAATAATAATAATAATAATCGGCGCGGGGGTGAGCCTTGGCGGGTACACGTTTAGATTCCACAATTGTATTAAAACACCGAAAAATAATAATAATAATAAGGAGAGCCACAATTATGTCAGTAACCAACATAGTAATAGCAAACAAATGATTATTAATAAAATAAATGTTTATTGGGAAATATACAGAATCTGTTATTTATAACAGTACCTCCCGTACTGGGACTTTAAACAGAGAGTCCTCTAACCCCATAGACCGCGATTCACACTGCGATGCAAACCAAGGCGAGGCATTTTTCCGTAGGATTTGCAAGTTTGCAAAATTAAAAAGAGCATATTCTATTAATAATATGTAATATAAACAATATAATAAAAATAATAAAAACATTCTACTAATAATATGTAGTATAAATAATATAATAAAAATATTAAAAACATATTCTACTAATAATATGATGTTTCTATTGACGTTGATCTTGTGTTGTTGTTGTTGCTGTTGCGGTTGTCGCAGATAAACAGGGCAAGCCTGACGTCGCCTCTGAGCTGGACCGGCTGACCCGATCTTTGTCAAGGCCCACAACAGGCATCAATGGTTCGCTTTCCGAAAGTCCGGGCAATAATAACCCCTCAGCTTCGAATCACCCCACCACAACCACGACTCCAGGACCGCTCCAGTCAGCTCCAGCCGATTTGTAGAATTGTTCCTCTAGCGTAGATCAGTCGATACGATCCGATGGCTATCCGTGTCACTGAAACGAAACCCTGCTAGCTCTTACATTCTCGTTCGTTTCTGCTGCGGTTGTTGTTTAATCGTTTCCCAACTGAGAAACAAACGTTACTGTTGGTAATTACGACGACGACGAACCGGTGGGGTAGAGTATAGAGGCGGCCAGAGAGAGATTTTTATTGCCACTATTACTATTTCTACAGTCGACGGCGGAGCTAGACGCTGGCATTGTTTGTGTTAGGGGGTTTATGTCACTGAACATCCCGGTGAGTTTGCGGGCTTGTCTTGGACGAGTATGCGCTGCAAGTCTCGTCTCGGTGTAACTCGGTCTCTGGTAATAGAGGATACGTAGCCACCTTGCAAGGCAGAGTAAAATGGGACTGGATAGGCTTTTTATAGTATCTTTTCTGTCTCTCCGCCTTCCTCGCCTTGTACTGTCAACGTAGGATCAGAGCACTACAAACTCTGGTTGCTTCTATGGGGTCCGGAACGATAAGTGCAAAACCTATATTGCGGCCGTCTCGGAGAGATAAGTTCTCTTCGTGCGATCTTCTTATATATATATATATATATAGTGTGTGTGTGTGTATGTAGGTGTGTGTTTATGCGCTGTCATGTGTATATGGTTGAGTGTTAGATGTAACGTTATCGTATAGTTTCAAAGTCAAGAGCGCCTTGAACGTTTGATCTTTCTTACTTGCCAGCGTACCGAAACAAGGGGGCAATGCGAAAAGACTGTTTCGGCACGTAGTTTGTAAATGGCTTGGTCAACCTAGTGCAACAGTACCGGATAAGTGGCGAGCGCATCCGTCAATACAGTAGCACTAACTTCCAGCATAAACGAGAAGAGTAGAGACTAAACATTCAGGCATAGGGATTAGAAGTTAAACATTCTACAAAAATCTTGTTGGTTCGAAAACAACTATTGCGTGTACTTATTATACTAAAGTATTTCTGTATATGTTTGAAGCAATCGGCTAATGTAAACGCAATTTAATTTGAGAGAAGCATTATCAGCTTGGCGCACTATCAGACGACCGAAACAACGCTAACAGAAAAACAACGCTACTCTTGTTTTAAAAGTGAATTAAAACTGAACTGTTAGTTTGCATTTTCCGCTCTAAGAATGTAAAATAAGTTGGAAGTTAGGAACAATAGGAAAGGCGTACAACAAAGAAGGCAAACGTCGTCCATGCAAAGGTTGGGATTGCCTGGTAACAATAATTTTCAGACAGTTGTTCATCTGGAATACAATAGCGATAACGGGGCTCAAGACTTTATTCATGGTACGAAGGGAATTGTTCGACGAAGCAAAAGAGTTCGACTACACTTGTCTTATTAGCCGTATAAGATTGCACGACTACTGTGCTTTAAATAATAGGAGATGTCGCGAAACAAGAGATGTAAGAACGCCATACAGTAGACACCACCACCAACAACAACAATAATAATAGCAACAAAGAGACGAACACAGTTTAGGTCATATACTAACTCCGCCGAGGCATAACGGATACTTTTAATGAAGGTAGCTAGTAATAAATTATAAGGTGAGAGCGGAAATTGTAGACTTAGCGTTATAGAAAAGTTTCAATAATCGAAACTCTGAAGACGATAGAGTGAGGATATGCCAGAAGATGTTTGCGAGGATGAGAAGTTAAGTGAAGATAATTTGTCGAAATACAGGCGGCCAACAACCTGGCCGACTGAACTTCGGAACGTTGAACGGATTGTTCCGTTCGAGAGGGCCATTTGCGTATTCTCTTCTCTGAATGGGACAATGACGCCCCAAATAACGTGGATCCTTGTATGACGGACGTGGATTAGTAGTATTCCGGGAAAACAACCAAGTGTTACGGTGAGGATAATGCGCCACACTGTGCGCGAATTCCAGTGCAAATAGGATCGAAGAGTAAAAAACATGTTACTGAAATGGTTTGAGAAAATGACTGCACAATTGCAACAACACTTTGCGAACAACAGCAACTGCTGCTAGTTTAAAATACAACATCGTCCGTGGACGGCGCAGAAGGTCGGTGGCCATTGAAGTGGCCTCTGTAGTAAAGACAGCTTTATAATTGCCGTGTCGGCGTACCGAGATAGTTGCCTTTCACGTGGCGCTGATTGGTCAACTAACCTGTCTCCCTATCGACTGTCTTTCGAACTTAATCGAACGCTTTGTTGGAATCCAACATATATCCGAGTGCGAGAAATCTAATTTTCTAGAGCTATTTACCTATTTATTGTTGTGTATTAGTGTGGATTAACAGCGGTCAGCGGTGGCAAGGAGATTGCTGCGGAGCTAGGGGATCATCGCTTCGATGATCCCCTAGCTCCGATGATCCTCTAGTGTTGACCCTGCTCAAAGAGCTGTAACGGAAGTAGAAAGCTTTGCCACCACTTTGTTGATGCCTTTGCTGAGGAAGATCAATTCGTGGCGGCCAAATAGCCAGAAGTTCCCCTCTGCGCTGCGAGGAGATATTGTCGCTAGCGTCCGCAGAGGACCCGTGAAAACAAAGCCACGCTGTGAACGATCATATTTGTTCAGCAGATAGCAAAACAACATTAGAGCAAGTGGCAAAAAGAAGTAACATGTTTTAAACATAGGTGATGATTTAATTACAAGAAAATGCGTCGAGACTAACTTACGTCAATATATATATATATATATATATATATATATATTGTTTAAGTGAAAATAGTGGTTCATACTGTCTAATGCTAGTGCGCATTAGTACAAGAAAAGGCGATCAGAAACCCTCAGATCGGTGTGCCCCAAAGATTTAATAGCCCGATGTCAAATAGGGAACGATGGGACAACTACAGTAACTGCTATAGCAGGAAGCACGGCAATATCGTCAAACTACAATCATACAAATAATAACTGCTACAATAGTAAACACTAATACTAACAGCAAAGCACCAATCAGTAATGCCAGAATTTATTTCTGTTTTCCAACTTGGTATGGTTGTACAAAGCGAGCATTAATATCTAGTTATGCATAGCCACGAGAACGTTCCTTATTTCAACTGCGACAAAAACTGGCTCTAATTTTCAGTTATGTTGTTAACGCGTGTTAAAGCGCCTCCCTCTAACATTTCTTTAACTTCAGTTAACTCGAAAGCACCCGACATCATGCATATATGTAGTCGGACTATTTTATGTTTAGACTTAGACCAAACAAGGCGAGCGTGTTCTGATCAGGCAACCGGAGCACCTCATTCGCATGGTCATCCGTCGACTTCGGTGAATCAGACTCGCCCAAATTAGCTTACAAACAACACTTTTCGGCCTCAACGAACGAATACCTATTGTAAATGCTTGTAGCGCTACAACCTGTGAATTGGCTCCTATGCATCTACTTCTGAAACGCGATTACGTACGTGCACGCTGGTGTATCTCGTATTTTACGTATCTGGCAACACATAGTGTACATAGTGATCTAAGCTTTATTATCTAGACGAGCACGATCGTCGTCATCCTCGCGCTGCGCTGGCGATAGTGGGGACGATGACGGTCGTGCTAGCTATTAATTATTCTCACCGTGATTACTGTACATCACATAGTATGTAGAACATTGAGATCAAGAAAGCACCATAAGGATATACGCGTGTGGTAGATAGAGAAGAGTAGCATACATACACACATACAATCGTGGCGAAGGGCAGGGACGCCAACAACAGCAACAGCAGCGGCAGCAACAACAACTACTAGGACGGTTTGATGTCAATATTGTAGTCTCATGCCAGCGTAGGGAACCATTGCGTGGTGAAGCCGAATATCCGGCGCTTAATGGTTTCGACAATATGCGACGAGGTGGCCACAGATCGCGTACGCCCGGCGGGCACTTCGTTACGCCCGAGAGACGAGCAGTAGAGACGAGACGTTTACTGAAGCCCTTTTTATGTACGGCACACACTGAAGGATAGATGCTGTTAACGAATACCGATGAGGATCATTGTAAATAAAGACGCGAAATAACATTTTCGAATAACTGTGTCATACTTCTGCGGAATGTACGTAGGATGGTTAGTTGGCGCTTCTTAGTGTTTTTTTCTCGAAGATACTACCGCACTTAAGAATACTGGGCCACGAGCGAAAACAAGTTCATGCGCAGCTGAATTGACGATCATCAAGAGCAACAACTAGAAGAACTTACTACAAATAATATAACCGCCAACACAGTTTCGGGTTCTTCACGTCCAATTTTCTAGACTAGCAGCGACACATCGTGGTGGCTTAACCGTACCCAGTACGTTGAACCCGTCTGCTTCGCGAAGATGTTTGGCTTCAATGATGGTGCCCTTTAGATGAATAACTTTCGTGGGGTTACGCTCAACAGAAACAGTAATGGTATACTTGGTTTGAGATCGCTTAGGACAGGATTGACCACATTGGGTTCTTATGTGAGGCCGCTAGAGATGCGCTTCCGACCGTATAGAGGGATTTTAAAACCATACAGAGTATATGAGTAAACGTCCTTTTTTGCTATGGGCGGTTTCGGGAATACATGATGCACATGCGTCACTAGCAGTCTGCGTGACTTGTGTAGGACTCACATACCCACTAAACCCGGCTTCCTCCCCCCCAGGGTCGGTATTACTTTGGCATCACTCCGAAGATGACTGCACATCTAAGACGATGCAGACAGGCAGACCGTTTGCAGACTTCGTATCACAAGCGACTGTCAAACGAAATTTGAGGAAAATACTTGCACTCATAGGAAGGACATCCTGAAGACAAACAGCATTGAATTTCCGAAAGCTGATCATCTAGTATCACAACTATGTCGCAAATGATTGGACTTGCGCACGGAGATCTAGCATCACCATTTTTTTCATAGCGTATGCGGCCAGCTGTCGGATACCCTTATATGTAGCGCCTCAATAATGTGTCTGAATAGTTTAATAAAAATACTTGGTATTTGCACTTGATTAGTACTAGAACAGGCAAGACCAAAGTAATTCGCTTCAGGAGAGCGTGCAATTACTTAGTAGCCGATATAGATATCCTGATTAATAGTTAATAGTTACCCTCTTAAAACTGTAGCACGTTCCCCGACATTGGTGTTATCTTTGCGTTAAAATGAAACCTTAAAATACATATCCGACAAAATATAGCAGAGTCAGCATCTGCCATGACGCTTGTAGGTAAGCTGCAGTAGCTGGGCACCCTAGTTCCTTAGCGAATGTATCGAACGTATTCAAAATAAAGGTTGCTACTACGGTATGAAAAGCTTTTCTAAATACTTAGCAGCTAAACATTTGGCAGCCAAATCACATACTTTTCGTATTTTGCGTGGAGTTATCTTCCACAGAGGTGAGCTTCACTCACCATTTCAAGGGCGTACTGTCCTAAGAATCACTTACTCAAGTGTGTAAACGCGGTTGCTTGGAACCATTTAATATAGTATGCATGCATGTTATGTGTCGGTCAGTTAAGTAACATTTATGGAAATCTAGCATCTGCAGGTGATAATTCTTAACTGGATGCTGCAGCTCATTTAGACGATGGCTGAAACTTCATTTTCGAACAGAAAGCTACTCACCCATGGCATTTGAACTTAGTCCTTCTATTTTGTGCTCACTCTAGCAGCCCAATGCCACTCGATCAAATTTGCTTTAAAATGCGACTATACAATTGCAATAACATAGCAATAAAAAATAATTTAATTATTTTAATTCATATGCATTATCTCCGCGCGCCCTAATGGCGGCCGCCATGCCGTCTGGAATTGATTGAATTTATGAGGTATCGTTGAACAAGCGCAGCGATGTGCGGCCTAGCATTGTATTGCATGGACTGACCGTTGTGGATGTATAGCGAGCCTGCAGGGACTAGCATTCACAAGGCTCAAGTCGGAAACAGGCGGACCATATTGGTCACATAGTTCCGTTCTGCGCTGTCGTAGCGCGGCTACGTCACAGCTCGACCTACGCCAGAGCCGACCACCCTAGGCGGAGCATAGCTGCCCACATGATGGAAGACGTTCATGCTTAAACGAGAGGAGCTCTGTAACTGGATGCTCTGGCAGATGAGAAAACACGCCGGGAAGACGCGTGCAGAGCGGGCAAATTTCTCCTCCAGAGTCTCTTTATCGAGGTGCAGCGGAGAGGCGTCTCAGCAGTGACGGGATCTCTTTTACGAAGTCTATGTGACTTGTGAAATCATGTATATGAACTAAATAAATGGGCTCTTTTTCATATGTACACCTTCTAAAATGGGTATTTTTGAAGTAGCCACTTGAAAGTTTTCACACCTTATTTGTTGTTTGTGTTATTCCTGCGAGTCTTTTGTAGACTGTAAGCTATGACTCAAGTAAACTAAAGCTTGTTTGTTTCATAGGGGAGTTCATGAGGAACCGGTGTAACGTTCACGTTCTGAACATAATATTGACGTTTTCATTTCGAAACAGCAAGCCTTTTATGTCCTGGTCGCAGCCCATAGAGTGGTGATTAACCCTCGTCTCCAACGATCAGAAGTTTCTCTAATTTGCCTCATATACTATTGAACTAAAGACAGAGATATGTCATTACATGCCAACATTCCAGGCTTAGAGATGCCGTAATTCTCTTTGTTAAAGCGTTATCTCCTTAAATTCCAACATTTTCAACCATAGTCTTCATTAGGCGTCGGTGAGCGTCAATGGCGAAATATCCGGTATATTTTTTAACTGGTCAGCAATATTCAATAGACATTCCGCTTCTGAATAGAGCCACCAGTCATAGTGATTCGAATAACGTGTCGAATAAACGCTGAGCAGCTGAATTCAACGGTTGCTTCAACTTTCTCTATAGCTTCATATAAAATAGAATAGAATAGAAAGCGCCTTTATTTGCCGAATAAAGGCTGGAAAAGGAAACTAGGCTGGCAATGACGCCCACAAAGCCGCCTTGTTGTGCGATTATCTGGCTACACGCCAGGCGAACATAGTATTGATTGTTTCAAGTCTTGCAATACATTTTGGTAAAAACAATATTTAACTTCTGCGATTGTTCATTACCACATCGAAGAAACGGTTGATAAGATCAGCACTTGCAAGTTGCGATAGCGCACGCTTGTCGTTGTTCTTCAGTAAAATCGAAAACGACGGAAGGTTAACAGCATTCGGCTCGATATCACATCTTCTACAGAGCTTTTTTTAGAAATCTTCTATGAACACCTTCGATCATGGCTATGTGCTTGCACAAGTAACGGGTAAACAATATAAACGTTTAGATAGCACAATTGCTTGATGATAAAACAACGAAGCAGCATGTTCACAAATATAGATGTTGATTTGACTAGTTCTCGTACATGTGCAGAAAATGTAAGATCCGTTGATATTAAAACACCGAGGTCTCGTGCAATCTTAGCGGTGGGCAATATTGTCCCGTTAAACTTGTACTCCAGATCGAAGAAGCCTGGTTTCAAAACGAGGCATTTCGAAACGGATAGCCCCATCCCATTGTCGATGCACCAGCGGCAGAAACCATCGACAGCAGACTCTAGCGCAGTATGCGCTGAGGGAGAGTAAGTAGGAGCAGGAGTAGTAGACTAAGGAGTAGTCATCAATGCATCTGAATCGCTTCTAAAGTAGTCCTGTAAATGCCTTCCAATTTTTTTTAATTAGAAGTAATATCTAAACGATGACAGCAGTCAGACATTGTGTGCGTGTCTTAATATTAAAATGTATATTATGTCTGCCTGAAAGATGAACTATATAGTATGCGAAAATTAAAATACGAACATGTTTTTAGTTTTGCCGGTACTCTAGGGTTGGGAAGATTTCGGACATGTGTCGATATCTAAGTTTTTTAACCTTTGTTCGGAGCGTTGAATCCTCACATCGCTTTACAAATATATGAGCTTTAACACATTGCTATTTGTAAAATATCTGCAAATAATGTGCGGTCAACTACTGGATGTTAATCTACAACATGGATTCGTTATGTTCTGGAGCTCGCAGGCAAAGAAAGATACGGGTATGACAATATTAGCGTGCGAATAACCATTTTGTAGCAGTTCACTTGGTAAATATCAAAAATAAATTGAAGTATACATATACTTAAGATAAACCAGTGGTATTGCGCAATAAATTAGATTTATTTATTTCTGTAGTTCTTATATGTACAATCAAATTAGCTGAATCTCTCTGGAATTATTTACACTCGATTCCCTAGATTCGAAGGTCCTGATAAGCTGATCGCATTGCAGACCTTGTTTATCCCAGGATGTCACGTTGTTTAATAAGTTAAGAGGCTTACCGGCGTACTCCACCAGGATCGTTCTACAAAGATGACTGTGGATTTAACATTATGACCAGTATAAGTGGTTCGCATTTCTAGGTTTGATCTTTTAGTTCGAGGTTCGACAAAAGCTAATTGTGTCCATAAATGTCCTTCCGTATGCATTTGTTTGCTGCTTAACGGCAGTGGTAAATGGCCGAGCACGCACAATGTTTAATAGAGCGACCCCAAGATGGATCGTTATTATCCTGGCTATGATTGTCGAATAAAGTGATAAATCGTTACGTGGCTGTTCACAATAGGGGAAAAAACAACTTTCCGGTGGCATCAGTAAGTAGCGGCAACAGCAGCTCCCAGGAGCAAATTAATTGCTTAGCTCAGTGGGTCTTGGTGTAAGCGCACGGCACAAGCGTTCATATAAATACTAAATAATTAAATACTTTGTTTACTAAAATAAATAGACGGCCAGCCGCGTTTAATGTATGTGTCGCATTAGCCGCATAGGACGCGATGACGATGAAGATCATACGAATCATGGTGCGCATGGTTGTGATTACCTGTATCAATAAATACGTCACTCTACGTTCGCGCAACTGAGGTTTGCTTGCTCTACCTATACTAATTGCAATCGCAATTGCAACCGATAATAAAACTAGTAATAAAAAGTAATCTTATTCACTACTATAGTAAATATTACTAGAATCATTACTAAATAGCATCATTGTTTTGGTTCGGTTCGTCTTGTGGGAACCGGTAGGATTGTTGTTGCTAGAGGATCCGAGCTGTCGACACGGGATCTCGTTCGCTACTGACGTTGTTAGCTGGATAGATAGGCTATGTTATTAACTACTTTCATTACCCTTCATATGCCAATATGGCATATACACATGAAGACAGGTAGGTACAGAGTAGATGCAATTCGCGCATATATATATATATATATATATATATATATATATATATAATGGAAATGTGGCATGATTGTGAGCAGAGGCGACCGTCGCAGCAGTAGCGTCGACACAGTACCAGCTATCAGCGTCACGTTGGCAAGTCCGCGCGTTATGATATGATGCAGGGACTTCTCGGGTTATTATTATTGTTATTATCGAAAAGTCGATAAAGGTCTACCTTGTTCTTGTTTTCCTTCCTTATCTCTCTTTCTTAATCATATTCCTTCTTCTATCCGAAAACATCTTTACTTCGTGCTTTGTACTGTCATTTCTTTGTCTGTCTACGCATCTACCGCTTACTTCTGTACCATCTCCCTCTCTTTCGGTTTCTTCCCCGTAGATGTGCTGTACCTGCTTCTTTTTGTTGTTTTGCTTACTTCCATAGGCAGCATAGGACCCGCCGATATGTCGTTTCGTCTGCCGAAGCATCTCGGTTTCAGCGTATTGTTCGTTCGCACTTATGTATGTTTGTCCCCCCCCCCCTCTCTCTCCCTATTTCGCTTCCTCGCTAATTACTTCGGACGCCTACTTGTAGTCAATTTCGTCAAGTTTTAGCAGATTGGCGACGGCATACTGATCCTTCTCCATCTCGTTGCCTTCCTGTCTTGAGATGTCGATACATTGTTGCCTACCGCCTACCGCGCTGGGAGCGGGAAGAAAGGGAGGTGATGATGGCCGCGTTACCGGTGCCCAGCTCTACGAGTAGTGCTTCGGTACGGTAACTCGACGTTGGCTGAGAAAGTAGGCGACAGTGGCGACATAGCTGACCAGCATCGCCGAAGTGATGATCGTCATCACGTAGAGTGAGGTGCGCGAAGCGCACTGGCCTTCGTCAAGCATGCGACTCTCCAACAATACTGCAAACGCAAAAAGTTCAAGAGCAAGCGCCGGAAAATCAGAACAAAGCGGATAAAACATCAAACCTACTTGATCGTAGACTATCGAGTTTTTCGTAACAACGAACATGGTACAAAACAAATGACACGCTTGAGTTACGCTTTACGTACAATGATTTCATCTCATCGACTCTTAACTCGACACGAGACTTAGGAATATATGTAATCGCAAACCTTGATCCACACGACCTACCAAGACAAGGCCTCGTCCCAACTCGTTAACACTACTTTCCTTAACATTACTTAAAAACCCCTGCCGAGTTCATTTTACTAAATTACTATATACTTTAATATTTGCTTCCCCTCATCTGCCGGTCAGATTTTGTCTCAGTCCTTTTATAAACGAATTGTCCTTCTGAAACTATTTACTGCTCCCGGTCTGAGAGCTCCACTTGGAGCTCTCAAATGAAGTATCAAGTACAGATTTGCTTTTCAAATCGCCATTTATTTCACTTCAACTGTAAAGCACTGTAGATCATTTATTTCACTTTAACTGCAGGCACCGTAGCCGCTTCGCGTACAGAGTGAAACGTCTTTCCAGGGGAATGAAGTTCACCTCTATCATGTGCTTCCATGTCCTGTCCAGACAGTGAGTCAATTTTGAAAGCGCGTTCACCATAAAAAAGACGTACAGCTGCGTCATCATAGCATTGTTTGCCGTTTTCCACTCTATCGTAGAGATCAACCAGGGCTAAGCTTACGATGCAACCCCACGTGTACCGTAAAACACGCACCCGTATAATCAAGTCGAGGATCTAAATAAGAAACGTGTTTATTCAAACTCTGTAGGCTTACCACGGCCAGAAACAGTGTCTACTCTTGCCTTCTAATGTGATCCACGCCGGAATTTGACGGCCTTGGCCTTCCGGGAGCATTATTTTTAGCCCCGTCGAGCCGAGATAAATAGAACCTTAACAATTTTGGTGCGCGGTTTTTGACATTTTTGATGCGCACGTGCGTGACGTTCAGCGCCGATTCACTTCTCCCACCCCTAGTAAGGCCTCGGATATGCCACCGGCGCAGCTGGTGCCAAACTGACGAGAAAGAAAGCTCGAGCCCAAAGGATATCCTCTCTGGAAGTGTTTGGCGAGTGAGACGACAAATTCAAGCCTTTGGGGTTCCGGGCTCCAGGGCTGGACATGTCACACCGCTTCCTCCATATTGCAATATTTTGGAATGCTTGAAGGTACGATCGACTTATCGAAGCAATTGATCTAGAAACATCCTTTTTTACGAGGCATTTGAAGGCCTACCGGGGTAAATAAGAGGGCGCATCAATATCGTTGGTCCAAGCCACAGCGTGTGCATAAGCACCTACATGCATAAGACGGCTTTCTACATGACATACAGAAAGGACATAGAACGTTGCTGCAGAGCGTGCAAGATATGTTCTGAAGGTGTATTCCCGTACTGTAATGCAGATTCCCAAAACATACCGCTGGATGCTCTTTCCACGTCTGCCTCACTGCCTCAACAATGCAACAAAGCTGCCCTTTGTCAATTCAAAAAGTGTACCTTACTTGAGAATTCCTTACTTAAGGAAGCAAATGTCCGTTAGGCCAAATGCCGTGACCTGCACGGGGCTCATTAACGGATTGTTTGCCTGGCGCATGCCCAAGTGGGCACGTGCGAATTCAAATTGCTAAAAGTGCACGCACCATATGCAAGATATCGATATGATGCTGTTATCCGTCCGCAGAGCCTATCTTAGTGCTCGTTGTAATGTCACATCAAAACTATTGTACATCACACTTCTTGATGTCACGCAGATAAAGGCGCCGTTTATGTATGTACATACATCATACATACATCTATAAACTTGGCTAGTGTATTGTGCATCGACATCCAGATGTTGTTTTGCATTGGCGATATCCCTATCGAGCATTTCCATTATATACTGTATTCGTCGTATCTGTTCGTTGGCGAGTATAAGCTGTAATGAGTGACGAGGATTGTCTGCACACGATCGGCAGCGTTGGTGGTAACGTTGAAGGAGGAGAAGAAGAAGGAGGAGGCGGCGGCGGCGTCTGCGACGACGACTGTGACCGCCATGGTGAAGCGACATCATGGTGGGACCACCAGAAGCCTGGCTCTATCAGTTAGTTACCCAGCTTCACACGGGCGATCGCCGATTGGCCGTTTATGGAGATGCCGGGTTTGGGGTAGGAAGAGTATCCCCCCTCTGAGGATGATCCTCGCTTTTAGCAGCGAAATGCTGAACAGCAGCAAACAGCTGGGAACTGGAAATAGCGGAATGGTGGACAGAGTCACACGACGTCGGTTGCCAGCGGTCTGGCTGCAGACCGAAAAAGCGCCCGATACCGTTGTGTTCGGTGACCGACTGCAACGGCTGGATGACGCCGGCGACTGCTGTCGTCACGGTTCACCAAAATCCAAGAACACTTTGTTGTTGTTATTGTCGTCGTCATTGTTGTTGTTGCTGCTGTGTTATTGTTGTTGTTGTTACTGTCGTTAATGCTATTGCTGACTTTGTTGTTGTTATTGTAGTGGTGATCGTGGTTGCTGCTATTGTTGTTGTTGTCGTCGTCGATGATATTATTGAGTTCTGACTTGGCTTAGTTCGTCGTCAGACCAGCCAGAAAGTGTCAAGAAGAAGAAAAAAACGTGACACACACGACCGACAACGCCAGCGACCATGACGCAAAGAATTCTTTCATGTCAACTCGTGCTCTGGCTAACGGGTAGCAACGACAATACGCATGCACGAATAATGATGCTGTTGTTGTTGATTACAATGATAATAGGGCTGATGGCGACGACGACAACAGTGAGGATTACTATGATGATGATGATGATGATGGCGACGATGATGATGGTGGTGGTGGTGGTGGTGGTGATGATGATGATGAGGTGGTGGAGGTGAGGAAAGAAGCAAGGAAGAAATCGACGAAGAGGAAAGGCGAACGAAAGAGGAGGGGGCGGTGGAAGAGAGGTGTTAGAGAGGCACGATTATAGCGCGAACGGCCCTAAGTGAAGAAGGAGGCGATGCGAGGAATCGTGAAATGCCGTGTCGACGCCGACTGGTGGCGATTGGTCGTGGTGGCAGATGGGAATAGCCGGTAGGCAGTCATGGCGGGCCAGCTCGTAACAACAACGATTGATGACGACGACAACGACGACGACGACAAAAGCCAGCAGGAAGATGAATTTTCATACGAACCCCAAGGCCCCGATGACGTCCCAAAGCGCGCACTTGAAAAAGCGGTACGGGTGACGGGGGCGGGGAGGGGGGAGTTGGGGGTGGTGCCAATGGCTGTGCACGTGAGCACAGAAGCAAAAAACGGTGACGACAACAACAACAACAACAACTCATAACGCGATAATATTTATCGCAAAATATCCGTATGGCAGAATGTTGTGCAAAACTTTAAAATTCTCATATCAGATTCACATGATAATATTCTATGCATACGCCTTTCTCTTCCTATATATATATCCTATAGAAGAGTGATGTCACGCTATTATACATATGTGCATACACCTATTTTTGTTACGCACTATATATATATATATAGTGTGTAACAAAAATAGGTGTATGCACATATGTATCATAGCGTGACATCACTCTTCTATAGGAACATACGTTTAATAATTAAATAGGCTGCGATAGATTGGCTTGTATGTGCCCACCTGGCAAACTTTTCATGCAAACAAACCATATGAAAAATTGAATGGCTTCAAAATTCGTAGAATGTTGATATCTTCTTAGGTTAGCTTTATTTCGGATATTATGAAAATGTATCTAGCAAGTTTGCAAAAAGTAAAACAATTCAGTTGCACTGTTCCACATGGGAATCTAGCCAATTACATCTGTTTTAAATATCTAAGCTATCCAGATAGTTTCGGAAGTACAAAAAGCCTATATTCAAATTAAGTAATGAGGTAATTGATGTTAAATCACCGATAACTAGTGTTGAGCACTTGAAATAAGGAGAGACTAGCTATGTGATACGTTAACTAAAACTAAAGTTCGCCGAACTTTACTTTTAGTTACTGTATCACATAGCTAGTCTCTCTTTATTTCAACTGCTCAACACTATTTATCGGTGATTTAACTTTAGAAAACATATATATATATATATATATATATATATATATGTTGCGGACATTGTTCTCAAATGTACCATGTTCATCGTAATCTACAATCTTTCGGCGCACATACCTTCTTCGCGGTGATGCATTTGGGAGCTAGGCGAGGGCGACGGGTCATCTTGAAGGTCAAGAACCACAATCTCCTGGCTCAGCGTCATTTCCTCCTTGTCGTCGAGCGTCACGGATCGCCTTCGTCGGCCCCATGACGGCTTGCCGGCGCCGCATTCCACAGGCTCACACTTGCCAATACAGTATTTCACATTGCACTGGAATATCACCCCATATGACTCTGCAAAACGACAGACAATACGGAAAACACAATGTTTCTAGGCGCCCTTGTACACAAACCTGTGCAACAAAATCTGGGCAAACATTCGATTCCGAATGGCCATGTTTTGTTAACATTAATTAACTTTAGTTTTAATCAAATGTGCAACAGCCAATGGCAGCGATTCTTGGAGAACTTGAGCCAATTTGAGCATACCAGTAAAACGGAACGCCTCGTAGTTAGACTCAAGTGCTGAGTCGACCTGGCGGAATCGAGGGAAGATGGCGGGATCAACAGGACATCCCCGATCGTCAATGATTTCGAAGGTGCTCCGAGCGTCCTTCGCCATTGCTACACAGCTGCGAGCGAAGATTCCGTACGGTGCTGTGGAACATTGAGACAAAATAGTGATTATTATGTTCTAACACATTTCCTCAAATTACTTGCCACAGCTGAGAACATGTTTGCTAGAGAATATCGCAGTCGTTCTATGGTCACGGTGACCTTAAACTAAAAAGGCGCGTTTTCTATATGCGATTGCAGTTAGCGGCTCCATTAGTGGTTCTCGGTTTCATCCGTATGTGCCTTTTCTGGACTTTGGCAAGCTATCCGTATTCTTGTTGCCGCTCGATAAACTTCTAATTCATTTGTAATATACTTTTTCGCGGCGGTATTTTTCGACGTTTTTCTGATTTTGTTGTTGTTGTTGTTGTCGTTGTCCAGTTACTTTTTGTTTGCGATACGCCGGTTGGAGAACACGCCACCACTTACTGTTTCCGGGTATCTCAATCTTGAACGTGAGTTTGTCGCCGATGCGCACCGTCGACGCCTCGTTTCCGTCGACGCCGAAGATCATGATTCGCGGCACGGGAGCCTCTGGTGAGGCGGTGATCTGCTGAGCGAGTCCGTTGTCCGGGTCGCGCATATCGATGTCGGACACCGGCATCATGCCGAACGAGACGTTTTTCGACGAAGTTTCGTATGTGCACCGCACGTTGTACACCTTGTCGGCCTTCGTCAGCACGACGTTGTGGTGCTGCAGCACGACGGTGTTGCTGTAGACACCGCCCATCGATTGCGTGTTGCACTCCTGGCCGGCGAGCGGCAGGTCGAGCTTGAAGTTCTGGCCGTTCTTCACGGCCGTATTGCACGTCTCCGAGCGGCCCATCGCGTAGATGCGTCCGTGGAATGGCCGGCTGGTCTTCACGTCGACGACAATCATCTGGTCGGTGCATTGGATTGACACTGGATACACACACGTGCGTGTAGCGACGGTAACGACGACGACGACGACGACCATGACAGGAGAAACAGCAACGCAAACAGTAGAAATCAAAACACGCTTCGTTGTACGGGTTACGAGTACGAATGAATCAATACATGTGTAGCTCAGACAAACATGCTTGTGCATATATATATAAAGTTTTTTTAAAATTTAAAGTGTGTGCAATATATATATATATATATATATATATATATATATATATATACGAGTTCTCGCTTAATACGCCTTTTTATCCAAACTGTTTTCTGGCATCCAAGGACGTCGCCAAAGACACAGACATCTTTACAACGACTGCTGCTTAACAGTTTAATTACGAATGCATACAGCATTCATACAGCATTGTGAACAGTAGCCTATCAGACATTTTCTATGTTAACCACAAGACAGCAGCAGTAAGGTACACAGGAACTGCGGTAGCTTTTATCTCGTGCTTACCGTCGTAGCATACGCCATACGAGTCGCAGGCGCTGTCGTCGAAGCCGTCCTTCGTCAAACCTTGCAGAGTCTGACTGGAGAGACTGACGGGTTGTCTCGTAGTGGATCGCTGCTCGATCTTGGACGTGGTCAGCGAGGGCCGTTTCGTAACCGTACCGAACTTGTTAAGGTTGTCGCCTGACGAACGAAGGAAAAAGGAACACAGACGACACGTACAGTGCGGACGGTTACAGTCTCACCGTTGCCAAGTGTATGTATGTACACACCAGTTAAGCACGTTTGTCATGGCGACTCATTCCAGATCTGGGTCCAGTGAGAAGTGACGCTAACTAATCGGAATGATCATCTGACCTGGGTGATCATTAACCATACTGGCCCGGGTGTCAGTTTGTAAACCTAAATTCGTTTGCAACTTAATGCTTCACTCCTAGAAACTGTGCGCTCAGTAGCTAATGTAAGCTATTCGACTGCTGGAACTGCTACGCAGAACTTGCATACTTCTTAAGCATCATAACCGCGTACTTATTGCGTCCTGCCTATAGCTACTAGTCTTTTGCGGTGTGCGGAAGAAGCGGATGATCAAATGCTAGTTTACGACCGGCCATCACTCGTGTGCTTTGTTTGTCTCTATAGACAGCTCATAAGTCCATTCCTAGTTCCTAACTAAAACGATCTACAAAGCTCAACCGGCATAGTTTGCAGTGGTTACATATGAAATTTGCCGTATCAGTATGGGCATGTTCAAACGCATTACCAGCTGAGAGCAACGAACAATGAACTAACAAAATTCGCTCTCAGTGCTCGTCGTCGCTCAGTTTCTGCACCGCTACAGATTTGTTCAATCTTATTTTACTTTCATTCTCCCTAGCGAGATGGATGATCACGTTGGCAACTAATGTTGTTACAAAATATATTCCTCCAATTACGTAATATATATATATATATATATATATATATATATATATATATATATATATATATATATATATATATATATATATTGGTGATAACAGGTCGTTGTCCTTTTTCAAGCAACGTCTATAACAAACGTGGAAACGCTGCCTCCGTTCGGGGCACACTTCTGAAGTGACCATCTCGGCCTGCCTTGTCGATACGGACACGTGACAGTCACAATACGCGCCCAATAGGCACATTTGCTTATTTTATTATTATTATTATTATTATTATTTACTACTACTAAAGTGATAGTAGTATCACTGCTACCGTCACTTACTTGAGACGGTGTCGGCCGGCGACGACGACGATGAGGTCGAAGCCGAGGGAGGAGGCGGGGGTGGCGGGGGTGCGGCGCAGTTGGCCTCCATGTAGAACCCGATTGTCTCGCCGGTGTCGAGCAGCGGCAGCTGTGCGCTCATAGACTTGAAGATCTGCGCGCCGTCGGGAAACATGACGTGGTCGACGTGGTACAGCGAGCAGCTGTTCTGCCCGATCGACTCGGTGGGCTTAAACAGAACCGATCGGCAGAGAAAGTCGCGGTCCATCGTGCAGGCGCGCAGGCACTCCGACTTGGACGAGACGAGCAGCTCTTTGTCCGGGTAGTAGTTGAGGTCGACGTAGTGCGT
>QVRM01006945.1:0-37030 GCA_003439945.1 Dermanyssus gallinae
GTGACATGAGGAAGAAGATCCGCGCCGCGCTCGACCAAATGAATGCTCACCTAGCCTCCAGGTTCGAAGCCGTGCGGTCACGCCATAGGCCGTTTGACGCCATAGACGTTTATTTATAGGAAGGTAAAATAGTCGGCGTCGTAGTCCGTGCTGGCGCTGGTGAACGCAGTGCCTGCCTTTCTTTACACGACTTCATCTAAATAGTAGATAAATTAGAGGTCAGAGAGAGGTAACAGCAACTGCATGTGTTTAAGTTATAATTATTTTTA
The DNA here is from genome assembly GCA_003439945.1 of Dermanyssus gallinae. Lineage (NCBI taxonomy): Eukaryota > Metazoa > Arthropoda > Arachnida > Mesostigmata > Dermanyssidae > Dermanyssus > Dermanyssus gallinae. The sequence continues at coordinate 270 of QVRM01006945.1, forward strand.
TTATATAGTAATCTCGAACGTAAAGCCAAATCTACACATCGTAGGCAAGACAAATCTCCCATCGTGTTTCAAGTTACTACGTATTCGTCCTCTTCAGGCGCTGGGCGTCCCGGGAGCTCACCGCGGCCTTCTCCGACCATGATCATATTTCTCCACCTCCAAGGTCTTCTTCATGTTCTGGACCTGATAGAGGACGCGGGCTTTTAGAGCATTTAACGACCAGCCTCTGAAGTCGCTTTCCATTGGTATAGCATGGTCTTTTATGGTCGATCGTGACGCAGACCGTGCTAGTCACGCAGCCACTATGACAGAGACGAATAATTAGAGGAAACTACGCGTCCGTCAGGAACCCATGGAATTCCGACTATTTGCACTCGAAATGTTGGGCGGACCCGGCCGTATGACTACGGGCATTATTAACAGAATATGCGACAGCCTGAAAATAGCCACCGGTGACCAACGGTTAGGGAACATCTTTGTTTATGGGCAAGCTACCCCGGTTTAGGTTGTTTCTCTTAAATCAACGTTAGAAACATCCTGTGCTCTGGCCTGCGTCAGGATAGGGGTTCGATCACGAATTACTAAGCTTTTAAAACGTGTTTTTAATTAAAATCAAGATTTTTTTATTAAAAAGAAACATGTTATTCGATATACCCCGAGAAGCTCAATGCACTTCTCTCGTCGAAATTTCATAACGTTTCTACGAATGTATATTTTCAAAACCAGAGCATTTATAACGCCTGAGTAGAGTTCCGTGTTTAGACTGAAAATAGACATTGGCAGCAGCCTTAGCCTCTTCAATGCTGAAAAAACACTTCCACCGAGATTTTCAAATTGAGAATTTAAAGCTTCTTTTCCGAAGAGGAGAATCACAGGGACCAGGCCCGGAGAATTCGGAGGTTATTCAGCAACAGTTCAGACCTCAATTCGTTCAGTGTTGCCAATGCCAGCCGCAAGCTTAGGTGCAGGAGCATTGTTCTGTGAAGCAGGTCAACCTTGTTTTGCAAAACTGACCGTTTCTAGTTAGTTTGCTACAGCCGGCTGATCAGTTGTAAATTTCTTCTATGATCGTTTCTACCGCTATCAAGGTAGTCGACCAGAATTATTTTGTCTTTCACCGGGTGCACACTATTGGCAAATGCTTTTGGGTCTTGGAAGCGCAACTATGGACCAAACTTTAATCGGCAGTCACGAATCGGCGCCAAAAATCCGACGGATTTTTTGACATTTGGCAAATTTTGCTGTCAAGCCCTTGATTGAGCAAATACAATACACATTTTTAAATTACTGTTATTAGGCCTCCATTATCGCGCAATGTTGACTCGTCCATCTGCGTACCTCATTAGTAGGCGTCTTTGGGCGTCCCAACGTAGGCCATCGTTGGTGTTCGTGCGACCCTATTTTAAACGTATAAATTCAGTAAAAATAGTGGCAAAACGTGATGCAGAGTCACCCTAAGCCTCGTCAGGTTCAGTGTCTTCAGTTTTCATTTGGGTCGCCTTCCAAACTTGCCAAAGATCTGTTTTTACGTTTTGTATGCGTGGGACACCGCCCTTCCTAATCAATTTTATTATGAGGAAAACCATTTTCCGCCGTGTGTAATTTACACACCCTTTAGCAGGGGGGCTTTATTTAAAAAGATCAATTTGCTTGAGCGTAATTCGCGTTCCTGGTACTAGCGACAAGCAAACATTTTGTTGACGATTTCTTTCCGGGCAACAGTTTTAGCATGTATGTTGATCCTGGCTTTTGTGTTCGTCAAAATAGAATCAAAGAATTTGCTTCGCTCGATCTGGGAATTTACAAATAGAGACGAAACGTAGCTTCATCAATATCATCTAGAACAACACCAATATCATCACATTTATATCACAAGTCCTCATACTACAACGGCAAGCAACACGTTTTAAAAACTATTCGGTAAGTTCAGGAAGGATTGATTGCATAGAGGGTCTCAAGGACCCATTGCGAGGCGATTGGTCGTGATTCGAGTGATCGCACATGTTCACGTAATTCACGTCGATGTATTTCGTTTCTGCGAACATAACGGTGAACAGATTCTATCGGCCAGTTCTACTGCGGCCCGATGTGTGAACGCTATGCACCTAGCTATGCACCAACCTGTTGGACCTCTTAGCTGTATTACAACTGTATGCAGGGCGGTCTCCACGTAGCGCTAGCTATGTTCATGCACGGTGAGTGCAGGAGTAGTTACGATTATTCAGAACATGCGAACTAGCAGTCGAACGATACAAACGTACAACTTGCGGTCCTCTAGCAAGAGACAACGTCTCTTTAACCGTCCGTGATCATCTATCATCTTCGTTTGACGCATCGAAGTGCTATGAGCAACCAGCCCAACGTGGTGGCCGGAGAGACATCCGTGAAGGTGTATGACTGAGGACTTTGAGGTGCAACCCTTGGTGACAGTGATCCGTTGACGTCGAGCCCGGTGGCTTTAGTCTGCGCCTCGCAACCGGAGGAGCCACATCGGTGCGCATTTGTATTTATGGGGGTCCGTCTATAAAGCAATGTGAAATGCAGTCCCGTGGACGTTAAATTTTGTTGGTGGTCAGCCCAAAAAACTTTACTTATAGTGATCCGTTGATGAAGGTCGCGTCGTGTTTGCATACTTATTATACTATCATTGTGATACTAGTAGTTCTAGTCTAAAGGAAAGTGCCGGCATATCATTACTTTAAGTTCTATTTTACTACTACTACTAAAGTAAAGTTTTTCGGGCTGACCCTCAGCCAAGATTTAACGTCCACGGAACTGTTTTTTCACATTGCTTCATAGACGGACCCCCATAAATACATAAGTGCAACGGTGGGGCTCGAACCCGCGCACCTATGTGTCTCCTCCGGTCGCGAGGCACAAACTCAAGCCACCACGCCACCGGGCTCGACATTACTACTACTACTACTACTATACTACTTATATATACTACTTACACGATATCTGCTTAACCAGCTCCGCCGTAACCAGCAATTGCGGCGCAGATAGAGGGCGCTGCCGTTGGTCGTCTGCAGCTACAACAACAACAACAACAACCACGACAATGGCGGCAACCCGCTGCTGGCTGAATGGGCAACCTTCCGCGCAGCCGCCGGACCCTTCCGTGCTCTGATGATGAGATGGCATTCGGCCGTACACGCTGTGACAGCGTGTGGCATCGGCTGGCCTCGGTGTCTCTCATCTGGCGGTGCCAGTTTATCTACCCGCTCTGAATAATGTATCAATGTGAGCAGCCATAGCGCTTCTGTCCTCATCACGGAACGACTGCGCATTAAACATCCATACGCAACAACAACAGCAACACTAGAAGCAGCAACCTGCAATGGAAACAACTATATATATAACATATAAGTAAGTAATTATATATATATATATATATATAATATATATAAATATAATATATATATATATATATATATATATATATATATTATATATATATATATATATATATATATAAGAATTAAAGTAATTATTGTTACTAATTTGATTGTTAAAACAGCGACTTCCGAATAGGTTACTCGTTCTCTTGTCGATCTCTGTGTGTCGATTTGCGCATTCAGCCACGGTCCACGGATCCTCCCTTGGCCTTGCCTCTCAAAACTCCGTGAGCCTCGACCCTCGGTCTCGATGAAGGTCAAGTACCCTCACACATTGTAAGTGACTTTCTGGACTTGGTGGTTGGCGCTCGGTCAGTTATGCCGTTTGGTCACTGTCAACTCTTTGACATTACCGTTGCTACCGCGCTACAACATGCGCATGCACAAGGTCTGGCCACTTCCACAGTTTTCATTATTATGCGACTATACTAGCGTTCGCGCCGTCACATGTCAGATGTCAACGCTGGCTGCTTTGGTACCGTATATATATATATATATATATATATATATATATATATATATATATTAGTTGAACAAATATATGAAAACATAGCATGTATCTAAATTATAAAACGTTGCACAAGGCGCCATTTACAAGTCCTCGACAGATCACGACTTGTCCACGTTGCGGGGCACTCTCATACAACTCGCGCAGTGCGACAGTATCACGCTAACAAAATAGCACATATGTCGTTGGCTGAGTCATGTTATAGTTAGTACATTAAACAATATTCTGGCCAAAATGCATCTTGATTCGACATCAAGTACGCAATTATTCTAACGCATTGGTATTGCAAGCTATTTTCTTAGTTTGGCGTCCAGAGCACAGTATAGATATGAGGGTCGAAATCCCTTTGGAGATGGAATCCCAAATAGACGGCAGTCGGCGTGCTAGATCTTGACTGTTGCAAACTTTTTTTGTTACAAAAGGCCCTTCAAGTCACTTTTGTTACAGAAGGCACCTCATTGTGGCTCGCCTTGGTGATTTTCTAGATACGAATGGAACAGTGTTTATAGGAACGATTCCTCGCTTTACCTTAAAAGCTAGGATAATTTATCTCAGCACATACAATTTATCGACGACGCGAAAGTAACACATTCTGTACAGCTTACTGAGCGAATCTGTGCGGCGCCTCGAAAACATGACTCAGAGAGCATTATTTTGTTGTATTATCGTGACTCTTTTAAGTATTACACCAACCTCTCCAAATAGGAACACCACAAAAGAGCACGGGACAGTGTGAATAAGAAGCAGGTATTTAATGAGGACTCTGATAAGTCTCATGTGCATTAGCGCGGAGATTGCAGAGCAGTGGCGGAGCGGGTGGCATCAAGGTCAGACCATTTCATCTGTTTACTGATGACGATACCCAGATATTCAGTAGAATGGGAGTGTAATTCCTTTTGGCCGAAATGCAGGAAACTGGCGTCCGTTCTCAGAGTTTTCTGAGGGGTCAAAACAATAGGAAGTTTGTCTTCTTGGCCTTAACAACTAGGTCATAACTGGGCAGCTGGCACTAAAAAAAAAACACGTCGATAGTAGGAAATAGTTAAGACAATTAAACGCAACAACAACTTATATAAAAAAGCCCAGACATATCTTGTTGCTCCGAACAACTCAACCACCATGAGCAATACGTTACCCAACGCAAGTTTCGGTCAAGACCTTAGCGATTCCAAAAACGGTTTGATTTAAGGCAAGTCAAACCGACCAAATCAAGGTAAAATATAAAAGCACTGCTCTCTACAACCGAGATTGGGCGATTTAGCCGGCTTCGGTTACCTTTCCTTTTGTACAACGTCCGTTAAGATTAGAAGGAAATACTCCCGTCACGAAAGAAACACTGATAATTTCTACAAGTTGAGCTATCTAAGTCGGGGGCAGCTCGCTTAAGTAGAATAACCGGCATCTCCATTACACCACAAGCTCAACCTGCCTTATATCTGAGCAAGGTACAATTGTAAAGACCTCCGTCGGGCGGACCCAGTATAGGCCTTATTACATCGTTAACTAATTGACGAAGTACCTATTTAGCTCTTCGGCAACTTTTATATATATATATATATATATATATATAATATATATATATAATAAAAAAAACACTTGGTGTTTACTCTTTAATATACGCGTTTTAAAATCATGTTTGAGACGCGTACCACTGTTTACTGTGTGTACTGCTTACTAATAACATTTTTTAACAAAAAATCTCCGCAGTGGAAGTGTTACGCTCAATGAAACGGCTCCAGCCAAGCAAAGTAGCTGGCTTGGACCGAGTTTGCAATGACCATCTGAAAACGGCGGCTGGCATGGCTCCTTGTTGGACAAGTTTTGTCAATGCTTGCCTCCGTCAGGGAGGTCTACCACGAACCTGAAGTGAAGCGCTGCTTATCATCATACCAAAGGGGAAAGGTGATCTGCAGATGCCGTCATCCTGGAGGGCGATTGCGAAGAAAAGTTGCTGTTATAAACTCCTGGTGCTCCTCATCACTCGGCGGCTCCTTCGGGTCCTGCGGCTGCATACCGGACGAACAGCACGGTTTTCGCACGGAGCGTTCAACCACGGCATGCTACAGGAACGCTCCGCAGTACGTCGATTTCAAATCTGCCTTCGACACGGCACCTAGAGACAAAATTCTGGTAAAGCTCGCTAAGTGTGGAGTCCCGTTCAACATGCTCCGGCTAATCAAGGCTATGCTTCAGAAAAACTAGGTGGGTATCAATGACGGGGCATCCTAGCTCCTCCCGTTCGCTTAAACGACCGGTGTCGCACAGGGCGATAATCTGAGTCCTCTACTGTTCTCTCTGCTGCTGAATGACTTGCCATCCCGAGTCCAAGCATCTACTTCTCACGTTAAAACGTTGCTGTATGCAGATGACCTTGTCGTTTTCGGAAGAAGTCGTTTTCATGTCCAACAGGCATTGGCAAGATTCTCCGCGTACGTACAAGGATAACGGCCTGACAATCAACCTTGATAAAACTGAAGCTATGAAATTCCGCCGTGGAGGGCGAGTAGCGGAATCCGACACACTTTGTATAGGGCCAACGGCCCTTTAGTATGTGAATAGCTTCAAATACTTAGGGGTAGGTTCTACCTACCAACGGCCGAAGCTTTACGAGCACATTACGCACAGGGTCGAGTGAGCTTTGGTTGCGAATGCTGGAGTGCGGAACGCCATCGAAGCTATCGCTACAAGCAGCAATAGCCTTGCTCGAGATGAAGGTTGCATCTGTTGCTGCATACGGAATTCAAGTAGTCTGGGAGTACCTTTCAGCAGTCGCAGTTTGGTTTGCTCAGTCGTATAAAGCCAGCATTTCTCAAACGTGTCATGGGGCTACACCGCTCAACACAAAACAGATTCGTTTACCTCTTAGGTGGCACGCCGCTATTTATAGAAGATCTTAACGACATCTCGACGTTCCGACTACTCTAGCTTGCTTAGAGTTTTTTAGCTTATGGGAGCGGAAGGTGGCAGAAATCGACCCTGAATGTTATGATACGGGTGGAAATGACCAGCGACGCTTGGAAGCGATTTAACAAGACCAATAGGCACATAGTAACACGTTTTCGGTTCATGGGTCGGCCCTGAGATAAAAGGGTGATATGTGTACACACACTTATCAAGCAAATAAACCAATCAATCATCAATTACCACATTATCTGCAGAACATTAGGCTTTCATGTGCCGTGTGATACCTGTATTTGCAGTAGGTGCAAGAACGTTTGCGGCATGTTCAACTCAGCGTCGTGTCCTCGAAATAACTTCGTTAGGCAGTCTCGCTCTAATGGGCGAGTCCCGATACCCGACCTTTACAATATAGTTAACAAAAGTATATATAAATAAATATATATATATATATATATATTTTTTTTTTTTAATATATATATATATATATATATATATATATATATATATTATATATATATATATATATATATATAGTCCACTCATAGTAGTATTTCGATGCGCAGCGCTTACCATGGTGCGTCGAGCCCGGTGGCGTGCTGCATTCTTCTGCGCCTCGCAATTGGAGGCGACACATAGGTGCGCGGGTTCGAGCCCCACCGTTGCACCATTCATGGGGGTCCGTCTATGAAGCAATGCGAAAAGCAGTCCGTGGACGTTCTTAATCTTGGCTGAGGGTCAGCCCAAAAACTTTACCTTTTTAGCGCTTACGAGGAAATCGCATCCAAGATTCGCGAACAGGGCAAACAAGCATTAAAGCTTGCCAGCGGTCTGTTCGTTGATTGCGGTTCGCCTCATAGTCGGCTAACTGGAAGGAAACGTGTATTGTTTGGTTGCTGCAAAGGCGTGCAGCCTCTTTTCTCTGATATGATGAAATTGCCATCAGCTATTATCTAATGATGCCCTGATACTGACGACGCAGATAGCCGTAGTCGTAGTAGTAGTAGTAGTAGTAGTAGCGATTGCTACTGATGGCGGCAAAGCGAAATCGCCCATTGTTGGTGTGAAACACAACAACGAAAAACACTGAAGATGACACGCACTTCGTTGCGTTGCAGAGGTCCGCCGCGTCGCTTGCTTCGTGCTCAAGCTAAGCTGGTTCCCTTCATCTTTGCAGCCACGGTCACGGCACGGACGATCGCGTTGATGTTGACGATGGTTATGGTTACGATGGTGATGACGATGATTGTGATATAGCTATGGCGACCATACTGCGGATTTGCCTGTGAAGCTAGCCGGGAAGGGGGGGGGCGGGGAGGGTGTCATTGTCGTGGTAACGATCTATAATGGTAACCGTTTTAGCAAGCTATTAGTTTGCAGCAACAGTGGCAAACAACTGACTGAGTGGCCGGTTTACGAACTGGTTGAAGAAACATAGGTGGGCTTCCAAGCAGCGAAAGGAATAGTGGAAACGCCGACCGACTGTAGGTCTCTAGAAGAGCTACAGTTGGGCTGAGCATCTTGTTCATGTCGCAACAGGAGCAGCAGGATAGATGACAACGAAAGTCTCAAAAATATTGCATTCGAATCATTATCAGCCTGATAGGGTGTGCACGGTGTGGCGGCTATGATATCTATATGCTATATGATACGATATCTGCTGATCCATTACTCATCTAATTGGGCTAAGCGGTAGTATGGCAGTAGCGGTAGCAGAAACTTAAGTTTAGTTTTTCTTATTTCAAGCGTCGTCAATTGGCGGAACTGCATTTACCAACGCGTTAGTTCTTGTCAAAAATTGAATAGAATTTAATTTAAATACAAGTAGCTCTGGTAGGAGTTGTATAAATACACACCAGTATTGGTTGTAACGGTCAAAGTATCATCAGCAGAAATCAGCATAGGGACTCTCTTATCGGTGGCGGACTATTTTTTAGCCGGTTGGAGTTCCACACTACCGGCCTACGCTTGCAGACGAGTTTCCTGCTGCAGTGGTGTCAGTGTGTGCAGACCGCATTTTGATGTTATTCCTCTACACAAAAAATAAAGCGTCATTGCAGCATTAGTTTGTGTTTGAAGTATACAATATTTCAGAGATTGGCATTATTGAATATACCAACTGGTTTTTCGGGATTCGCTCAGTTGGGGACGCACGTTGTGCAGTATACCATTTAAGATCTGTGTTGCATAGATTTCAATATTCGGAGGGCTGGGGACAGGGAGAACCTCTAGCGAGGCTCCAGTAAGCGGGTTGAGTCAATCGTAGCGTTCAACCGTTGCCTGCTTTGCAGAAAAGGCTATCGCCCGTGCCACTATATATATATATATATATATATATATATATATGTATACAGGGTCATTCATATCGTTATGTACATATTTTAAGGTTTGGTAGAACTTATGGCAAGAAAATAAGTTTTCCTAATGGAAAGAGGGACGAAAACGTCTTGTTTGGGAGAAGAGAGAGAGAGAGTGAAATTTATAAAAGTAGTTATTCTGCTTTTTATTCTCCTACATAGTTGTGCGAAATCTACGTTTGCGGGATAACCACTCAACGCATTAAGCAACCGATTATACTGGCGTGTTCGGCGGAATGCATTGGACGAACGTACAGGGTGGTAATAGCCATGCACGATGCATGGCGAATACGTGCCGATAGTCGTCCCGGTCCGCAATCGTGTAGAGACAAAGACGTCTGGTCTCTCTGTCTCTGCCGTTGCCTGTCTTACTTTTTGGAAGCAGTTTCTAGCTGTGATGGAAAGGCAGAGTATCTTCTTTGTGTGCGTCGTGAGTTTTCACCTCTGGTGGATTCACACCCCTTTAGGTTTTGTGCCAACCTTGAAAGGGCTTTTTTTGCATGAAGAGACTCACAGCTGCCAATGTCTTTACGGGCGACAACGATATCCAGCGTGCACCAGCGCCAAGGCGTTCTTAAGCTCCCGTTGCACATAGCTATCGAGGACATAGGAGGAGAAGTATAAATAGGATGCAGCTCAGTGGGTTTCCCTGGGTGTTCCACGGCGTGCTCTACCTCGAAAACGTTTCTTTTTCCGTTAATACGGTGTCGTCATCGAAATATGTATAGATCGCACTTAATGCAGCGACGCGATTTAAGATAAAAGACATCTGTTGTCTTAACTGCGTCGACCAGTAAGTGGCGAGGAGCATTGTTAAAGGCTCTGACGCGGTCTATAACGACTGCGAACAAGAGGCCACAGCTCGCTTAATTGCCGACTGCAACACGTGCATGGTATCTTACGTTCCCCACATCCTTTTGGAACCCAAATTAATAAAGCGGAAAGGTGTGCTTTATTTAGAAAGCTAAATAATTTTTTTGGAACGTTCTTTCTACGACGATCCCTCAATTCAGTTGAAGTTAAGAGATAGTTTGGCGATGTGCAACTCGTAGTTTGTATTCGGCCATCCTTTGTGATCTTGTTCCAGAAATCACGAAGAATCACAAGAGTAGGTTCAGAATACCCGGTTGTTTATACATGGTCAAGCCCACTAGTTTTTCTTCTTTGGAAGGTACTAAAGAACAGGATCTACTCCGCCCACTGTAAATAAGCTATTCACATGTTGCAATGAGAGCGGGAGCTCTATTAGTGGATACGCTCGTTGCGCGTTTAAGCAAAATAACAACTTAATAATGTGGTCACTTACCTGTTCATCAGAAAGTGAATGTCCTCCCCCTTCCGAGTGCAATAATGTACGCCGCAGGGTCGTAAGCATATATTAATTTAACTTATAATGGAATGTAAACAATTATCCCCCAGTGAACGTGACGATAAACTACATCAGCCTTAAGTTTAGACCTGGTGTCGACCGCGTGAACAAAGCGCAAAGCACCGTCTTGGCGTCACCGTTTTGTTTATCCAATGAGAGCCTTTGCCGGTAAAATTCACCAGTGCGCGGGACCCCCGTAGCTAATCTGAGATACTTGCACACCATAGCAATAACTCCCTCAGTAATTTACCTGGGCCCTTAAAGGCGTTTCGAACGAAAAGACGGAAAGTCCCTAGAGTTCTCGATAAATGCATATTTTCGACACTTATTTATCTCTGTCTACGAGACAGCATAACCTGCCTGGGCAACGCCGTAACTGATCGTTGAAGGTACTAAAGGGTCAGTCACGGTAGCGTCCATGACGAGTGTACTCCCTCAGAGGTTGTTAGGGTCAATCCGTCAGAACCACGGGAGTCGTTTGTGTATAGACCTACAGAATACAAGGGTAGCCAGAAGACCTTAGAGCGTGGGCAAGGGTGTTATTTTATTTAATTTAAGGTCAGGGATTTATTTGATCCCGCCAACTAACACATGGCAGTTTGCGCTTGATGCTTTGTCTGGATGTTACTTGATTACTGCCTTATCGCAGAATGTATATATATGTAAAGTAAATAAGCAAATATACACATTAGACGTTGAAGTAAATCGCTGCTTTATTTCCCAATGATATTTCAAAAACAAGATATATATATATATATATATATATATATATATATATATAATTTCGTTTTTTTCTTCCTAATGCTAATGCCCGTGTACGGTTTATTTTATGTCATAGCTGATTTTTAATCCACTCCGGCATTTATTTTCTCTAAATTGGAAACCATGCAAACCAATTTAAGAGTGGCCGGTCTGGGTCTCGAACCCAGGCCTCCCGAATGCAAGGCAAATGCTTTGCCACTAAGCCATCTTGCTCGGTATATGTCGCTCATAATACAGCCTTGCACAGAAGAGCCATAAATAGAGTAGCCATTGTTTTATATATGCGTGGCTTAAGTGATTCATATAGCACGAAAGTTACCCCCACCCGGTTTCTAACGTTTTATTTGTTATGGTTTCATTGTACGTACATGAATAAGGTGAAATACTCGATTACTCTAATGAAATTAGGTTTCATAAAGTTTTGACATTTTATATATATATATATATATATATATATATATATATATATATGGTCGGTGAGCACCTGAACCTCGCAACGGAGACAAAAGATCTGCGGCTTTCTTGAGACAGTGCCTCGACCTCGACGCCCAACGCGGGAACGCGGCGTCCGTCCGGGGCACGCTGCTGAAGTGGTCCCAACCCACTCGATACGAGATAGAGTAATATCCCCAGTGCACGCGTTCTCGGGACACAATTGTAGCTCTATTTGTATTCTTAATAAAAGTTAGCCAATATATATATATATATATATATATATATATATATATATATATATATATATATATATATATCCGTAACCTTATAAGTGCTCTAGAAAAACAAGTACGAGTAGAGGCAGTAAGTAAATCAGTTTATTTTAATATAGTTTATGTTAAATAGACCAAAATAACTTTGCAGTGCGGGTTGTTGAGTTTGTAAAAAGCTCGGCGTTTTCAAAGCAGAACCTAAACACACCACGATGTAACGACAACCGTAGAGCCACCTGTTTTTCTGGCCCGTTCGTGCTATCTATGAGTTCCTTAGCGGCTAGAAAGCACCTTCATATGCAATCCTTTCGGCAGTACAGACAGACACAGTTGTGTAGACAACTGACACAATGCAACGCGCTGCTATAATAGGGATACGTACGGCGACATGCCACGGAACGTAGATAGCAAGGTTTGGCGGCACCTTGCGGCAGCTAGCATGATGTGGCGATGGGGTGACCATTTAAAATGGACCCCACCTATTTAAAGTAATGCTTCCTAGATAAGGTAGACCGGTACCGAGCGCTTGATAAATAAATTGTATGATAAAAGATGAGCCAGACAATCTGGGGGCAGGGATACCACTCATCCAAGCGGTGCAACCGAAGGCTAGGAGACGCGGTTAGGCGAAGTAAACAAAAGTTTAATGGCCGGCGCGGACCAGCTGCGCGATCTCAGCTAAATAAACGAGCGACCGCTGCCGCATGTATTGACGGCGTTAGTGCTCAGAGCTGTTTAACAACTGGTTCGTCGTGCTCGCCATGACGCTGTCCTGCCAGCATGGCAGCTACCAGCTGACCTTGGGAACGCTGAACAGGTGGGCTGTGGTGAGACTTTGCCGTGTCTTCAACGTCGTACTGCGATTGTCGCGGGCGGAGTGCTTTGGTTGTCTGACTTCGGCGAACCTAGCGCGTTTTCACAGTTGCCGGCTTTCGACAAATTCGCGGAGAGCCTGACGTACAGCGGGCCGCGTTTGGTGCTCGGAGAAAATGTGGCACATGGGGCCATACAGTGCCACGATCTCGGCTTCGGTCAGCTGAGGTACGTCTTCCGGGCGCTCACTTTCCCAGAGGCCTCGCCAAACTTCCAGTGCCGACAGAGCAATAGCCTGCTCCCGAGACACCGCGTTGGAGTCATAGGTTGCGTCCTGACGTCGCCCGCGTTGCGCTGGATCATCTCGTGTGAGGCAAAATCGGCAACCCTCGAACGCCGGACGATTTGAACCGGACTACTTGCGTTATTATTAATATTACCGTTATTTGGTGCATCGGGCACAGAGGAGGTTGTTGTAGAGTGCCCACGACCATGCTTAGGTACCACATGTTGATTGTTCTTCCTCCACACATGTCGAGGGCGCCCTGAGGTGCGTCCTCGGTTACTTCAGTGTCCTCCTTCGGCATTAGGCGTTGACTTGCCGATTCTGAGAAAGCGCTGTCAGCTGGCTTTGTAGGCGGAGCGTTTGGCTGTGGGGTCTGGACGTTATAGTATTTGCCCTAAGACTGGGGAGACCGATTCGAACGTATGGCAGGGATAAAGACCTATCTAACTTTTGGCTTCTGACTGTCGAAATGAGACTGGAGGCTTAAACGCCGCCGTTGAATCTTGGCCAGTTCGCAGCGAACCTTCTCATCAATGCTAGCTGCTGTTAAATTTTCGTTCTCTGCGGACGCTGTGGTCTGGTCGTTGTCCGAAGAGCTCGATGATGAAGCACTTGTCTTGTCGAGTGGTGACTTGTAGTCACTGTTGCGTAGGTCGGCCGCTGCCTTGATGTATCTCGATCCGTGATCTCTCAGATATAACATCGCCTCAATCGCTAGAAGGTAGGAAAGTCTGCGTCGTCTCAAAATCTCCAAGTTGGTCAGCGGTCGAACGTCGTCTGCGTAGTGAACTGCGCTCGGGTTGGAGGCGAGTTGTTCCGGGCACACGAGTTTGTAGCAGATCGGATCGCAGTGGTGCATTCCGACGAAGTCTGCCAGCTCCTCGCTTAGCGGGAGTGCATCGCAGGAGTTGCTACGGAGTCCTGGACGCCTGGACCGTTCGTCGTCCAGGACTGGTGCTGCTACCTCGACGAGCGATTTGACTTGAGGTGCGTTGTCTCTAGCACTAGGCTGGTGGTGGTGATGGTGGTGGTGGTGGTGGTGACGGCGAACCTGGTTGCTGTCATTGATGTGCTGCTGTTGGGGTCCATGCATCTCTGTTGAACGGTCGCTGATGTTCGCGTGCGGCTCGTCGCTTAGCCTTGCCACCATTGCCTCGCTGCCGGGCTCCGCGAGTTGCTGAACGAACTGTGACTGTGACTGCTCGGTTTGCCGAGGCCGTCGAAGAACCACGTACTCATCAGCGGAGCCTTCCACACCGGAACGTTGTGTCGGCTCACCGTTCGCCGCGCTCGAAATCGAATTACTACGATACGACAATGGAGGCACTATTATATCTTCAACTTCTCGACTACTTGTTGTTGTTTCGACCCCCGCTGAATCGTCTAGGCATCTGCCGAAGAACGATATTGCCATCGGCACTGACGAACGTATCGGGTCTGCCGCGAACGCAAGTCGCGGTAATATCGCCGTTCTCCTCTGTAGAGGGCACGCCTTTCCTGCTCTGATGTGACGACGGAACGAAGATGGGCTCAATTTTGCCGCAAGATTCATACCACGTACCGAGCTGGTGCGTGGTTTGACCGCGCAGAACAGCCTCGTCGGCAGGCGGCGCTGATTCGCAATGCCGCAGCGGGGTGCTACCACCGACAGAAGCCGGCGTCCGGCTATGTTTCTCGGTCTCATCATTTACAAGCTTAGGCTTGTCAATGTCTGATTGGAAGCATCAGCCTCAATGGTCGCGTCAGTGGTCGCGTTCGATTTTTCTTGTGGACGCGTGTGTGTAGTGGCGGAAGCGGCGGCGGCGGAAGCGGCGGCGGCAGCATCGGCGAATGTGGTCGGCTCATGGCCCGCATGTCCTTCGTTGTTTTCCGACTGGACGTGGTGTTGTACTGAATGAGCAACATACGTAGTGATTGTGTTGCTAACGACACTGCTCGGGTCGATATGTTCGCTTTGCACCCTCCGTGGGGCTGAGAGCTGTTGTGCGTAAACTTCCGTGCTCTCCAACGGCTGCGTTTCCTCGGCAAAAGCCTCGATATAGTTGACGACGTACTGCGGCTCTACGACGGCTTGGCTAGAACCGTCTGAGCTAGGCGGCTGTGTCGAACTACCACTACGAGACGTTGGCAAGGGCACTCCATGGCGGTCGTACTGCTCCGCGACCAGCAGCTGGTCTTGGTCGCCGAGCAGCGCCTCGTTGTAGCTTGGTGGTCCTAACGGCTGGCCCGACGAACGTCGTTCGTCGTTCGAATACGTCGCCGATACGGGCAGAGAGTTTGCGGGAGGTTCCAAAGCGGCGTCGGAGAGATCTTCTAGCGGCGGAATCTTGCGCAGAGTGAACTCTCGTGAGGCGGCATGCGCCGGACCGTGGTCAAGGGGAACGCCGCCGCGAATGCCGGCGCTCAACGCGTCTGGCTGGTACGACTTTCGGCGGTCTTTGGGCGTTGCTCCCGCGTTCTCTCTGCGAGCGTGGAACTCTTCGGTGGGCTCGCCAGTGGCTCGTTCGGGTGACTCTTCTCGCGTAAATCTGTTCACTTTGATGTCGCTGCGGACCACAACCGATGCGGACCTCATTCGAGGCTGGACGAACGCAGACTCGACGCCGATCTGTTTTTTCTCATCATCAGGTAGGGATTTGGCATGCCGCGGATGGTCCGATTCTCTGTAAAGTAGAAGCGTTACTGAACTAGTTTGCTCATAAATGCGCGATTTCATTTATGCGGTCAGCGCATAAATGTGAAAAAATAAACAAGGACGCGTGGTAAGCCAATATGAATATTTATTGACTTTTGCTAATATTTAGAGTAGAGTACTCATGTAAGTTCTTGCGCTGAATGCACTGCCATGGCGCCTAGACTGCGACATTTATTTTCACTACACGACTTTCGTTAACACAAGCTATCGTTTTGCCGTTTGCTTAAGGATACTGTTCTGGGCCGAACTGGCTTCGTCTAGTAGCAAAACAACGTCTGTCACTATAGCAAATTGCGAAAAGGAGGAATACGTTTTGTGGATGAATAAGTTACACGTGTAGGTCTGTAAGCAAATCTTAGCAAAAACGTACGTTTATATATATATATATATATATATATATATATACTTAGAACGCATTCGCCTCTTTCAATATTGAGCGAGACCTGCTGTGTCGGACTTAAAAGTGGGAAGTTTCCTGACATGCCAAGCCATTGCAGAGGCAAAATCATGCTGGTTACATATGTCTATAAATATCTAGGATCTATAAACGGCCGTATTGCTAATGCTAATATAATAGAATAGAACCATATTTAGTATTCTAGTACAACGTATTTAGATTATTGGCAGAATATTTGAATATCTGCGTTTCTTTACTTCATGAGGTACGTTTAATTTTTGTTGCCGGACTGAAACCTCTGAGCGCGAGCACTTATAGGTGGTTCTTTTTGCTACAGTTGTGTGTGGAGCAACTCTTTAAGGTTGGTCAGAGGAAATAAAGGGGCAATCTAGACATAATTGAACTCACTTGTTTGGAGTGTACGCTGGCGGACGACTACAATATACCATAATTTTGTCTTTGCCATTTAAGCCACATTTAGCGTTCTAGTATTGGACTTATTTGGGCTTTCTTTCGGGTGTGAGATAAATGTAACTGCAGAACAAGGCTTAATTTACCAAAAAAGGAAGAACAAGAAATTGTACCCCTGGAATCCTCCCCCCCCGTCCACATACGCATGGCAACGT
Organism: Dermanyssus gallinae; assembly: GCA_003439945.1. NCBI lineage: Eukaryota > Metazoa > Arthropoda > Arachnida > Mesostigmata > Dermanyssidae > Dermanyssus > Dermanyssus gallinae. The sequence goes on from QVRM01006945.1 coordinate 17,086, forward strand.
CTCAGTTGTTTAGAACCGACAAGTGACCCACGCCAAAACTACTTTAGGGCGCTACCCATGCTCTACCGGCTGGGTTAGCCCCGCGAATACAAATTAGAGCAAAATTACGCACGGTTGTCGCATTTACTTACACATGTCGAGAAGCCAAACGATGCTCGGAATCAGGCTGGGACTGAGGTGGCTGACACGGAATACGCTGCCTTTCTACTTTTGTCCGGGCCATCTCATCATCGACAGGCCTAGATAACACGTGCAGGTAAACATTCACCGAGAAAAAGAACATAGTACAAATGTTTACAGACAAGGCTAAAAAATAAAAACGTTTACAGACAAAACCAAAAACGTCAAAACTATAACAGAACCACAAATATACATATTTGGCTTAATAATTTAATATTTGGCTTAAACATATGATATTATTTGAGGGCTTCAAGCTGTCCGAATACTGAAATTATTTCTGATGATGAATAGTAGACAACGACTAGAGACAATAGTAGACAACTACATGCATAATGTAGACGAGAACTTAGTTTGAAGATTGGTACGTACCGAGAAGTCTGCTGATCTTCACTTTCTTTTGCAGGAGCTACCTCGTCTGCTGCTTGGGACGTGTTTGGAGTGGTGGTAGAGGCTGTCGATGGGCGCTCGCGGCCGCGTTGGTGTCTCTGCGATGCACGACCCTCGACGCTGTTGCAATAGGCGTAACAAAATTTTAATTTATATATATATATATATATATATATATATATATATATATGGATAGAAAGGAATAGATAAAGCAAAATAGCGACTCTGCGCTGAACCTGCTCTCAAATGCCAGAAAACAACAACGACACGAACGGCAGCTCGTTTGCGACTCATGAAACGTCAACGGCAAAACGTACACTGAGTGCTGTGTAAATACTATTTTTGTTAGCTGCTATTTTAGAGCACCGACTTTTACAACCTTAACTACTCCTGGCAGGCCACCGTTAGTCGTGATCGGATTCGGTCTGGTTTGTTTACGAAACACTTGACCTGACGAACGCTTCGATGGAACGTAATAGGCGCTAAACAAACGATGCATTCGACTGACATAATGCGTGCAAGCTTATTGCGGCACGACATGCACGGCCGGGTGAATATGAGCGACGCACGACGTAATTACTGCATGCGCCGCAATTAAATTCATGCCATTATAGGCTAGCTCGCCTATCGTCTTCCCGTATCCCGCTGCTTCGACAGTAATGATCAATATAATACGAGTTATAATACTCTTGTTCAAACGCAATAGCGTACGCCAACGTTCGAGAGAAGGATGTTCACGAGACATAAACTAAGATGGTGATATAGCATTAATCATTTTGCAACAAAATTAACACGAGATTCACTTACACAAGATTGTAAGAATAATTTATGGATAAATATTGTTGTAAGACTTTAAAAAGTCTATACATATATATCCGTGTTTTGTAAAAATGTGTATCTAAAAATTACTTATGTAACATAGTGAACTCTCGAATATATATATATATATATATATATATATATATGTAGGAGTGTTATTCGTCAATTACTGCAGTGATTTCCGATGACGTCCAACGCAGCGCTTTCAGTGGTGCACTTTGGCCACGATCAGCAGGAGGTATTGGAAAACATGCATGAATGAATGAACGATTGAAACACGTGCTACTATCACGCAAACCCGCGCACGTCGACTTCACGCTAGCAGTATGTACATACACATGTGTCACATGCAAGAAAGAGGACAGACAATAACAACAACAACCCGTCGTGCAACGTATACCACCACCGCCGGCGCCTTCGCTACCCCCACCATACGGTCAAACGTCCTCACGGTTGGCGCTTGAAGTGGGCACGTCTTTGACCGCCGACATTTTTTCTTTCTTTTTTTTTAATGGGATTTGGATGGTAATGCACCATCTCTTTTTTATTGAGACATTTTTGCTCCCCGTTTTTTTGTTTCTATCATGGTCAATTTTAATCCACTCCGGCATTCACCTTGTTTAAATTGGGAACCATGAAAACCAATTTAGGAGTGACCGGTCTGGGTTTCGAACCCAGACCTCCCGAATGCAAGGCAGGCAAAGGCTTTTGCCACTAAGCCATCTTGCTCGGTATACTTCAGACATACTTCAGTACTCAGTCATCTGCCGTTGTCCGCCGTTGGATCCAACGATCGGATCGAACGATGGCGGAACGTAGGCCACACGATGAAGCGGAGCAGCGCGAATCAGTCGTTAGTTCACTTTGGCTTCGGCTTATCACTACAGCCCACTATGGGTGGGCCGAGCACGAGACCCCTACCTAGACTCGCTGCGAGGAAGTCGTATACTTCGGCGGGCAAACGTGTTTCTCCGGTTGGCGAAGTAGCTTTCATCGCAAAACTCGTCTTTGAGCGCAAACTTTCGATATCGTCCCGTCGTCCAGTAGGGATGCTCGTCGGCGTACTGGCCCATTTCGACGTCTTTCAGCGTGAACGTTTTCTTGTTCAGGAAGCTCAAACTCATCGATCTCTGATCGCGTTGTTTTCGACCTGCAAACAACAACACAACGAACCACAGCAAGGACGTTAATCAACAGCTAGCACTTACTATATATCTATATATACATATAATATATACTTACGCATACATACTGTTTACCTCATATATATATATATATATATATCCCATTGAAATGAGGTAGCACAAGTGCTTTGCTTAAGCTTGAAAGTGAACCTACTAAAATGTGTTATATCGCTGTGGCTTACCGAACATAGTTTTCCTAAATGTGTGATTGCGAGAAAACGGCTTGATGGTAGCCAAACTGAACGTAGCAGAGTATTTGGAAGAAAATCCTGCTTTATCCAACGTTAGCGAGCGATAGAAAAACAATCGAATTTAATGGGCTCGATTTTTGCTGTGATTTCGTGATGTCCAATTAGTTATTTTTCACGTGCAATATATTACAATTTTGTCATTTTGCTTATAAAACAAACTAGTTCAGAAAAATGCGTATTTTGTGGGCATCATTTTGGTACCAACTCGATGATGTTGTACTGTTATGCCCGCCCTCCAATAGTCAAGAGAAAAAAGTGGGAACCAAGAAGGTACTAAATCGATGATGGTTCGATTCGTGATATGATTACCGTAAGCCTCCCTCTCCTCGATATGTTGGATTCCGATAGGGGCCCATGTTAACCTGTTAATAGAAAAAAACGTTACTGGCCACCAGATAAAGACCGTATATCAGTCACTAACGTCTTCGCTATGTTTGGACATGGTACTCTATGGGAATCCAACATCGGGACGACGGATTTTCATTAACTTTTTTACGATGATATGATCAGAAGCGTGAGAGAGATCAATGAGAATCGTGATATGATGAAAAGCGTAATCCTGAGTCTTGCTGAGCGCCTTGTCTACCCTCACAATTTATGTTCAACTGCTACTCCATCGGTAATGTCGGTTGAGACCAAGTTGCACTTTCCTGTTGCTCACTTGGCTGCGGATCGGTCTCGCATATCGTTTGCCTACCTCCTGCTTTGTTTACTGCTGGCTGTCATGCCATTGTCTTAAGGCGCATAGCTGACCTCATGAATCTCGTCCTTCAACAAAGCCATGAACTTTCTTCGGTAAAATCGGAACTCGCTGCGTGCAAATCTGCTCTGGCGATCACCAATAGCGAATTGGTGAATTTGAAGACAAGGAAAAGAAACAACATGTTCGAATTCACTCCTCATGACTGGCTCATCCAGTTAAATCTCGTTCGCCAACACAGTTGCATCTGGCTCGTCAGCATCATTATCATTAACAAGAAAAAATAACATCGGAAGTCACCGCTTTCGTTTCATAAAGCGGACATGAAAAGTCTAAGCAGCGCAGATAGTCGCCCGGTCTTCATCGGATGAGCTGCGTCAAACGCAGGTCTTGTTCCCTCGGTTGCCAGGGTAATCAAGAAGCGCGTTTTCATCTCTCGTAGAGCGTTAATTTACGCTGCATCTAATCTCTATAGTGCAGTCAGGCTAAAGGTGACTCACTATCTGTCTGGCACCCAACACGACTCATTGCCGTCTTTTTGTTTGTTTGTAGACGAAGAGGTCCTGCGTAACCTTAATTTCGACTGGCACGGTCATCAAGACCTTCCTTGGTTGCTTATCACCTGTGAGAGTGCACTCTCAGTTTGATAATCTAGACTATCCTCCATCCCTTACGGGCTTGAAGCCCACAATCTGCACCAAAACCGGATGCCTCGAATGCCAGACGGACCTACAGCTTGTTAAATAACGCTGATCTGATACGCTTATGTGAAACCTGGCTCGCTCGTGCAAGCGAGGCGTGATTCAAAATTAACGTTATTAAATTTTTTTTAAAATGTCATGTGTTTAGATTGGATAGAAGGCCCGTGAGAGCTCGCCGCGTCAGCGTTCTAGTCAGAAAAACTGTTTGTGCAATTAAAGTAAATAAACTAAGAAAAACTGTTTGTGCAATTAAAGTAAAATTTGATGACCGCAGAATCGCAGTTGCAGTTGATATCCTGACAACACAAGCCGAACCTCGTTTTGTTTGCTGTTATGCAACAAGTTCCGAAAGTTCTACTGCTCGTACTGAACGTGTTCGCTATCGTGTGTAATGCAATTAACTATTGCTGCACTACGTACTTTCTGGTGGTACTTGTTAGTAGCTACAATCTGCATAACGTTAACTGGCCAACTGCCGGTCCGTCGGATCCTGATACAAAAAAAAAATACCTTATTTCTATAATCGTCTCGTAGTCAACTAGCTACGATGCCGACACATGATGCTGGATCAATCAATACTTGACCTTGTACTTGCATTGCTGATCCTGACACAATTAAGAGCCTTTCTTTAGTACCTATCATTCTTATTGCATCTGATTACAAAGCTGTTAGTTTCTCGGTTATAGTTTGTTGTTGTAAATAGTTGATTTGTCCGGAGAATCTTGACTACGAACATATGGACTTGGATTAATTAATGCCCACCTTGATATCAGCAATCGATTCATTTTCTTTCACACCTGTGAGTCTGTGAATGATATGTACTCAAAATTAGGTAGTGGCTGTCGTTATATAATAGCCACGTGCACTCCCCGAATATTGTTTTATGATGCATTATCCTAAAACATGGACATCGCAAATGTGAAGATAATGTATAGCAGCTGAAAGTTAAGAAAGCTGAAAGGGTCAGCTGGCGGGCGAAGAGTATTTTCCGCTAGAAAAATAAGCCATAATACACCTATATTGTAGAGCCCGGTGGCGTGGTGGGTGCATTCGCCTGCGCCTCACGACCGGAGGAGACACATAGGTACGCGGGTTCGAGTCCCACCGTTGCACATTTGTATTTATTGGGTTCCGTCTATTGGGTCAGGATTTATCGATGTTGTTGTTGTTGTGTTGTGGGTGGCATGCACTCACTAAGATTGCGCTCCGCAGACGATTTGCGTCGAACAGTGGTTGTGTTGATAGTTTGCGTCTTCCGGATCGGGGTGGGTACTCCCTCCGCATCGATACTGCGCTCTGCCTGGCGAGCACTTGTTGGCAGCGTGGACGAATGGATGTCTAAAGAATAAAAAAATTATATTAAGAAGCTTATATATATATACATTCGTTTATTTTCAATATGTTAATAAATAATAAAAAAAAATAAAAAAATAATAAAAAAAATTATATATATATATATATATATAATACATACGTATATGCATATAGTATGGATTTCGCTTAAATCAGACATTTAAAATATATTTATATATATATATATATATATATACATGCATACAACTCAATGTTTAATTTAACAGCCCCCACACCTTTTATATTTTCGGGGCCGCTAAACTTCTTTGAATGTTGAATGTTTGCGGATGAAAGCGGCCTCTCACCTCTCGAAGCTTGTCTATGTGCGCGCGTTCCCTGGCTGTCCTCAGATGCTGTTGCCGTCCCATTATCATCGCGTCTGTTCCGGGACGTGTCCCCGGGGGCCAACACTGTGGCTCGACCTTGGACGGCTACAGCAGATGTGGGTTTCGGCGATGGCCGGCCACTGATACGCTGTTGGCTTGGTTGGTTGTGATTCTGGCCCGTTACCGTTGTCGGAGCAGTGGCGAAAGTAGCTTCTGTAGTCCTTTGGCATTGTGAAGTCGAAGCCCGCCGGGGCTCTGCGAGCTTTGCAGACGCCCCCTCAGCCGAAATCGACGATGACGGGTTATCATTGCTAGCCACAGCGTCGGCCGGTCTCGGCGACGCTGCCGCTACTACAGCAGCAGCAGCAGTAGCATCACCACTACCCCCGTCACCCCTAGCAGCAGCAGCCGGTTGCGCTGTTTCCTCCGGTTTCATCGTGCCGCTTCGAGCATTGGCGTCGACTTCATCGACCCCACGAGTGTCGTCATGCGGTGACACCGGTGGTGGCTGTGTCTGCCGAGCTCCGGCGCCCCTTTGCGCCTCTTCGCAGCTCACCTCGGGGCGTGCAGGCGGCGGTGGCGGTGGCGGCGGCGATGCGCCACTGTTATTGGGATGGTCCGAAGTCGTACTTCCGTCGACCGGCGAGGCCGGAACTTCAGGCCGTCCCATTAGGATGGAGTCAGGTACAGGGGTTGCGACAAACTTTGGCTTCCGGTGATTAGCAGATTTCACCGCCCGTTCGCCGTCCGTTGTTGCAATTTGTTGCCCTTCGCCGTTCTGGACCACCGTTGTGGAGGCGCCGTTCGGGAGCTGAAGCAGAGAGCCTACGATTGTCGGGATGTCTTCCGTTCCTCCCGAGTACTGGGATACGCTTGAAGACATCTTCGGAGACTCGTGTGTACTGTCACAGTGCGAAGCTTTCTGACTCTTCAGCTTGTTGCTGGTAGGCTTGTCGTCCGGCGGCGTAAGCGGTGACGTTTCGTCGTTGTTGGCACTCGCTGTTGATACGTGATTTAGGTCTGCAAGCAGATTATGTGGCTCTCTGCTTAACAGCTCTGTCATCTTGAAAAGGCGTCTTTTTCACTCTAAGACGTTGTCACAATAGACATATTTTCCACTCATTTCTATGCTGAAGCAAGTCTATAATGGTATAAACGTGTTCAACTAATACGACGCATACGTTACAGGCTCAACGATAGTAATGGCGGCAATGACCGTCATCCTCTGTGGGCCAAAAATGAATCTAAACGTGTTTTCAAGCAAAAAACACCAATTTTATATATAATCGAAAGGGAACCACACCAACGATGCTAGATCGGGAAGAATTTCCTTGATGGCAATAACATACAACTCAGCACGTTTGTGTGTAATGGATTTCTGTAAAACTATAACAAGTACTACACAATGGTATAACATGATGTCAACAGATAGCTATCCAATAATTATAGGTGCACAAATTAATAGGCGCAAACCTACTTTAAATATATATACACATATGTAAAGGAGAAAGAAAATGATCAAAAGCACACCTCGGTGATGAACGTTAATATTATAGTCGACGTAAAGTTGTGGTGAAGGCAACATCGGATTGCCATCAGATGTGTTCCGCTTTGGCTTCGTGGGATCTGCAACGAAGTATGATGATATGAGACGAAATTAGGAGTTGGCACAGTCGACAGTTTCGTGTGCCTATAGCATCCAATGCTCATTGGGTTAACATTGCAGACGCGCGGAAATTGATCTGCGATAGTTGATTTCTGATTTCAAAAACATGTGGTCGTATCGTGGTGTGCCCCTAAGCCTTGACGTAGAAGCACTCCACTCGCCTACCCGAAGGGCATGCACATGCGTACGAGTGGATCTCTCTGCTTGCAGAAGGCTGTTCAGAGATAAGCAACATTCGGTCTTGAGGCAACTGGACTAAGCCCCTCCCGTTTTAAGAAAAACACGTCTCTGCTAAATCGAATAATAGTACAAACCAAAAAAAATTATATATATATAGCACTTTGAAAGACTAGATTTTGGGCTATCTTCAGAAGGGCTTTCATAAATAATTACTCATAAAAAAAAAATATATATATATATATATATATTTGTGTGTGTGTGTGTGGACTTTCATAAGGCAGAAGGGGGATGTGAAAATGAATACGAAGGGAAGTACAAAGTAAGCTGAGATTTAATATTATAATTAAAAATGTCACAAACAAAAGATGGACTAAACAGATTCAGCTGGTAAAGACGGCACTAAGGATCAAAACGAAGTGGAATCGCAAACTGTAGAGTTTGCAGCTAGGGAGATTAAGTACAATAGTCGGCAGTCAGCAAGAGCGCGGGTATCGGAGAAAATGGTGAAATTAAAGGTAAAACGTCATATACGGGCAAATATAAATTGGCGATGGGTTCCAGATCGAGCTCGGCGGGTATATATGAAAAGGAAAAGCGGAAAACGGGCGGAATAGAATGGGCATATTACGATAATTGAAGAGCGAATAGACTACTGGCAGATGCCAGGACAGGGATGTTGGATACAACGAGCTAAATATAAGGAGGGGGAAAGTACAGAATGTCGAGCTTGTGGGTTAGGAAATTAATCAATTGAAAATCTTGTAAAAGAATGTACAGCCTTGGGGCAAAGCAGAGATATAGTCGGAGAGCCTAGCTTTAGGACAAAATGTTAGAAAGCACTAGGTCGATATTACAAAGAAGAGGCTGTCCCAATACTCAGAAGGCAAATACTCACCCTGATGTAAAAGGGTGACATGTGTAACTAGGTATTCATATCGAGCGAATAGTAACTAAATCAATCAATCATTTATTTATATATATATATTTTTTTTTTCAGGCATATTTTTGGTGTATTTCAGATACACTTATATTTATTTTTCGTATACTACATTATGTATGTGGGACACATATCACGGAAGATTAGCTAAGCCAATGTGCCTAGCGGGTGTGTATTGTGAATATATATATATATATATATATATATGAATGAATATGTATATATATATGCCGCCGCATTTTTTGTCAGTAAAAGTGACCATTCGTTTGTAGCCAAAGCGGACGCGCACTCAAACTCGGTCGACCGTTATGCTGCCTTTCAATCGCCGTAGATCCTCTTATCTGTACTTCTGTAAATCGAATTTACCCCCGCCTCCCCCCCTCCCCCGCCAAACTTCCCCACGTTTTAGCTATACGAATGCGTGTCGAATACGGGTACCGCTATCGTATTTAGTCGTATTGCCGTTCGGCCTCTACACACGTCAGACTTACGGAGGACCGAATTGCTTTGTCAACGCACCACCCGCCTGTCGTCCATCAATCTCTCTCCCCCCTCTCTCTCGCGCTCTCTCTCTGTCCCGCTCGTGCATTCCCTGCTCCTCTCTTACATAATACATCCGGTTTGGGGGTGGTCACGTAAACAACAAGTGTCACGCTTGGGTTTGACACCAACAGCCTAACGACAAAAGGGTCAAGCACCCCATTGACATTTATTTGTCACGCTATACGCATCTAACTGTCCGGCCAGCTTTTGCCTTTTGACGGACCGGAACTACACTCCGCCTCACTCCCTATCCACGTGCGGCTACCATCAAAAAACAATGAACCGTGATGCTGACGACAGTAAAGATAATAACTGTGGTTCTAACTAATAATCCAGTATTCAGCGCCTGTCAAGGTCTTTGCTGAGAAAGACTGGACGGTCACTGGACGCACATACGACCACTTGACACAATATTCCCACATCACTCATAGGGAATACGCTAGACGAAAATTAGTATAGTTTTAGCAACAATATTTTTCTGTACGCTATCTCGCGTTGTTTTGTATATGAAATAATGTCCAAAACAATAACAGACTATAAAGAATCCTAACAAAGCTATTTTTTGGGGTTAATGTGAAATTCATCTACACATACTCAGTTCGTACACAAGGGCCAACAGTATGGAATTAGCGGCATTGGACATCCTACCTACTACTAAACACACACGTTTCTTTGCTCCATAGGTGGCCTGGGACCCTGCACTAAAGATCTTACTTGTTATACGCCACAGTGTTTTCGGCGCGCCAAAATATCGCGCTGCCCACAATACAATGAGGGGACGACAACTGACTTCATGAAGCTTGATGAGCTTCAGCCATATTTTTCATAGTCAAACACATCGTTGCGTTTGATGCTCAAGAACGAGCAGGCCTGGCGTCGCGTCCTACTTTCGTACAAATTCTAAAATGCAAGGCAAAGACGTTAGCGCCGACAAGCCAGACAACGCCCAATGAGCAACAAATTCGGCACACCAAATTGAGCCTGAAGGCCTGCTATGTTAAGCGTATATTACGGCTTCCAAAATGCGCTTCGGCAACACTTGTCTTGAGATGTGTGGAGAGACGGCACTCATTGAAGACCTGGCACTTAATAACACACCATTTATAGCGCACATTCTAGATTTGTATCAAGCCTATAGAAGGAACAAAAATGTAAATTTTGTAGCGGAGAACTATAATGCTGGCCCGGCCTTTTGTTCACGGAGATGGAAAAGAGCCATGCAAAAGAATTGTTTGATAATCTGCCAACAACTTGACACGGGTATCAACATCATATATGCTTGAAGCCCAGCTGTTTAATATTGAAGATTGTGTTTGTAGCTTCTGTGGAGAATGTGATATTGGACGCTATCATAAACTTGTATGTGCAGAAATTTGCGGAACGTCCTTATTATTCAAAGTTAGATACATATTGTGAGAACGAAGTGTCACATCGTGACACCTTGTGAAACATGAATCAACTGTCTACCAATTTATGGTGAAATAAATACTGAATTAAATGTATTGTAATTAATATGATTAAAATGTACTAAATATTTTAACATAAACCATTCACTGCAGCACCGACAAACAAAAATAGATTAATTATTTGATTTTCTTGAATATCTGATATCTATCCACCGATCGCGAAACCGCGTAAACCGGTCGGCACAAATTAATGATTACTAGTGAGAAATACTTTTGACGATATCTCCATACACCCAAAAGCAGTGACATTTTGCCGATAAGAATTCACTTGGATACCCTAAACCTTACTAATCAAATAGAGATTAAAGGTTTTGCTGTCATAAGACGCATTTTAAAAGAAGCGATTTGCTTTCGCTGCACTGATGTGGCTGTCTGACAAGGGTAGTATGTCACCATCTCTCACACAGTCTCCTTTCGAGTCTTCCAAAAATAGTAATTACAACTGGTAAAGTATGTATTAGTACACATCGTCTGCGCGCACCGCCAGCACTAAGCGTCATGTGGGAAGCTGCGACGGTACTTAATCCACCCTGCAATTGTTTCTGAAATTGGCTGAATGACGGGCAGTATTTCCCGCTCTTACCGACTTACCAAGTTGGCCTAAAGATTAAGGGTAGCAAACTGATTTTAAGGATCTATATCAAGGAGAAACACGTGGATTTTGTGTTTGAACGTGTAATAGTAGCCTTAGACTTTGGTCTACTTTATCCTAGTCAACAGTACGCTTATCACAGCATTTTTTTTCGAATCTCCCTTCTCCGCACTGACTTTGATCGCCTTTGTGCATTTGACAGGCTAGATTCTGACATGTTAGTTACTGAAATTTAGGCCTCGGGAGTGGGACCTTCAAAAACGCGGTTAGAATAAGACCAACTTTAAGAATCGGTATTTTCGCGTTAGGACGGAGCGGCCCGTACTGGCAGGCGCATTCAAAAGCTTCCCGAAAGTGTTGTTGAAGTCCGCCGTTATTTAGAGTGTTATGTCGCCAGGGTCAGGCTCAAACAAAAGCATAACGGATATTCTATATTATTTTGCGTTATCGACTAAACTATATGACTATGACTTGGAAGCTAGTGCATTATCAATGTGATCACGTACTAATGACAGTAGCAATCCTATTCCGTCCTACAAGATGAGGATGGCCGATATTTGCCTTTAATTGGCCTTTTGATTAATTGGGTGCTTTGGCGACACCTTGGTGCAGTAAAACATATTAGGACCTATGACGGAACTCAAAATGTGCAAATCGCTATGCTCCCTTAGCGTACGACTGTCTAATAACAAAATTCGATCCCAGAAGAATAAGTGACTTACTTAACTATAATCGCCTGCCGGATTGACCTGATATTCGAGTCGTAACCACCAGCGTTGTTGTTGTTGCTGTTGGCAGCGGGAACCGCTAGAAGCGAATAGTACACGCAAGACGTTTGATTTCAACGCGACAGTGGGGATTTTTTTGGTCAAAGCAGGGAAGGAAGCTTGACGAAGGAAAGCGGGGAGGAGTGTAGAGATATACATGTGACATAAGTGGAAGCGTATGGATTTGCGAGTCGATCGTCAAACAGGGATTAAGCGCTTGCAGGAGCGCCGGCGCCTTTAGCGGCGGTGGTCTTGCAGAGTTCCTTTCAAACGAGTGGCGTCGATAGCCGAATGGGTCCACGGAAAGCCAAAATCCTTCTTCGAAAAGTCGTCTCTCTTCTTTCTCTGTCTATGTGTTGTGACTTTTCTCGACTTCCCCGTTCCTTTTTATATTCGCCTCTCTAGCCTCCTTTCGTCCGTGTATTTTTGGCTCGTTTGTATGTCGAACTAGCTAGCTCAATATATGAGAGATCATGCACACCGTGTGAACTGCCACCACATCGTCGAGAGACGTCGCATCAAAGCATCTCTGGTAACAAGAACGACGTAGCTTTAGGCAGTAGGACAGATACTGCGCGAAAGGAAACTTTGAGTTAACACTACACTGTGAGAAGAGTTGTACACATACATTAAACGAAGCGTATACGAAATTAGCATGTCTAATTAATGTGCCCTTTGCGGCTGTTTGTTTTGGCTTTATCGTAACTTCCAATTGTAGCAGTGATATACAGATATTTATATGCATACACAAGCGTAGAACTATATATATATAAATATATATGTAAGCATTCCAGCTGTCGACGAGAGTCGACATCGTATGATAAGACCACTCCGCAAACGAAATTCGAGCAGTTTAAACCACGTAAAAGATTCTTTCCTAAAATGAGCCATGATTTCACCGCTAAATATAAATTATGACACACTGGCATTCACAACGCTATCGGTTCGTAGCAGGGAATGCGGATAAAAAGAAATATCGTAAGTAATCGAATGTTGGGCACGCGTACAATTTCACTCCTGTCGCTTTTGAATGTTAGGTCATATATATACGAGTATAATAGAAGTGCTTAGAGCGGCAGTATAAGCAGACATGTTTAAATATCTAGGGTTTTCCCAATCGCTCTTGCGGCAGCGCTAAGTCTCGGCGGCATGATTTATAATTTATTCTTAATGAGCATCGCTCGAAGAAAATTCGATCAACAACAGGGATCGAACCGGCGACACCCGGTATATGGAAACCATGAGTAGCGCCTATATATATATATAAATATAAATATATATAGAGGCCGCGGCATACATTTTTGACATAAAAACACTAAGGTGACTAGGTAGAGTCAAAACTAGATTTTTATAAAAAAAGTATCTCGGAGTTTGTTCTGTCTAAAGATGTCAGAAAGATGACCGCCCTGGAATTGTCTAGAAAAAACAAAAAAGTCCACGAAAAAAAAAAATATATATATACGTTCGTCTGTGGCATTTGTACGTATGTATTTAGAAATTTTGTAACTATTTTGTAAACAGTAGTTGAGATGCATGCGGGAAAGCCACATGCATAGGCACGTCAGCAAGACAGGCAAGCTATCTCAAAATGCACGTATATGCACACATACGTATATATATATACACCCCACACAGGTATATGCACGTATATAGTTAACAGTCTGTGGTTGCTCATCGGTCAACTTGCTCACACTTCTAAAGACATGTCTCGACAGGCGACAACGATAATATATATATATATATATATATATATATATATATATATATTTGGGCTAGAGAACCCGTGATTACACGTTCGCGCGGAGACAGTTGTCCACTCCAAAGTGCTAACATAGTGAAGTTATATAAATAATACATATATATATATATATATATATATATATATATATACCGAGCAAAATGGCTTAGTGGCAAAGCTTTTGCCTTGCATTCGGGAGGACTGGGTTCTAGACCCAGACCGGCCACTCTTAAATTGGTTTGAATGGTTTCCTATTTAGACAATGTAAATGCCGGAGTGGATTAAAATTAGCCATAACATGAATAACCGTACACGGGCAATTGCCTTACGAAAAAAATTATAAAAAAAAAAAATTATATATATATATATAATCGTGGCTACTTACATGGCGTGCTAGCCGCTTGCGTTTTGCGCGGTACGGTCGAGTTGAGTTCGTCGAAGTAGAATGCCGAACCACGTCTCTTCACATTGCTCCCGTTGTTCGCCCCCGTGGCCTTTTCTCCTCGGTTTTCGTCTTCCGTTGCAGTTTCGCTATCTTTCTGCATGCCAAAAAAAAAAGAAACGCAACTATATCTGTATTTGTCACCGTCGTGAAATCGACACAATAATTAATAAATTGATAAGCGCAAGAAGGTTCTTCGAAGTTCTCTCAATTGTGCGCATTAAGGGAGCGCGATCTCGACTTTGTCCCGTTGTTGGTCGACTTGTCGAAATGGAAGACAATCTGCGTTTGGCTGTCAATAAGAGAACTTGCCAAATCGTGTTCGTTGTCACACAAAGATTTACGACATTAGCAGCTTGGTTGTGATGTACGCTGTCTGCATTGGAGAAGTACCCATTATGTTATGCGCTACAAATAAGTAACAGACGCTGAAAACAGAATAAGGGTAAATAAGGGCGCACACGTCAAAATTGATGGAGTAAAGTTTGAAGACATTTCGTTACTTCTCGCTTTTCTCTGGATTTGAACCAAACGAACCATGGCTTTTTCAATAAATATTTTAATGAATATATATATATATATATATATATATATATGACTGTCTCTGCCCACACTAAAATGTAACAGTTTCTGAGAAAGCTACTGCTTCTTATAGTCAAGGTATTCGTTCCCTTAGGTAGAAGCCTTGCAGAAATGGCGTTGTGAAAGCATCGGAACAATATATCTAACCAATATAAAGCCTAGGACATCTAAAGCACAAAAGTTACGTTTAAAAAGATGTGAAGCTTGTAAGACGCTTAACCTGACTTTAAGGCGAATACGTTAGGGCGTCGAGCTTCTAAGCCAATTCACTTACCTTGCTGGCGTGACTTTATATATATATATATATATATATATATATATATATATATATATATGTATATAACAGTGCCAACACAAAAAATGTCTTTAATAGTGGTAACCGTCGCACTAGCCGAAATCCTATTACCACCACGTAGACGCGGCCAGCTCTGTTAGAGTAATCTTACATTTGCGTTTTCTTAGCCCTCTTGCTGTGTATGTTCACCTTAGTTGCAGCTTCTTGACGATCCGCCGGCACAGTAGCAAGCAATCTCATAGACCGAGAACTAGCTTTGTCCAAGTAAAAAACTCGTGAATGTACTGGGTTAGAGCCGCTGTAAGGCTCGTCGCGGATGTAAGCTTTAAGACTCTAACGTGACGACAACATCATTTGCACCCGTTGCTCACCAGATATCGATCAGCTTTACCCTAGCTGGGGTGCGTAGTTAGCTACGAGCAGAGATGGCACTTCTACCGATAACAACCGGTTAGCAGTTGTATTCTTGATATTTTTAATTGTGTCCGTTTAGGACAGTACGTGCAAGACTGATAAGACCACACACTCACACACAAGTCAAGGGTGTCTTGGTATATAAACGTTCCTACGTAGGTGTCTGAATGTGCACGTATGTCTCAACATGCCCGCTTATGGTGTCGCCCTATGCGACCCTAATATAACGTCCCAATAGATGGCAACTACTCAGTAGGTACTAGAGGATACATAATTGATAGTGATGCGTAGTTAGTATATCTGCTGCCGCTCTAAGCTCCCCTGATATAAAAAGGGTGACATGTGTATTGTATGTAGGTATACATGTTAAGCGAATAATGTATCAACAAATCACAGAGGTGGCATGCGTATTTAGGTGTACATGTTACGCAAACAATAAATCATTCCATACATACATCATCCATATAGATGTGCATCATATTAAGGTTTTCGTGCATCTTAGTCGTTTAGTTCCGACTGTATACTAGAAGTTTACGTTCGCTGGTATTACAACAAGTTTTTATCATTTCGGTAGGTTATGCCAGACGGGGACCACTTGAAAAGTCCAACGTCCAAGCGAGGCGGCGCTTCGCTATGTTGTATATCAAAGTGCAGACGTTGTTTAAGAAGGGCGACGATGGCTATCTCCGGATGACAGGTTCAACAAACAGTGCCAACTTGCAGACTTTCTGCCTAGCCCGAACGCCAGGAGCACCTACAGTTTGAACGCGCGTGGGCAGATTTCGTGGGGATACTCGATTGATGAGTATTTGCTTAGCTTACTGGTCTCCAAGATGGGCTATTAGCTAGCTTCGGTGCGCCGCCACGACCTTAGAAGACCGACTATATAAATATAACTTTATTTATATATATATATATATATTAAAATACGCTGCCACGTCTGTCAACAACACATGCTTGACGCGTGTCTACGGCGTGACTGCGTGACACATATTGATAGTGTAAGAGTGGTAGAAAGACTGATTTACAGGAGCCTTCCCGGCAAATCGCCTTCGTCAAGCGCTTTCCGTCAGCCTACAACTGGAGACGTAATGCGTCACGCCGTTAATACGTGCTGGCCTTGACGTATCGTGACACTATTACATTTGGCGATGATCTTACTGCTGTTATGTCTCACCGCGTCACCACCAGGCCCGCAAGTTTGGTACATGCCAATGCTTTGAGACTAGCTGCGCTTGTGTTGTTGTCCAGAGACCAGATGGCCAGACTGGGCTAATCCCTCGCAACGACAACAAGAGCGATACAGGAACAACCCGAACGGGCTCTACTGGCCGCTATCACAATTAACGATTTGTAATTGTGTGTGGAGATTGCTAGTAGTGCCATACCTGTTAGCGGAAGTACTAACCGGCAATTAGCCAGTGGTTTTATTATCGTTGGCGTTACGATGGCCTGTCGCCGTATCGGTATGTTCAGTGACGGTGCTGGCGTCGTAAACATGCAGGCATGACTAGATGGAACGGATTCTAGTACAATGCATTAGGGAAATCGTTTGTGCCGTGTACAAGTAGAAGCACAGACTGCACTAACCGATATCTGTGGTATATCGTACGTATAGGTTGTACAAACGTAAATCGAGCAAGATGGCTTAGTGGCAAAAGTCTTTGCTTGCATTCGGGAGACCTGGGTTCGAGACCAAGACCGGCCACTCCTAAATTGGTTTTCATGGTTCCCAATTTAAACAATGTGAATGCCGGAGAGGACTAAAAATCGGTCATGATCGAAAAAAGCGGGAGCACAGATGTCTCAATAAAATGATATGGTGCATTACCAACTCCCCCCCTATTAAGTTTAATGTTTTAAGTTTAAATACAAATATTATGAGTTGTCAAAAATGCAGGAAAGTGTAGAGCTCGGACCGAATCGTAACGCATCCATTACATGAACGTATCGTTGTCGGGTAATTCTATCTGGATAATGATACATTTCATATTTGTTTACTAAGGTTGAGTAGCGATTAAACCACAAATATATTACTTTAATAACTGTAAGGACAGTGAGTCAAGACTATCACGGGTAACTTGCATACGTATGGATATATATATATATATATATATGAGACATTCCCGGCATAAAATATAAAAAAATACAAGCTACAAAGTCCCGACTGACGGGCTAATTCATGTAAAGATTGCATTCTGCGGCATGGTGTATTCGGCAGAGTTCACAGCAGCGGCGGCATATACAAGTTTCACATGGTTCATGGAACTCAGCCAGTTGACATAGAATGTGATGAAAGCCGTGCAATGCAAACCGTGTTTTTATGTGCCTGTTGCTACGCTTTATCCGGATAATGTAAACAGTCAAGTTGTGTTGGTTCGAAATGCTCATTCATGGATGCTGTCTTGCCATTCGGAAAACTATTATCAAGTGCTCGTCATTGACACCACAAAAATAACAACTAAGACAAGGTATAAACGAGCATAAGGCTCTGTATATATATACGATGATGGCACAGCGTTTCCTCATCATTCAGTAAGTATGAGAAACATCGGTGTAGCTCAAACATAAAGAAAATATTCTCTTGAACAAAGCGACACGAGCAGAACCGTATTTTGACTACCTCAATATGCTTGCAACTTGGCTGCGTGACGAGTGGTGCTACGATGAAGTACGAAGGTTTAGCCCAGTTTCCTGCGCAAGGCGTCGAGAGCGATGTAGATCACACAGAAAAAAAAACTGCAAATTAGCCCAGCTAGATTTTCATCAGCTTGTGTGTCTGTTATCTGTACTTGGACGTCATCACATCAGCCTGGCAGGCGGTGCACTGTCAAAGAGCTACGCAGCGAGTAGCACACTACGTAACAGATGATTTTTGTAGTTGTTTTTGTACTATTATTGTTATTGTATTGTTCTTGTCATTATGGTTGTGGTAACCGATCGTATTGTTGCTGTTGGTGTTGTTGTTGTAGTAGTAGAATAGAGAGAGTAGTTTTCACCTTTTCATGTTTCGTGGCTGGTTACCCGAGGGACGAGAGCCAATTGTCGTCATCACTACCAACACCACCACCACCTCCACCTCCACCACGGTTATGTCGTTGCGTGAGACGACGACAACGACGCCGTTGCAGTACAGAATGATGGAGGAGTGGAAATTTGCACGTCGTGGTGTGGATTTTTGTTGTGGACTGGCGACCAGGTGGAGGATAATTCGAGCAATTCGAGCGGTCGCTGAGGCCACACTGGAGGCTTTTTACCTATGGCTTTAGCTGCGCACAAGCGGTGGCTGGGAACGTCGTTGCGATTGCCACGCCTGACCTCAACGTGCCGGTCAAGATTCCCACCGTCGCCGCTGCTGCTGTGTTGCTGTGTTCTGCGGGTTGCTGCTGTGGGCGGCAGATTAACTCGGCACCCTCTGCGTGACGCAGCCAGCGAAGCACCTAAACGCCCAATCCCCGCCTACTCTCGTGCCCCTTATCATGAGATTTTGTTCATCAGTATCGCCACGACGACAACGACGACGTCGACGACAAGAATGAGACGCCTAAACAAATCTGTGAAAAGCTCACGATTGAGACCGGGGGAAGCTATCGACGGCAGGTATCCATTGATATTATATATATATATAAAAAGATACCTACCGTCAAAAGCTTTTGTATATAATATATATATATATATATATCAATGGATACCTACCGTCGAAAGCTTCTGTGTGTTTATATATATATATATATATATATATATATATATATATAATATATATATATATTATATATTTATTATTTATATGTCTTTATTTTGGTTGAGAGAGAAAATGGGCCAAGCATACAAGGAGAACGTAGTAGACTACCAGTATGGCTCAGCCGGTCGATGCCCGTCAAGGTGTGTTGAGCGTTTGGGAAACTTTATGAGGTCATATCACATAATACACATCCCTTTACAAGTATTATATATATATATATATATATATACATATATATATACTTGAGAACGCTGGGAGTCGTTCGATAGATCACTGCCGATTAACGTAGCAGCATAGGCCACGTTGCTGTGGTGGTTGTTGTTGTTATTGTTGTGTGGACGTCGTAACGTAGAAAACGAACGTGTTCATAAAAGGTGTTCAGTAAACGAGGATGCGCTTTCCAGTGGAGGGACGGCGTTACGATCACGTAGTGTCTGTGTGTTTTGGTAGCAGTGTCCTTCTCACCCGGTTCATGTGCGAGCGTTTACATGTACACAGAATTGGCTGAATTGCTCCACGAGTTATATGGACCTAAGAGCCTTCTTGTTTTTATTAGTTGTACTGAAAGCGTTGTGTTAAAATTGGCCATGCGTTATGCACATTGGTATATATAATATATATATATATATTGAGCGATACAATATATAACCCGACAGATATTTGTGTATCGGTCATATATA
>QVRM01006946.1:0-235776 GCA_003439945.1 Dermanyssus gallinae
CATATATATATATATATATATATATATATACATATATCTTTGTCGATACGTGTGGTCGTAAACAACGATTGTAGGGAGGTAGTTCTGAGAGTTCAAAGATGAGTGTGGTTTTGCTCGGTGTTAGATTGCTTCGCTTGCAGTTCGATAAGAGCGATGCTCTTTGACTGTGTTTTGCTCGCACGAGAGCAAAGAAGCGGACGTCATGAGAACCTAGTGGCCAAAACGCTGTCGCTCGTACGGTGGTGGGTACATGAATAAATGTCCATAGTTTACTTGTTGCCACCTTCGACTTCGAAATGCGGTTTCATATATATATATATATATATATATATAATATATCTATATATATATATATATATATATATCAGTCAAATAATGGCTTTTACATATGGGTTAGGTTTTTATCTGCAGTTGGTTAATCATACCTCTCATAATAAGGCTCACAATATGCGGATCGTAAGATTGCAAACGTTGTTAGATCAAAGTAGAGAAGATTGCTCACTTCACCGTGTTGTAAGCTGTCTTTTAAGCCAGGGAACAAGCACTAGGCTTACCGAGTAGGTCTGTAGGGAAGGCCCTCCACAAGATCGGGGGTAGCATGTATCCTGATGTCGGTGACAGGTAAGACGACGCTTGCCATTCTGCGGGTGGGCTAAGAATAACGTTTAGTATAGGATGCAACCGTATTGTGCGCAGTAGATCTGTCGTGTCTATATCAGAGCTCAGTGGACCGCTGGATAGAATGGCTGACCGAGTGTACAGAAAGGAAGAAATGCAAATACGTAGGCTTGAGGCACGTTCGACTTTGTTCGTCATAGAGAGAATGAGCTCGATTTTTACGGGCATAAGGAAATTCATCCACTAGCTGGGTGGCCCTCAGGAGCAAGTGTAATAAATCGTCGTGGATCCAGTACGCCTCCGGGATATTCTCTATAGATATATACTAATTACGATAATCATCATTGTCGTCGTTGCTGGCGAGATTTTAACAAAAATACGCGCCACAGGCTAGCAGCTGCTTTGGCAAACGTTTTTGATAGTGCTCGCAGCTGTCACTACCTTCGTCCCAGTCGCGCTTGGACTTACAACAAACTGGATCGATTGAAAATCTGGCCCAGATTATGAGAGAGAATGGTCGTGAATTTGGAAATGGCATCAAGCTAGTTCAACTCTCAGTCACACTATTCACTCGGAATAGGAATGCAATTGAACTCCGAGCCTGAGGTGTCTTGAAGCGTTCTGACCAAGTTGCCCGAGGGCGATGCTACAGCTGCAGCATGAACCCACAGGTCCACCTGCCACAAGCGAGAGCGTTACGGGCAGCTTATCCGCCTACCCCAAGCGATCTCTATTGGCCAAATTCGCAACTGGCTGATAAGTTTTTCACACATATATATATATATATTGTTCCATTTTTTATATCTACTGTAAGGCTTATAGGAATGATGTTCCGTCACATAGAGTCCTTATATATATATATATATATATATATATACATAGGGGGAGGGAACAAAAAGAGAGCATAATATTGGATTTAGGTTCTAACCTTGGAAAGGTAAAATGATATTTAATATATAATAATACTTGCATATATGCTTGCGATCGCTGCAGCTGGTCAACTTGGCCAGGTGATTATTGGCCTCATTCGCTGTGTTGTTATGCTTTGCCGACTTAGAACTTAGCTTTAGTGCCCCATTTTTGCCGCTTGACTACCGTTGGAATGATGCTACACCGTTTAATATAATTATTAATTTAATATTTGGTCGTTTCTTTAAAAAGTTGGGACTGACTGAAAATGCGATACGCATATCATGCCTGACTACTTATTGTTCCTTGCCAACTGTCCTTCAAGACTCTTCAAGACTTTCTGTTATTGCCTTCCTCACACCGGGCTAATATATATAACTACTTTTTTGGAGTTTTTTTTTAGTGCAACACGACGCGTTTTCATTGGTATTGAAAACCCGCCGTGTTGCATTTCCCTTATCGACCTAAAATACTAATGCAGTCGATCGAGGAGCTGCTTTCATCCTTCTGTTCATTGGGTTAGACTACACGGTATGAATTAATTAGAGGCCTAAAACCAGTTTTTATTATTTGGAAGCTAAGGAGTATCCCTCGGCAAATTATAGCCTGACAACTACTTGCTACTGTCGAAAGCAACGCTAGATGTTTAAGAGGCGTTTGAAGTTTTAAAGGAGTTTTGAGGGCCAGAATATACGCCTACTATACCTTCGTGGTACTCATTGCCAGTGCGGTAAACATTTCGTTTGTCTTCGATATCACACCTTGAGTTTGGGCAAATGTACCCAGCATAAGTGACTACTAAGTCACTTCATGCTGGGTGAATGATATATATACATATATATATATATATATATATATATATATATATATATATATATATATATATATGCCTGTTAGGTAATACTCTGGATCGATCTTAGCCATTTGCTCCGCAAACTGCCCAATAAACTGGGGGCACGCACAAAGACGCTGGAAGTGCGAACTGATTATATCTGCTTTGCGAATAGGGAGCATAAGCAGTGCACGTCTCTCCGCCACGAGACAGGTTCAGCCGATATTGAGGATGTCTCCTTTTTTTTGGGGGGTGGAAAATGCATTTACGCACACCCGCCGAAGTTGTTGACGGGTAGTGTGGGACTAGACACCGGCAGAGAGTATTGGACTCCATCCTATCCGCGTTTAATACCCACTAAAAACCACCTTACCCAGCCCTCCACGGTTCGGAATTGTCTGGCATTCTGGAGATTCTCGTACTCAACCGCGCCCTGGTCCTCCATGTACTAAACCGGAGGGGGGAGGGACTGCGCGAGACAGCCCCGCTCGTCGGACCTCCTCCAGGTGCGTCTTTTCTCGCATCAGAGCATTTAAGAACTTGAGTCCTTCATTCCATTCAGACTGGCTGGACATCAAACTGGTGACAATGGAGAGTGTCTTCTCACTAGGCTCTACGTAGCTCGTACCGGTGCGGAAGTGGTTCAGCGTCGAACAGGTGGCCACTGTCACAGGGCCCTGAACAGGCCTTTATACCAGATGTTGAGATCTGAAATTAACGACCAGGTCCACCCGACCGCGGCAGTCTCCGGATGGGGGTGGGCTCAGGCGATAGCTTAGTCATGTAGTCTTCTCTCTCGCCTGTGTCTAAGCGACGTGCCCGTCGAGGCGTCATTCGCTGCGCTTAGTCGCCAATAGATCCCATGGTAGCTGATGTGCGAGCACCAATGGAACGTCTGTACTAACCGTTCTGTATCCCCTGCAAACGCGCATAGCCATGAGTCTCTGGGTGGTCCGCAGGGCGCTGCGATTGCGACTTGTACGGAACGTCACGTCGCAACGCCACCGACGCTGCACACAGTGCCGTCAGGGACTGACGCCAGAAGGCGGCGCCGAGTGTCGTCCGCACCTCCTTCACGTGGGAAGATACGAGATGGTTTTAAGACACCTGGGCGACTTTCCTAGTTACGTGCCAGATGCCCTCCTCCCCCCCCGAGAGCTCAGTATCAAGGTACACCTCCAGACACCTGGCAGTTTTCTGCACCGTAATCTGGTGGCCGGGAACCACCATCCGGACCTTCCGAGTGCGCTTGGTATTTCCGAGAGCTAGGTTTGCTGCAGCCTCCAGGGAGTCGTCTCGGCGAGCCGAGACCAGTATCGCAAGATCATCGGCGTAGACTATGGTTTTGACACCGTCCGGCAACTCCGGGATCCGCAGGACCCCGTCTTAGGCCAGTTTCCGCAGTACCGGACCCAAGACGGAGTCCTGCGGGACTCTTGCCGTGACGTGGTGTGTTTCGTCGTCGCCATAGGTCAGTAACCGCTGGTCCAGATAGGAAGACAAGATTCGCTTTATGTACATGGGGATCTGTCATTCGTTCATTGCCTTCATTATGGCCCCCCAATTCGCTCGCTTTGTACTGACCATGGTGACCTCACCATGGTCAGTGGTGGAGATTCACCACTGCTGTCCTTCGCGTAGCTCTCTCTCTCTCTCTCTCTATATATATATATATATATATATATATATATATAATGTTGCGTTTTGTCTTTCAGGTAAAAAAAGGGTGAATTTCGGACTGCCCAAGTTGACGATCGTCGACAACGTTCCCACAGAAGAGACGATGTACGTATAACGCAAACTTTTCATCTTCTTTTTGTAACTTTGTAAATGTGTGATTGCACTTGAGAAATGTTTCCACATGGGGCGTTAGTGTCCAGTAGCCCACAACAAAATATAGTTCGGTATGCATATCTCATAGGTCAACGTACTAAAAAATAATTTAGTAATGGTTTGGGGCTCGAACCCGCGCACTTATGTGTCTCCTCCGGTTGCACCTTATCGCAACCGGCAATATATATATATATATATATATATATATATATATATATATATATATATATATATATATATATGTGCACTAAAGCTCTGGCCGATGTTGTCTTTTCTTCCACCGATTTATTGTCAATTGTCATTTAAATTTTTCAACTCATTTTTAAATTGAGAGTTACTGCGGCGTTTTTAGAGTCAGCTCGTTAGGTGCGTGTTCTCGTAAAGACTTTTCCAAGACGGTGGTCATAATCTAATAAGTCTCAGCAAGCTTCACGTTTTTCCGATAATAATAATAATAGTAATAACACTAATAATGATAATAATAATAATAATAATAATCGTCATTATCATTTGGTATGAAGGCAGTTTATATATTTCGATATGTCTACAAACAAGAAGGTTTTAGGCCCCTTTTTTTAGCCTTTATTAAATTAAATACTACGTTGATTTGCCACGGTTACTGGAATGGTGTACGTTTAGGAGCTACAGGCTTAACCCTGGGGCAATATTTACTGTATGAATATTATTTCCTAAGATTTGCAAATTTAATTAAGAGTTGTGTTGATCTTAGACTTTTATATACTAAATATATTGGGCACACTTTATGGGATTAACAATTGCCGCATATGCGCGTGAGTGTACCTCTACTTCCGCGGTTCGCCATCTGTAAACCGCTAAGTTAATAATAATAAGACTACTAATGATGATGATGATGATGATGATGATAATAATAATAATAATCGTCATTATCATTTGGTATGAAGGCAGTTTAGATATTTCTATATGTCTACAGAACAAGAAGGGTTTAGGCGCCAACCTAGACCCCTTTTTTAGCCTTTATTAAATTAAATACTACGTTGATTTGCCACGGTTACTGGAATGGTGTACGTTTAGGAGCTACAGGCTTAACCCCTTAGACTTTTATATATTTAAATATATTGGGCACAATTTATGGTATTAACAATTGCCGCATATGCGCGTGAGTGTACCTCCTCTACTTTCGGGGTTCGCCATCTCTTAACCGCTAAGGTGGCTTCGCGCATTATTCCTGAAAGTGCTATTGTGTTTTTGCGCCAGAGGTCGAGGGAAAACGCTGTATCAGAAAAGCGCGTATCGAGGGTCACCCGTCGTAAATAAATGAACTTACACTCAGCTTATAATAAGGCAATTATCTCACTTTTCTTAAGCATTTTAGAACTGCCTATAAAATAAAGCGTCACTTTTAACGTCGGCATCAACAACGTCGATCATGACAACATTGTTGGTATTAATCCTGATGGGTATGGGGGGGATTGTTCAATTCCACCAAATGGACTTTTTTTGGTTCAGTTTGCTTTGCTGACCAGCTGAATGCTCGCAACAGTAAGCAACGACACGATGCTCTCCGTTGGCGAACGCTCGTTCTCTCACGATGGACAGGGATGGTTTCTCAAGATGGACATACGATACTAACCAGCGACGTGCATGTTATCATTATCGTTGATATATGCATGGTAACCAATTTGCTGCAAGCGTTTTTTGCTATTAACACCACCACTAGTATACTAACAGCTCGAATATCTACGGTTTGCCTTGCAGCTTTACAATAATGTAGTCCGGAATACGAATATATGTGTTGGCGCGATAACCGCTTCGCTCTTTGAGTTTGTCAGCTTACTCCCACCAGGGTATCTCTGTCCACTCTATCGGTCGGGGCTCTGTTTCTATACTTTGACAAGAAGGGTTGTTTTTACAATTTAGCTAGAGACCACAATGCACTCTGGTCAAGATGTTTGTTCAATTCGTGTCCAAACTGGAACGTTACGCCTAACGGTTTCATAGGCGTGTGGTAGCATGCTGTAATATGAGGCTTTAACCCACTAAAAAACGGTCATCTCTCCTTTCCGACTGGGAACTGCTTGAGCATTGCTTCAAACAGTGGGGCGCGACTATGGGGCGGGTTTTTTATAATCTTATATATAGCAACGACGCTTAGAGCGGCAGCATGAGCGGACATGAAGAAATATCTAGGGTTTTCCCATAAAACAATATTATTGTTTACCCATGCCATTGCCATTGATACTTCTTCTGTGATCGTCAGTCGTCTTGTGGTTATTATTGCGGTTGGGGCGTAGCTCTGAAATATTGGCGGCCGCGCTGTTACCATTTCTCGGTGGCGCTCGATCGAATCTAATGTGGGGTCGGTTTCGTTCTCATGTTGGACCGGTTAGAGCCCCGCCAAACCTCGATTCGGTGGCGCGGATTCGGCTCAAGGATGGCGAAGAGGTCACCGTAGAGGCTGACGAGCTGGAAGCTGTTCGGGAGCTCGGACGAGGCGCGTATGGATTTGTCGAACAGATGAAGCATCGACCTACCGGCACGGACATGGCCGTTAAGGTGAGTCTAACCGTAGTCTAGCTTTAGGACAACGAGTGGCACCTATTGATGCCGCTGCTGCAGTTGTTGTTGTTGTTGCTGCTGCAGATGACAGGTAATCACTTGTCATAATTCTTAATGCAAATTGATTCGGGTGATCTGTTCTTCAGCAAGCACAAGAACAACAACAACAACAATGTACCATGGACAACTTCTTTCTCACTATCTTTATATCACTGCATAAATATCTAGTCTGTTTATTAAGGCAAGCAGTGGATGAGAAACACCCTAAGCTTTGAGCTATCCTCTAGGTTCTTGTAACGATGATAGTCGTAAGTAGTGGTAATATTGCAGACGAGCGCCATTACCTAGATAAGGTCGCTAGAACACAGAAGCGGGGAACCCACTCAAAATTAGTTCGAATTGGGTTTTGAATGCAAATCACTTAGCGCATGTGTATTAATAGTGTAATAAATGTGTAATAATAGCACAAACTAATATAGCAATTTGTTTTGTGTATCTAGCGGATTACTTATACGTTTGACGAAGCCGAGAAGCGAGGTGCCCTTATGGATTTGAGCGTAAATATGAAAGCTCGTTGCCCGTACACTGTCCATTTCTACGGAGCCTTCTTCCGTGATGGCGACATCTGGATCTGTATGGAGGTGGGTACTGTTCGGCTGCCAATCTCTCTCTCTCACTCGGTGTTTATATTGACGGTGAAGTTGAATTAATTATTGATTTTTCATAACAACGAATGGTGGCAGTTGCCGCATAAGTCGTAGTAATAAAGGGGAAACCCAAAATTTGCAGAATATTTTCCAGTACTACCTAGTTCTTACTTCCAGCAGACGTATACAATACAATACAAAGTCTCCTTTATTGAAAAAGGGGTGTTAAAATCACATGGTAGTCTTTACACTCATGGGCACGTCGCGAAACTCTCCATGCAAACGCATTATTCACAACTTCGACATTAGCAACTTCCGGTGGAGTAATTGAGACACCACTACGTAGATTAATTGGACGTAATGTAAAATAGGTACTAAATGTATTACTTCGGATTAGTTGTTTTAAAAATCTCACGTCAACTTGCATTTGGTACTCGCTCACGGTTGGGAGTACGAGAGTCTCGCGTCTTACATTGCAGCGCCATGCGACTCGTTTGACAAATTTCTCCTGCACTCGCTGGAGCAGTTCTACATCTTTTCTATAAAAAGGCGACCACACTTGTGAACAATATGTCCACTTTGGTACAACAAGCGTATTATACAGTCTTATGTACATTGCTGGGTCATGCCCGATAAACGCTCTAAGAATGAGATTGCACAGCCGAGACGCAGATTTTACAAGTTCGGCGATATGAGAAGTATACTTCATTTGGCAATCAAATGTTACACTTAGGTCTTTGTATATTGACACTTCAGGTATACTATGGCCGTTCATAAAATATGAAATGTCGTCCTTGACTGTTTTCAGCACAGCGCATGTAGAAGTGGATATTTCCATTCTATTCAAATGGGCCCATAGTAGCACGACATCAATTGCCTTCTGTAACTCGGCCTTGTCTTTGTCGTCTTTAACTTCAATGTATATCTTTAGATCGTCCGCATAAAGCTTGTAGATCACGTCGAGCCTGTCAAGGACGAATTTAAGGTCTTGAGCAAAAATTGCATACAAAAGCGGCCCTAGGCAGGAACCTTGTGGAACTCTAGACGGACATGGAGCAGTACCAGACATAGCACTTTTATCCTGACCCTAAAGCTCCTGCCAGTGAGATAGGCTTGGCACCAATTTCGAACCCCAGGTCCGATGCCTAGCGATTCCATCTTGCTTAGTAAAATTTGGTGGTCAACCCGATCAAAAGCACGCGAAAAGTCAAAGTAAACGATGTATATACGAAAAGCGTACGACTTATGTTTACTTGAGCTGCAAGAACTTTGTGCATATGTCCGTAGAAGATTGTGCATATGTTGTAGAAGATTGAAGAACATCTAACCCTAAAATTAAAATAAATTAAGGAGCCCTTTTTTTAATTCTAGATCATCTTTCGTCCCCTACGGGCTTGAAATCGCCATGGGGCATATCTTCAATACGCCGAGGGCCGGGCCTGTCTAGATATCTTGTTTCTCGATTTTGAGCCTCTCCTGCTGTATATTAACAAAACGATGATAAAGAAAGCTAAGCAAAAGTGTCGATCCACGAGCTTTTTTCACAAGCGCACGCCGTTTAACACGTGCACTTGTACGGCGCACATTATTCGCTAAGTTCATGTAATGAAACGGACTCGACGGACTCTTGACAGTAACAAATGATAGCCGTAAACGTTTTGTTCTGGAAGATTTTGGGAATGCATGATGCACATGCGTCACTGGGAGTCTGCCTAACTACTGTGGGACTCACAAACTCATGAATTCCGTGTTCCTGCTACGAATATATTGTACGTATATATATATATATATATATATATTGTTGCGCTGGGGAAGCTCTTAGGTTGTTTCCGTGATTATTTATTGGATATGATTGTTGTCCGCGTTTGCGTTACACATACAATCACGTGGCTTTCGTTATCTAGGTAATGGACGCTTCACTTGACAAGTTCTATCGTGCCGCATTCGAACACCTCCGAAGTATCCCCGAACCGGTGCTTGGCAAAATTGCCTACAGTATCATCGCGGCTCTGGATTACCTCAAGAGCACTCTAAACATCATGCACAGGTAGGAGCATACACCTAAACACACAAGCCAAGGATAGTTCATGTATTTGCCGTATTTTAACAAATAGTTGGCTTGGTTAGTTGGTCCGTTACGGCTGCTAGGTCAGCGGAGTGTACACGCGCTTTCTTCTGTATATATTGTTATTTAGTAATCTTTACTATTCTGGTCTATATATTTGTTGTTGTCGTTTTTACTATTATTGTCGGTACTGATACTTCAGTTGCTTCTGTCGTTGCCACTCATTACTTCTGCTATTGCAATTGTTATAAATACGTGCTTAGTGTAAGGTAAGCATGCGACAAAGACTAGCCAAAGGGAGACGCTAGCTAGACACTGCTGTACCTGAGCTCTTTTTACTGGGGTTTGCCCAAAAAGCTGCTACCCCTTTATCTGCCATGCTAACTAGGTTTTAGATAGAAGTGGTATAGTACAAGGATTACTGATTCCTCGCACAACAATTTTTACGATTATGATAGCGTAGGGGACTTTTGTCTTAATTAACGCGTTAGAAACTCTCTCACGCGCTTTTGTAACTTGTCTTTCTACACATGAAGAGACGTGAAGCCATCGAACGTGCTCATCAACAGACAGGGCGCGGTCAAGCTTTGCGATTTCGGCATCTCCGGCCAGATGGTTGATTCCGTCGCGAAGACGAATCTTGGCTGTAAGCCCTATATGGCGGTAAGAATATATATGCTTCTCTAGATGTGAAGTGCTTTATCTTTTGGCCATATATATATATATATATATATATATATATATATATATATATAGCTGTGCCGCAGAGTCGTGTAGGAGCTCCAGGATGAGCATAGTTCCTCCGACGTTACGGCTACGTCGTCGAGTTTGCGCAAGTTTAAGAGCTTAGGTTCACTCCTCTCAATGCGAGAGTTAATCTGGAGGCTGAAATGAAAGAACTCGCTGTGCAAATCAACTATTTTAGTCGATGCGTGCAGATTTGAGCTCAGCAAGCCAGTTAGATACGAGAGCAGGAATACTGGTATTTCCAATAATTACATATTCTATAATTCCTTTAACAATTATTATGATTTGAAACGTTGTTTCGATTTAACTTTTTTTTATATGAGCTGATTTATCGTCGTATACTAAATCAGTGCGGATTACCAAATAGTAGCTGACAACTGCAATTGAATTGAAAAGTTTGCATAATCGATGTTGATTGCTTTTTCGTTTGCAGCCAGAGCGTATTCAGGCGGAGATTGGGGCAAAGTACGATGTACGATCCGATGTATGGAGCTTCGGGATTACCATGGTTGGTGTTGTAACGGTCGTTTGGAGTCTACTGATATTATTTCTTCCTCTTATTCGTCGAAAGTTAACAACATGTGGTTAACCTAGTTCTGGCGCACTTTTATCATAGTGTGTACAACGAAACAATCATAAAGATACAAGTCTCTTCGTGTTTATTATTTAAGGATAGCTCTGTCTTTCTTACTTAAGACATTTAGGAGATTACAATTTTGCGTGCAGTTTAGACGTACTTTTGGCTGCTCTTTTGTGGGAGATATTTTTTAACTTAAATATATAAATATTCGATTGTGCCAGCGAAGCAAGCCGTAACACCTATACCATTTTCGTTTTCAATAGAGTGTTGGTTTAGTTTGCCCATAACCGAACTTAAGCACACCAACTTTTTAGGTGGAGCTCTCGACAGGAAAGTTTCCGTACACGGCTACCAAGAACGTATTCGAGCAGCTTAAACAGGTGGTGGAGAGTGACCCTCCACGCCTGCCAGAAGGCCAGTTTTCGCCTCAATTTGAAGATTTCATTAAACTCTGGTACGTTGTCTCGCGTAAACTCAATTTCAATCCTCATTGGCTACATATTATGGGCGATTGTTTTCTAGGGGGTTTGCTATCAGTTTTCTGTGCACCAAATCACAACCAGTACACAGAGTGCAGTCAAGTGGCTTGATAAGGTGTAAATAACTGTTGGAAAACAGGTCGAAATGGTGCCGCTTTTTTATATAAACAGCGTAGGTCGAGTCACGATATATGCTTGCCTCGAAAGCCTGTACTATCCCGATGAAGATGTTCACGTATCGAATGTGTGTTTGATCAGCATAAACTGGAACACCTTTTAATTAATTCCTGAGCGTATACTACATACAATAAAAGCCGTATTGTATTATTATTCTTCTACCTCGAATAAAGCGTTTCAATCATATACCCGTATAAGGACAATCCCCAAAAAATTACCGTTTGTTTTAGCAAGTCGTGTTGAAGTTTTTTTTTAAATTATATGTTTGATTTGTCCTACAGTAGATTTCTCGAAAGTCTATCATAAAATGAAGGAAAGGGGCGAATAGGAACAATTAGATGCCAGCATCGTAGAAGGGCACACGTAGCTTTGAAGCGCTTAAGTTTATTGCAGATAACAGGTTTTACCTCTGTTACACAGTTAATCGTTAACGATACATGGACTTACGATTTTATTGCCCTTTCAGTTTGCAGAAGGACCGCGATCTTCGACCACGCTATCCTGCTTTATTAGAGACGGATTTTCTAAAGAACAACCAGGGAAACGATATTTCTGAATATGCTGAAAAGATCATCACTCTTATGGGCTGATTAACCTATTGTTGCTCATCGGGATATCAACTGTAGGGCACTTTGAGACCGACAAAGTGACTTTTTGCCCTCTCGAGATCGGAAGAAGATTCTGAAGATTCGATTTAACGAAATGCCACAACAAACTGACTGTATGTAAAACTATGGCATAAGGAGTTGTTGTCTTCCTCGCAAGCTACGTGCGAACGACCAAGAACATCAAACAACTGAAGGCTATCATCCCGTATGTGTGTGCTCAAGACAGCTGTGTCGCTTATGTTGACTTGTTTCGTAGCAAGCTAGGTACCTTCCCGTTCGTTACAATACTTTGTGGTGTACAAATTAGAGTAAATCATACTTCAGCTCAGCTAAACAGAGAGGCTTACCACAGAAGAGGCTTAAGCTCATTTCTTTCAGGTTAAGTTTCAGTGATTACTTAAATCTGTTGTCAAAGCAAAAGTAATGACCTGTAAAAAGCGTCAGCAATATTCGCGTGGGCAATAACCAGAACAAGAGGGACAATGACTTGAAAGCGTCAGCAATATTAGTAAGGGCAGTAATAATCAGAGCAACAGGGCGAATGACGGTTTTCTACTAAATTAAAGGCGGAATTACTGCAGTTGTTGTCGCAGTTAGTAATAGGTAGAGCAAGGTTTCAAAGCCGTGTGTCTTTAAATCGATTGCTGTTGCTTACCTCTGAAGTCGCTATGAAGTTTATTAGTAACATTTGTATTACAAAGAATGCTTTGAAAGCCTAACGACGCAGAAGAAAATTAATGGCAAAGAGCGTTCAGTGCAACCCCAAAAAGCCTTCGTTGTAGGGGCAATAATGGTGTCATATCTTTACGATAATTTTTTTATTGTGTTGGGCATTAGGGGCAATTACCAGAATGCTTTGTGGTCGGGGTGATCAGACTAGAATCCCTGTGGTGCAACGCAGGTGATTGGGTAGGAAAATCTTCAACAGCGCAAAATGAGACCTTCCTGTATGCGATGATTCCATCCCAAGCAGTCAATTTCTTTGTCGAACCTTGATCTATAGTTGACGTTGTCTACGATTGATTGGATTGAAGCCTGGAAAGAAAGTTAAAGGAGTGCTGTCCGAGTTCAAGCGAGGCTGAAGAGGAAGTACACGTCGCTTGTGCGTTTTATTACGTGATGGCGCTTTCAGCTCTAGTATGGCAGAGGTCTAGGAGACTTGCAATGTAGTGTTGCCGAGAGTAGCACCCTAAGCCTTTTGCGCATGACTTAGACCAATTGCTTGTAGGTTCGAAAATAACTTACTAGGTATGAAACATTTGGTTTGTCTATCTGTACAGAATCTACATCGTGCATCTATGCGTGGCACAATGACAGTGGTATGTATTTAGTTGTCTGAGATGATCGTATCACGACAATGGAGCGACTGAATAATTTTTGTAGGTCGAGTTTACGTTCTGCATTACAAGCAGACATATAACCCATCGAACTAAGATGCCGCCTGCTGTTCAACACGCTTTATGCTTGAAGTGTAGATTTGGCGATAGCAAACTGCGACTGAAAGCTTAAAGGGGAATTGCTCGTGTATATCTTATCTTTTTTTTGCGCTAGCTTGCTTGTGATCACTGGACCTGTTAATAATAGTATACATATATATATACATACAACAGAACATGCTTGCTGTGAGTTTAACACAAAATGAATTAAACATGAAAAAGAGTTTATAAACGGCACTTTATAAGCTATGAGAACGCCGCCCCGTACTACGTTCAGATTCTAGTTGCCGGTTGAACGGTGGACATTTACGTTGGTGTACTTTGATAGATTGGTTCTCCGCCGAAGCGTGCCAGTAGCAGCTTTCGAAATCTATGTTCCGTGCATATTAGCTAGACAGCGCTACTTACTGTATTTTATATATATATGGTGTGTGTCTATATGTAATCATGTGCGACAGTGCCTCTTTCTTAATTTGGAGAACGTGTTGTGTACGAACAGTGGGCGCGTTGTGTGGGTGTGTACGTTTGCGCCGATGTCTTCAAATGTGCCTATGATTTTATATTGTGTTGTGCCTATGAGTTGTCGGAAAGTGTGCGTGAAGGTTAATAGTCGTATGTCTCTGCGCGCATAGAGCGTCTTGAAGGTCAGCTTGCGTGTACATTGCGTTACCCTTGCCCTGTGTTCGTGTGTTTCTATCTACACATGTCCGCACCTGCAAATACGGCTCTACAAAGGAGCGCTTGGCCGTATATGCATTTTGTTCTATCTGAAGATCAACATCATAGAGCGCATATATATATATATATATATATATATATATATATATATAGGTACTTGCATACATGCGCATACGTCTGGGAAGGATATAAAAACTGACGTAGAATAAATACTGTTATCTTCGCTCCCGAATTCTTTGGAACCCTCCTGAAAGACGGATACTTTGGAGTGGCATGTTTCTAGTCTCATGCGCTATGTATGCGTGTGTGTGTTTCCGTGTATCTGTGCTTGTTGTGAGATTGGTTTGTATCACTGTTTATTTTTCGCGTGTGGTGAGTGGTAATTGACGACCTAGCATCGTACATTCGACACACAGACGTTGCTATACCACGAATGTGTGCCGTTATATGTGCGTGATTGTGGAACTGAGGCAAATCAGTAAATGGCAGATGCAATTGAGGGATGTAAGGGACACAGGGAATTTACGAAACACATTCACCGCTCCTGCGGTAAAAGCAATTCGACGAAG
Organism: Dermanyssus gallinae; assembly: GCA_003439945.1. Classification (NCBI taxonomy): domain Eukaryota; kingdom Metazoa; phylum Arthropoda; class Arachnida; order Mesostigmata; family Dermanyssidae; genus Dermanyssus; species Dermanyssus gallinae. The sequence continues at coordinate 14,717 of QVRM01006946.1, forward strand.
TTGAACGAATGTGTCATCAGCCATCTCTTCCCAAGTTACACAGCATTTCGTCAGCAGGAATAATATATAATAATATCAAACAAATGACGAGCTAGGCCATCTGCCATGCAAAGGCGAATGCCATCCGAGAGATCTATGTGCTGCTATAGTGTGGTTATTAAATTAAAATAATTATATACATATATATAGGAAAGGAATGAATAATAAAAGTAATACATTCCTATACACCTGCGGTTTTATTTGTAGATATATATGTTTCGTTAAATTATTAGAGCATACGTACGCATAGAAAAAATATTTTTTAATGTTATTATTAACACTTTCCCTCTTTATTTTATAAAAGTCTGCATTAGAATGTGTATATATAGAGAAAAAATATATAGAAAAATTAATTCCATTTTAAGAGATACTCTGTACATACGCTGCCTATCAGCGTTTATTAAAATATACAAATATTGCTACTGAATTGTAAATATTGAGTTTCATAATTAACCTCAAATCTAATCTGAATATTATTAACACCTATTTAGTTATTAAAAAAAAGATTTTTATAATTTTTAGATATTGTTTATATATATATATATATACATAACACTGTAAAATAAAACTATTTATTTATTTAAAAAACCTAAAAAGATTTGTATATTATTCAGGTCAAAGAAAACACGCGTTTTCACAAGAATAATGTTACATCGCTTTTGCTTTATTTTGTATAAACTATGTATCTTCAACACGCAACAAACAAGCACTCGTTTTGACAGCCGAACAAGTATATCTTGTTACTATATCATCATGAATGTCAAGCATTATATTATATATGTATGCATTGTGATATGTTCGTATCATCAGCACCTCCGCCACAGTAGTGTATAGAGGCGGAGGCGATAAAAATTGCAGTACATACATACAATCTGTGAGCATCTGAATAAGCATTCACACCGGCGTGACACGCTTGTCATCTTTGACACGACCAAGAAAAGAAAAACAACGACGATTATCCTTCTGTGAGCTCCAAACACAATCCACACACACACATAATGCGTATGTAATGCAATGACGACAGGTATTAACACGACAGAAAGTGATAAATATATATAGACGAGATTTAAAACATGCATTTGAAGGCGCTTTTGTCTCGTCAGAGTGTGAGTAAGGTTCGACCTCGGTTAGACTTCGTCGCGCTTGTGGGGTAGACAAACATTCGTGAGATCTGGCTGGTCGATCTAGTGAACTTGCCGCCGCTGAGACTTGTTACTTCCTTCCTGCCTGCTGGCCTTTCGGGCGTCTGACTGACTGGCTAGCTGGCTCAAGTCCTTCGACTATTTTTGTTAGGACCGCTGGAACGGCTAAGTCGAGTGTTATTAAGTTATTCTTAACAGACAGCACCAGCACCAGCAGCGTAAAAATATGACTAACACTTAGTACTACGACCTTAACTAAGATCGTTACACTTCGCAGCGACCAGCAGTAACGGTAAACAATTCTACGCAAGTACACGCACTCGCATATATATATATATATATATATATATATGTGTGTGTGTGTGTGTGTTTTATTTCAATAAATCAATAAAAGAAAAATGACAAAGTAATAAACTGTAAAGAGTATATATATATATATATCTATCGATTATACACGATTATAGATTGCGATATGTTTGATGCAAGCATAGTCATAACAACGTAAACGATAACGAACGGCTGGTTTGACATTTTTAAGTATGCCATACTGTACTGATGGTAATAATAACAGAGATATACGAAAACAAAAATATACGATTCAATAACTATGGGTGGTTAAGAAGAGGGTGAATATATATATATATATATATATATATATATATATCGTTGGCACTGAAATTAGAGTGTAGCTGCCAAAACACAGCTGAAACCGGCGAGCTGCATCTTCCATAAACTGGAAAATGGAACGACCGACATTTTTCTCCGATACTCGAACCATTTCCACTGGTGGAGATTGCTATCGTTGAAAATATGTTTACTATCTTCTTTTACCATTTTGGTCGCGCATTTTGCTGGCATTACTAGTTCCGTCAGAACCGCTTTTCTTCTGTTCTGATTTTGAAGCCTATATATTAGTTTAGTTAAAATGCACGCTCCCAGCGAAAACAGGGGAGATCGATTCAGACAATTTCAGATTTTTTGGCTCTCTTTCGTTCATTTTAGGGGGAGATATTTGTGTTTTTGATCCTAGGTTTTGAAAAATAATGTCGCGACTGGTGCTGACGTGGAAATTATTACCACTGCCAGTAGAATTAAAACATACTCTTCCTTTAAATACTATATATTTTCAATTTTTTGGCGGATTAGATGAATGTGCTCATGCCGACACAGTTAAGGATTTTTTATCTTCAAACTGTAGATAGATATTAAAAAAAGGTATCGTATACGGGCCTGTAGTGATAAACAAGAAAAATAAGCCACTTACTAGGTAAATTCTCTAGCGGCCAGCTTTCTCGACCAATCGTTAAGTGTACCCTCGTGAATCGAAAGTATATTCTAGTACTTCGCGCTTTTTATTCCATGTTTTCCGCGCATTGCTAGATATTGTTATACGGTGTTAGGTTTCATGGCTAAAGGTTAACATGCCTCGTTATGCCGTTTGCTTCTCCATGCAATTGCCTAAAGACCAACCAGTTCGGGTTGGTCAACCCAAGACCAAGGGCCAGGAAAATAAATAAATCAGCATCCTTAGGGGTCGGATTAGAATTGAAACACAATATTTCTTTCACAGGGGTAGCAGAACTGAAAGAAACCGATATATTCGCGATGCCACACACGAAGCAAAAACGGCGCCTTTTTTTGCTATTACCGAACGAAGACAACATACCAATAGAGGCACTCTTTTAACAGTAACAGTGACCAGAGTCTTCTGTCCTCTCTCTCTCACTCAAGATGTTGTGATTCATTACAACAATATAAAGTTAACGTGCTAGAAATGCGACTGAAAATCATGTACAGGGTGTTAACACGCACGTCTTACATATATATATATATATATATATATATATATATATATATATATATATATATATATATATAATGCAAAACCGCGCGGCCAACATAAGAAGAACACAAACTGCGGAAAAATAAAATAGAAAAAAAACTGAAAACGACATATATGCACGATATAAATATGCCATGTGTTAGAAATGAAATTAAAAAAAAATAGTACGGATTATATACCCAAACAAAAATTAGGACAGAACAGAAATATATTAGGCGACAGCACGTAAACATATATATATATATAAAATATGGGATATTTAGCAAATACATTTTCAAATGTGTCACTCTTCAGAATTACCATCAGGACTGAGATATACTTGGAACTAGCCAAAAGTCCTTTACATAATGTAAACTGAGCAAATATATACACATGCATACATTATTGTTGTACCCGTTGAATATGCACATCAATTTCGAACATTTGCCTTTGTTAGCCGTCAGCTGGCGTGTGACCCGATATACGTATGTTTATATAAATCCTTGCATAGATTTCCACACTTTGTCATATTAATCAATATTCAATTAAATTCCAGGGGCCACCAATGGCCCTACCAATAATCTACGATACGACATAAATGACAAGAAAACCACACTGCTTCCTTAAATGCAAACTTTCGCCTATGCTCTAGCACAACATAAAAGTGCATAAGCGAATTAAGATTCAACAGCATTTCCTGTACGTCTTCGAATGAAGCCTGGTGAATAAGATATTCTTATGGTTTATCGTATATTACCTATTAACTAGCTGTAACCTCTTATTTGCATTTATATTTTTATTTTGTATATCATCGTTCCAACTTGAACACTTTAAAACGATCTTGTAGGGAAAATTATGAGACGAATAGAAATTCTAACCGTCCTAATGACTACCATATATAATTAATAGGAAGCGGCATTAAAATTGACAAAATGCACAAAGCCAGACCCTTTGTACTATTACCTAGCAAACGATTGTACCCTTATGCTACTAGAACTAAATGTCAGATGACGCAAATCAATAAGCTATCCATAGGCAAAGAGAAATTAATAGTGTCACTGATAAAAACAATAGAGAACACTTAGCGTCAATCATGTACGCATATCTAAAAAACATATATACTTAACTACGGCAGTTAAGCCAAATGACGCCGTTCTAAAATGTTGTTTCCTTTACGCCGATTTATGTGTGTTGTAGAATGCCGTAGTCAATGCCGGCTCTGGTAATCTAGTCAAATGTTTTCAGTGATTTTGCACAACCAACAGCTTTGTCGATAGATAGGTAGAGGCGACATGGAAGCGACCGTCGCGAAGAGAGGTTGCAGATCGGTCCTACGGGTGATAAGAGAGCTAACCTATTTAGAGATAGAGCTACGGTAGAGTCAACCGGGTGAACTCTGGTGTAGCTGCATCGCTGCAGGCGGCGCCGACAGGCTCTCCAGTAATGTACCAATAATATTTCGCCAAGCTTATTAACGGCACTCGGAACAGGCACAAGAGTCACGACAACCTGGCGTCTGACGCGTGTCGAACAATGAGTTCGAACCTTTCACCCCTCTGCCCTTTTTTATCTGCCAAGCAGAGGCACGCGCCGCACCATTTCGCAATTCGCCAATCAAGCAAAACACGTGATTCAACGATGGACAGATGTCTCGATCAATACGCCAGTTCTCATCTCCAATTCAATTAACCAAGTTTATCAATGGGTGGCGGAGCAACATGGTCAGGTTTCGTAGGAATGCTTATTATTTGTCCGTATCATTTTGAGGTCTATTGAGCTCGCATATGAATCAAAGAAAGCTCTGACTATCACGTCAGGCCGCCTTGTCAAACCGATTTGAAATATATCTCACAAACAGGCTCACAGCAAGGCTCTTAACATTATACGAGCGATTGTATTCCGAGTTATGCAAACGCACTCTACATATCGTGGGCGTATTAGCGTAACCAATGCTTAAATGCTATTACAAAACACCAGTGCGGGGCACTACTAAATTAAGCTAAAATAAAAAAAAACGCAACAAGAACGATAATTTGCTCTGATCAAATGAAAAGGTGAGTCAGTTATGAAGCCCGGTAGCTATCGGTTGCACCGATGTACAAAATAATTTAAAGGAAGCTGGATTAGTGAATTGTTCAAAGCATCGAAATCACCCACACAGTTGTTTGGGTCTTCCAGAAAAACTGTTGATCACCAACCACAATTACTGCCACAATAGGGTTCGCCTTTCTAGTAGAGAGCACTACAGATAGCACAAGCCATGCCTGTAACAATATCAGAGACGGCAACAGCAATAACAGCACAACAGTGACAACAACAATACAAACAAGAACAACAACAACAGCAACATAGAGTACTATCAACACTATTGCACAAAATGACTCATGAAACGATCAGGAACGCACCTCATGAAAGAGAACGAAACTTGAGCATAATAACGAAAGAGTAGCTGCCAACAGAATCACTGCCGCAAAGACGATTAGTTCCACAAGAGATGCACATATATCTTAAACGGAGTCCTTGTCTGGGCCCTTTAGGTGCCTATACTTCATCATTACTGTCTTCTTCGATTTAACTCTTCTTTATCGCAATTTTCGCACTACTACATATTATAAGACGACCGTATTACCCATTTAAAGAGAGATGTCGTTTAAAAGCCACAACACGAGCGTGACGTGGACCAGGTAACGCTTAGACACTCGCGAAATGACATCTGTTAGCGGGTGGCACCGCGCTACTGAAGTATGTGATATGAACTATACCAATCAATATGCTTTTCAGCCAGTTCAAATCAAATGCGTAAAATCAAAGGTATGCGATCTTGTCAGACGCGAATTTAGGTTATTCTAATAAATAAACCAAGCAACGCTTTCAAGCTATTGGACAAACAGAAAAACGACATTTGTCAAAAAACTGGAAAGAGGAGAATCATCGTTGTCGAAACCGCTAAAAATAGGTTCGTAAGTTCGGCGCATACTCTACTAAAGTAAGTTCATATATTCACGCTTATCGTTTTCACATTCGATGCACGAAACGAAATGATTGCAAGCAAACAGTAAACCAATCAACTTAGACGTACGCAATCATAGATAATCACACGCACGCGCCACATACGTCGCTGGTTCACACGGAGTCACTCGCAACCTTCTTCTCGTTTAAAGTTAACTAGGCTACTCTCTATCCAGCACCAACATTAGCGGTTCATAGCAGGATTGAATTGCACTGCACTTTTGTTCCATATATATATATATATATATATATATACACATATATACTGAACTGTCCATAGAAGTGCCCGCTAATATCCGTTATCATATTAGGGCGTACTCCTATGGACAGTCTGAAGGAGGTTGTTTTAAATGATTTAGCCTGCCTGTTTTAGAGCCTTATGGTAACTCTTGCATGCACCTTAAATTAAAAAAAACGGCTTGCAACAACCTACAATATTGTTTGATTCTCAATGAAAGTACGAACATATCATGCCTCCAGGAACCGCCTCGTTCCTGCGCCAAAATATATCCTAACGATCAAAGCCGGCGATATATATATATATATATATATATATATATAATGCCGTCTTAGTCATTGACTAAGGCCAAATTTTTGAGCCCTTTCAAGTCTACTAATTAGATCAATTGTACTATCTTATTCACAAGACTCAGATCTATAGTAATACCGGTAATCGTAGTCATAATTACCATTATTAAAATCCTGAGCCTAGTCAATTCACAATATGTATCCGTTTCCTACATGTCTGCCGAAGTAACAGTTTGAGTCAAGCTTTCGTACTCTGCCCAATCAGTGGTCAACCTGACCAGTAAATGTGTCACCGTACTAATAATAGAGATACATTTCTGTAGGCAAACAAGCATTCGTGTGCAGTCTGCTGCATAAACAAATATGGCCGGGCGAAGTCGTGAGATCCTTGAGTTTTCCGATCTAAGTTGATCTCCCGGGCATGACCAATGATGCCCGGCGAACTGCGCTGGGAACTAGTATACTAACCCAACCAAATGAACACCAGAGTGACAGCGGATAATGTAGCAAGTGTACTTGCTACTACTACTCTACGTAGTACTTAAATTGAGAGTAGAATGACTTTTCATTTTGATTATAAACGTATTTACAGCGATTCTCGATACTTTCTAACAAGCTCGATTCGAGAATACATATGTGAGTATGTATATATGTAGATATACGTGTACAGATAAACGTGCATATGCGTGCCCGCTAAGTTTGTGTGTAGACATATATATCTAACTCATTGTTTACTGCACTTGCCTGTCCGTCGCGGCTTGGTTCGGCAATGTGTCGTTCCTGAACTGGCTGAAGATCTTGTATAAATCGGCCACCCTTTTGAAAATGCAAGCGCGCCGAGAAACTTTCAAAAATATTGCACAAAATATAGCTATATATAAGTATATAGCGTAGAAGTTATAGCCTTAGTCAGGTCCATGTCGATCAGTTACGGTCCCTCCACATGGGACCTCATAGTAGGCAAACTGCAGCTGCAGGCGCCTACCCGACACGGCCATCGTATCGTGATAAGTAATAATCACACGTACGACCGAAACCAGCAACGAAGCGAGGGCTGTCGTTGGTGGAAAAGAAGATCCTTCTTCTGCTATTCACGTCACGATAAAAGAAGGCGAACTGGGTAAAGCATGACAAATGTCGGCAATGAAAACTGCCCAACTTGGCGCGTCCCACCATCTTAAAGCGAAGAGAATAGAACCAGGAACATCACTAAATGGCGGCCCACGGGGAAGCGTCGTATGAGGAGCCTAAGATCTCTTGCGAAGGATCTGAAAGTGATTTCGGTTCCCCAAGCGCAAGCATCTGAAGGTCTCTACCAGGGTCCGTGTCCCCAATTATCAAGGCAGCACCGGTAGTGCAGGATGACAGCCGTCGGGCACAGAGCTGAAGTAAGCAATGGCAAATTGTCACCTCCACCTTGCCCTACACCGTTCGATTGGTGCAGTTGTTGCTGAGATTGCTGAGTGAATATAGCAGACGAGAACAACGACTGCCGCGAATCCATCGATGCGCACGTTAGTTGTCGTTGATGCTGGTGACCAATGTCCGACACCAATGGAGATATCGCGGCTGATGAGATTAGTTTGTCCATCTGAAATAATAAACAGCATGCCATAATTAACCCGCTGGCGATAACGTGTACGCTTCGCTGGTGAGCAGTATGATAACAGCATGTGAAACGTTTCGTCAGCTCTAGCGTACCTATTGCGCCGCACCGGTCGGAATTTCTCGCAATTATCGGCAACGTTATTGCAAACAGGCGGTCATCTGGTTAAGTCAAACCGGCGTTAATCATCCAGGTGCGTACTGGACGAACTGCCATACATACACAACAAATATGTGTGCCCGTGCGATCTTGTTATGGTCTACGGCGAATTGCAGCAGCGTCTACTATTCAACGTGCTAATGGTCTTGGGCGTTCTCGATGGTGAAGTTATTACCTGTCCGTGTGGCGCTGTCGGTATTGTTGCAGTTGCTGTCGATACTTGCTCGCAATTATTATGTAACTGGGATATATCTGAGATTCGTCTCGGTAGAGAGAAGGCCAACTTCTCTTGCAGAATAGGTGAACTGAACCGAGCGACATCTCCTCGCGTTGACAACAACTTTGACGGCTTTGGGTTATCTGTAACACCGGTCAATCAGATACAAGTGAAAGACCGTCAGTAGTTAAATTGATGAAGACCAATAGCTATACTTAAGTCTGCTCCAGCATACGCCGAACGGCGAAATAGTCAAGTAATCAATATTTAATAGATGGCAGTGAAAAAGAACTACCTATACAATAGTGAGTTCACAAAAACGAAATTCTACACGGCCTCAGTGTTCGCGCTACCCTTAACACAAATGCATAAAAGCTTACGTTAAATACATCATGACTCAATTAAAAGGAATAAAAGTAAACTAAAGGCAATTAAGTAGAAAACTCATACCATCGAATGGGGTGACGCCTTGGTTAGGAGTGAGGTAAACTCGTTGATGGCGACCCGACTGGAAGACGTCAGCCGTTGCAAGTGGTTGGTGCTGATTGACAGCTTCGGAGAAGTTGTTCGAGAAGCTAGAAGCAGAAATAGTTCATAAGCATGATACTGGTTAGCTGCTAGGAGCATAAAAGTCCAAAAATCCAAACGTAATTCAATCAGCATGTTTTGCAAGTTGAAAAAGTTGCAACTAGTCAAAAACAGCATGTTAGGAGCTTCACTAGATCCACAAATATATTCATAAATCTACCTTAGGGTTTTGTAAATCACTTTACTTAGTAAACTACCGAAGAAAGAATCTAAGTATGGCCAAAAGTGTCCCAGAATTTAGATCTCCCGTTCGGTCAATATCACAGATACAAGAAAATTACATGTTGGTTAGCATCTCTTTCCTTTGTACCAAAACAAATTAGCTTAAAAATGCCACTTTTGGAGATGTGGATATGTCTTCATAATGTTTGGTAAAATTGGATCGCTAATAACATGAGTTATTTTCTTTTATTCGCATTTACACGTTAACGGATTTGCAACTGTGCTAGACGCCGCCTGTCTACGTGCTAAAGCATACTTATTTTGATCACTTGGATTCTCAATATGTAAATACACTTTGAAGAATACTTTGTAATATTATATTTTAATATTTGATAATAATGATACGCTGCGAGACATTTGTCCAATCACACACACACACACCTCAAACGTAACCGTATCCTGCTCAATTTCCGTCTGCAAGAACTGTAGAAATCAAGTTTTTATATTAAGGGGGTTTACATTTATGCATAAAATCTCGTCCGTTTTTTGCTTCCTCCAGGGCACACAGCATAGAGCAGCTGTAGTTGTCCTGCTGGCGACTGACTCGTTCGCTCGTCCTTCTACCTAGTTCTTCATCATGTACAACACGAGGTCAACATGATGTCAAATCGCTATGCGCTAATCGCTCCGCTGCAAGCCGGTGCAGTGCACGACGCTGTTGTGCGCTCATAGATGACGACGCTTACCATCGATTCTGTGTTGGCGATCGTACAAGCGAGGAAGGCGGCGACGAAGGTGCTGGTCTTCGAGCGAGAAGACTTCGCAGCTGTGGCGCGACCACAGGTGCGGGCTGCTGCTGCGTCCTCGCTGCGGTCGCCGTCGCATCGGTGCCACCTACTACGGAGTATGACGCCACTAGAGACCCGTCGGTACAGCGCTTGCCTGCTGTGGATGAGCCTGGCGAAAAGACGCGCGTCGTCGGATCGTCGACGTCGACCTTCGGCTGCATGCCGACGGACTGCTGCATACACCAGGCGGGCTGTGGCGTTTCCGCGCCCATGTTGTCATGTTGGGTGGGAGAGCTTGCAGCTATCGCTTCGGGATACGTCTGCGCGCGGCCGCAGTTACGCCCATGCTCGGCAGCAGCGGTTTCGCTGCTTCTGACAGGAGTCGAGACTGTCGAGCAGTTGGGATGCAACAGTCCATGCGGCTCACTGAATGGTGGCAGATGATACCCAACACTACCTCCGCAGCCGCGACTGCTGATGCTGCTGCTACTGCCGATGCCGGCCGTGAGCGCGTCCGACAAGGACCCATTGGTGAGGCCAATTTCACTGCTCGTCTGTGGCATTGCCCCACTGTAGCAGGTGACAGTCGCCGGATCCCGCGCGTGGACGGGACCACGTGGCAATGTCATCGCGAGGTTCTCACTCGATGACGAGGAGGCCGACGTCGCCGCCGTCTGGATAAAGCCAGGCGAAAGCAGCCTGGCCATAAGCTGAGTTGGCATCGCCCTGGAGTCACCTTGCAATGCATCACAATTGCTACCGACAGCGCCTGCACCAGTGCTCGTTCGACTTCTACGCTGCAACTTACTACTGCTACAAATTGGCGTCGCCAGATCGTCGTATCCGGTCGACTTTGTACCGTTGCGGTCGGCTACAGCCAAACCGCTATTCGGGAAGATACACGAGGTCGGGTATATTTGCTGCTGTTGCTGTACTTGTTGTTGCTGCTGCTGCTGCTGTTGCTGCTGTTGCTGAAATACGTCGTTCGATGCGGTGCACATCCGATTGTTCGTTGCTGTCAATAACGGCGGCGGCAGAGGATAGCAGCGATCCTCCTTCTGCAGTTTCGCTAGGATCTTTGTGATCTCCTCATCGGCTTCCTCGGTCAGCGACCTCATGGCTGCTGCTGTTGTTGCTACCACGGGATCGAGCGTTTCTGCCGCCGGTGTGGTGGATCCGTCGGCACCAATACTTGAACCCGCTACGCTGCCACCATGCGGAGAGAAACCGCAAAATCGTGATGAACTGTCTACGGCAGTACCGATCGGAGGAGTGGCGGAGCTAGCGGTAGAGGCAAAAGCAGATGACTGCGTTTGCTGCTGGCCGCCTCCTGACAGACTGGCCGAACCAATTGCATTCACGTGGTGGGCTGGAATGCTACTAGTTGTTAGCACGCGATCATACATTGCAGCACTCGGGGCATCGCCGCTGCCGCTGCCACCAGCCCCATCACCCTGGAGGGTCGCGATCGGTTGTCCACTGCTGCCGGTATTGACCGTGCTGGCCGCACCTGGAGCAGGCATCGTCTGTACTTGAGCATACTGGCCATTGGCATCCGTTGGAGCTGTTGAAGACACATCTGACCGACTGAGTGATCGAGGTTCTGGTTCAAGACGGTGCTCCGCTCGTCGTTTCGCTACCATTTGCCCCCGGAGCTGGCTCATTGCCTTGAACAGCTGCTCGGCGCTTCGAAATACTCTGAATATCAGGACGGTAACAAAATTACACAAAAGCATAGTGCGCACATAACGTTATTGGCCTTACGGACAACGCCACAAGCATATGTTGAGAACAACTGCTGTTATAACTACTTGTATTATCCAATGTATAGTTGTAAGACAGAAAAATGCAGCGAGAAAAGAATAGGTATGTATGGTTCTATCCACATTTCTCGGTAAGACATACATTTCGTTAATTCATTAATAAATAGTATATATATATATATATATATATATATATATATATATACTTCATTTAATCATATGTGACGTGACCATCGCCTTATATTCGGGTATGAATTGACCAAATTATATATGTATATATGAAATTGTTGCTTACCGCCGTAACGCAACATGTTCCTCCGGAGGCAACAAGGCACGTTGTAGAGCTGCTAGGCGCTGTAAGATTTTGGTGAGAACCGACTTCTTCTGGATCACACTTAATACCGTAACCCATTTCAGCTCGGAAGGAGATTCGCGAAGTGCTTTGAACGCCTCCTCCAAATATGACGTATACGAACGAACAGCACGCCTGTGGGTCAGACGAGAAAGATCATGCCAATTCACATATATAATTAGCCGTCATTAAGTCAATATCACCAACAAACCGCTTTATCAAAAGCGCAAAAGTAGTGGGCGCGCGCACGATCAATCTCGACAAATCATATAATGTTCTTGTATAGGTCCTTCACTGTAGTAACGCTTTATCAACATTTACTTTTACCGGATAAGGAGCGAACTAATCATACGTCCCCAACTGACGCAAATTAGCAATAGCTCCCATCGCACACCAAAGCTCGTTTAGCTGGGTTACCAACGTGGGCCGTGTGCATTGAGAATGAAGAAACAGACTATAGAATTGGTATAGGAATATCGCTCGCCTTATGTCATCGCGCCAGAGATCCGTGGTCAAATCTTCGCGGGGTCCTGTCGGGCGTAGAGAATGATTGCTCGGGGCAGCGCGAGTCAAGACCATGCTGAGTTGTTACCGTTGGTCCATATACCGCGGTCGTTAGTGTTGTTGTTACCAGTGAGGATAGTACTGTTGTTACAGCTACCCCCGATGCCGGTAAGGATTGTGGTGGTATTGGTGCTGTGACGATTTCTCTTGGTGTTGTCTCTCTCGTCACTTCCAGCGATGCAGAAGTTGTTGCCCTTGTTGTCATTGCTACTGAGGATGCAGCGTCTGTCTGAGGATGCTGCGGCATTGCTACTACCAGCGGTGCCACTGTGGTTTGCCCTGGGGGTAATGGCGTAACTCGAGGAGCTGTATCTGTTTGCGTTGCTGTTATTTTTGTTTTCACCGTTGATGATGGCGATGATGATGGTAGTGTTGCTGCTAGCCTCATTGCAGATGTTGTTGTTGTTGTTACTGGTATCGTTGTTTCTGTTGTTGTTGTTGGCGTCGTCGTCGTCGTTGTCGACAAATTTCGATGTGGTGATGACGTTGGTTCTGGTAGTATGGGCAGTAACTGTGGCATCGGTGTAGCTGTAACCGCAGCAGCAACAGATGTTGTATCAATCGGTAATCTCTCATTAGAGATTAGCGATTGATCGGCCGACGAAACTGAAGGTGACACGAGATAGCTATCGCAAATAGCATGAGCGGAGTTTTCAATTGACACCGACGGTGGCAAGGAGGTGCCATACACTTCAGTGGGATCGCCAGGTGAAGGAAGGTCCGTGTCGGGGATGTTCAGCGTTACAACAATTCCCTGGGGTGACATTTGTGAATTGACGGTCATCGCACTCAAGCTAACCGGTTGTGTCGAAATTGTGGTAGTCAGTGACGGTAGACTGAGAGACTCGTCGTGTTCCGACACACTATCAGGTATCTCGGGTAGCGATATGATCGGGGGAATTCGCGAACTGCCCAATCGGGGGCCGTGTGATCCTCCGCCTGATCCCATCGAGCCGCACATAATCTCGGCCGGCAATGCCACGTTGGTGGAGGCGGAATCCGGCGGATTGACGCACGAAGAACTTGAAACGTCGACGGCTACCATTTGGTCTAGCGATTCTGGTTGGAATTCGACCGTCTCATGTTCTAACTCCTCCTAGAAAGCACATGTTAAACTTAGCAAATTGAGACCATTCATCTGCATGCCTTTTCCGAGCACCTACTTAGTTTGTTCCTATATTGATGACTGAGCACCCTAACTCTAATAAAGAATACCACAAGGCGCAACACTCCCCTACTCCAAAACCTCAGAGCAGGAAAACAAAATATGCGATAGATCACCGTATCTGCTCCGTATATAATGTTACAACTCAATAGATTGTTATGCCGTAGAAACGAACCATGAGCTGAAAAGTTGTACTCTCTGTGAGGTCATCTTGGCCAGCCAATGACGCCCACTGCACATCTCTGGGTTGGTCGCCGGCTATTTCGAGACGAATGACCAATGGTCCAGCTTCAGAATTACTGGTCATTTCCACGAAGGGAACGGCAGGTAGAGTTTTTGCTGAAGCGCTTCCACTCAGTTCCGTGTTACCCGGTCCAGCAGGTACTTCGGAGGGCGCCAACACAAAAGGAGGTGGAGAAACGGAGGCAGGAGCAGCAGCAATAGGACATGGTGTCCCCGATACCGCCGAAACAGGCGGGCCAGTAGAGTTGTTAGGTCCACCTGTCACCTGAAAGGCCTTCTTGCGCGCGGCAGCGAATCCGCCGCGCGGAGATCCATAGTCGCGCTGTAGTTTGCACCGAATACATAGGCTGCTGCCCGATCCGGACTTGGGCCGCGACTTGCAACGCGAGCATCGGTGTCCGATGCCGCTATTGCTGCCGCCGCCGGCGCTGCCGCCTCCCGCAACCCCTGAAGACGACAACGACGACGACGACGATGCCTGCTTCTTGCCAACCGCTGTGACATGATGATGGGATGAGCCGTGGGGCGTGGCGGGCTGCGGCGGTGGCGTCACCAAGATCGCAATGGAAGGTGACGGAGGCGCGCGCCTGGGCAGCCCTCCCATCCTCGGCAGCAATGCGCGGTGCATGCGCGCCACCTGGCGGCAAGAAAACAAACGAGCGACGATTAAAATAAGAAACAAGAAGACGTTCACTCAGATTCGGGACATGCTTTCCATTTCACTAGAGAGAGTATTCGTTCAGTGAATTCCGAAAAAGCTGAAATTGTTGAGATTGTGCGACAATTAAGCCCGTGAAATGCACGTCTGGTGTGTCGTAGCGCGATCGGGACAGATAGGTTTGCATTTATGGTACTTTTAACTCGTTCACGTTTTCATCTTCTCTTTCTCATTCAGCATGAATCTGTTATAATAGAATATAATGCTCTACCACCACGTCTGTCATCTGAATCGAAAAGGGTTAGTAGGCTTTCATCTTCTTCTGAAAAAACCAACTTCCTCACATCCAATAGTGGGACTGCCAATTTGGCTTCCCAACACAGGCTCTATGGACACAGATTGTGCCTCGTGCTAAGTTATATGTTGGTCAGTGCTTCTGTACCTCGTGGGGATTACACACGCGAACCTACAGAGGTAGTAGGGCAATAACATAGGGACCTGGGAACGTTTTTGAGGAAATCCGCGTAGTAGAGAGTTAGAGTTAGAATCGAATCCACTGAAAAATAGCGTCATCTCTGTTCATGTTTGAGCAACGCGTGCAAGTCGATTCTCACAAAGATAACGACGTGAAAAAATGGCGAGCCACAAGCATATCGATGGCGCACTAAAAATCGGATTGCGTATTGTCCTTTTGTACAACTTCCAGCAAGGAGTGACGTACAAGAATGTTGCGAAGAGCTTTCATCGACTAACGCGAGAGGATGAAGCCCTACCCTGTGGACTGTCTGTGCAAGGATGGTACGGAAATCTTCGGACTAGACATTTCAAGATGAATCACGTAAAGATGGAGCGGATCGAGAATTCTGCTAAAATTTGACGAGACTTCTCACAGGTGATGAGGCTTATGAACATTTGTGTGACTCTACTAAAGTTCCAGAGAGCCCCCACCAAGAAAGTGCAGCAGCAACGATAGGCTGGCAAGGTGATGGTTAACCCGACTTGGCGCCATGCGATATCTTCCTCTTTTGGAAAACTTAAAAATTGAGACAGAGACGTTTTCAATTTCCGCTAATCGGTGCCAAAAGTCATCGAAGTGGAGCTAGAAAACATCGAAAAGCGGGACTTTGAGGTGTGTGTGTGTGTTCGATGTATAATGCATCCGCTCAGGAAGTGTACAGAAATTGGTGGAAATTACGTCAAGGTCTAAATAAATATTATTCTACGTTATTACTACTGAAAATTGGATAAAAATAGAAATATACCTGTATTATATTAAAAAAAAACTCTGCCAAGTAGTCTAGTGTTCAAAACTAGATTTGATTTGATCTTGTAGACATTTCTCTGTTACTTGTATTTAATATATTATATACATTATGAAAGCAGAAGGTGTTCTTTAAACATAACTGCTGCCTACTGAACGAAAAACAGTAGCAACAGCAGCAGCGGCTCAGCCAAGTTCAGGAAATTTGGATTAGCTTTAATCGCAGGGTTCAAGTCAGTTGGGAGTCACCCACGGACTAGAGCAGAGCGACAGTGCAGTGGTCTCTTGTGACGACGTCCCAATAAATTCCCACTTCTGTGGGAATTGATTGGGACGATTGTAAGCGATCGCTCGGTTCAGTTGGTCGACAATTCAGTCAGGTTATATGAAAAGTTGGCGCCAAGGCGGTAGCGCCGCCAGCTCCACAGTAAGTAAACAACAATGTCGAGAAAATACGCGAGGAATATGCGAGCATAATAGTTCGAGAGAAAGAACTTGAATGTAGGCGCACAATAGAGAGACAGAACACCACAGGCTGGCATGGAGAGGAGGTATCGTGTAGTGGAACAGCTGACAGTGTTTGAGCCTAATAGGTAAGCAGGTAGGTAAGGTTGGAGAAGTCGACTGCAATTGTTTTGGGTTGCGGTAGAGGATCAAGGACGGCAAGGAAGGAGGAATAACACCAATCATCATCATTATTGTCCTAATATCGTCGTCGTCAACATCGATGCGGCAACAGTAAATAGTAAGCAGCGGCAGCAGCAGCAGCAATAACAACACCAACTATGTTCTATTTGGAGCAACATCTGTGAGACGCTGTTTTTGTTGTTGTTGTTATTGTTAGCAACAATGTCTGACAGGCTGACTGACCGGCTGACAGTTAGCCGAATCAATATATATATATATATATATATATATATACATATATATATTTTTTTTCTTTATTAAGGAATAAAAATGGAGCTACAATGGAGATACAACAACCGAATCAACTATACAAAGAGGTACTCTTTCTCTCTCTCTTTCTGTTCCGCCGTAAAGAACTAAACAGGCAGGCGCATTGATCTTTTGGCCTGTTGGCCCTTCTTCTCCTTCAATCACTGGCCTCAGTCAACAGCCCCACGTTAACCTGGTGGTGATGGGGCTAATGGTGGTGGTGGTTGTGATGTGGAAGATGCGGTTCGGTCGCTCCATCCGGCCAAGCTGTGCATTTGCACTCATTTAATTCAGCGCGACTTTCGACCAAAACACAACAACAATTGCAACAACAACAATAACAACAACAATCGCAACAATAACCGCAACAACAATAAAAACAACCTACCTGCTTTTTGGTAGTTCACATCGGGCCTGTTCAGAGCGCCGTACACAGTCGCAGCCACTGCTATGGCCCCCACGAACGGTAGCACAACCGAGCGGGTACCGCAACGGAAGGGGAGGTCGAGATTCGAGATGGGTTGTGGTGGTGGGAATTTTTGTGGGGTGGTGCAGTGGGGTTTCGATGATGATAATAACAATAATATTGATGATGATGACGACGACGATGTTTATTGTATTACTTGCTGGTAGTAGCGGTAATAGAAGTTACAAGTAGCAACTTTCTTCTTCGTAAAAGCAACCCCGCAATAACTGCTACCCAGTTACTACTACTACTACTACTACTACTACAACAGTGTGGTTGTGCAAGACAAGCAGCGGCTGTTATGATGGTTATTGTTGTTGTTGTTGTTGCTGCTGCTCTTGTTGTTCTTGTAGCAGTTGTTGTTGTTGTTCTTGTAGCAGTTGTTGTTGTTGTTCTTGTAGCAGTTGTTGTTGTTGTTCTTGTAGCAGTTGTTGTTGTTGTTGCTGGACTTGTAGCCGTAGTTGTCAACAACTGCCGGGTCGCAGGCGGCAAACTCACTCTCGTTCAAACCAGATGGATGGCTAACTAAACTTACTAGGCAACTCGCTTCGACAACAGCTGGTGCCTGAACCAACGACGACGCCAACAACAACAACAACAACAATAGCAACAACAACGACGACGACGACGACGACAACTGCACCTACTGCTATGATGAGCATGCCCTGTTGCCAATCCGGTCGTTGTTGTTTGTTGTTCTTGGTGTCGTTATGGTTATTATTGATGGTTGTTGTTGTCGTCGTGGTTGGTCGTGGCAAGCGCAACCAGCTGCTGCTGCTGCTGCTGCTAAAAACGTAGCGGCGGCCGTGTTTTTGTTACTGTTGTTGTTTGCGTTGCTCTTGTTGTTGTTGTTGTTTGCGTTGCTCTTGTTGTTGTTGTTGTTGTTGTTTGCGTTGCTCTTGTGGCTCCTCTTATTATTATTGTTGTTGTTGTTGCTGCTGCTGCAGCTGCTGCCGCCGCTACTAAGAAAACCGCAACTTCCAACAGCCCTGCTCCTACAGCGAGAAGAGCAGCCAGCTGTTGCTCTAGAACTTTAATGCTCTCGCTGCTGATACTTCCGCTATTTGACCAGCTGTGAGCGAGACAAGTACGAATGAGGGCGCGAATGACGACACCACCATCAACACCTGATCGACATCACTCGTCACCAGTAACAACATGATAGCAACATCAATTCAACAACAACAACAACGCCACCGACATCAACTTACGAAATTAACTCAACAACAACAACAACAAGCGTAAACATAAGAAGAACTCAAAAACATCATCGTCATAATCAGCACCACCATCATCATCATCATCATTCAGCTCGCGTTAATCACCTTCATCAGCATCAATTCTAGTCATCAAATCATCCGTCATCTCTACATGGCAGCCATCATCACCAACCGGTCATCAAAATATTTCGTTAATGATTGATGTTGCTACGAGTTGTGGCAATATGGTAGTCTAATATAACAACAACAGCAACAACAATGAAAACAACCACAGCAGCAACAACAACAACAACAACAATGAAAACAACATCAGTTACAACAACAATGAAAACAACATCAGTTACAACAACAACAACAACAACAAATCATCATTCACGAGTATGAATTCGTGATTAAATAACTGCTGTTTGCTAGCATTTCTACTGTTGTTGTTGTCGTTGTTGATGTTGTTGTTGGCGTCGCCACTCACAGGTGCAATTGTCCTGTCCTCGTTGACGTCAAACGGCAAACTTTGGCACCATCCAGCCAGACATAATAAAACTCCATCAAGAGCGGATGCGGTCCCATATGCCGCTGCTGCCGCCGCCGCCGCTCTGGTCGGATGCAAGAAGTTCGCGATCGATCCGAAACAAAGTTTATTGTTTTTTTTTATTGCGGACGTTTCTCTCTGATGGGATGGGTGAGCGACGGCGACGACGGCGACAATGACAACAAACAACAAACAACACCCATGTGCGTGTACGGCTGTCTGCTGTTGTGTGGGTCGTCTGCTGAGCAGCCGACGCCGGAGCTCGGTGGCTATCTTCAAGTCCTTATGCAGTATTATGTACTGATATTATGTACAGTATTATGTTAAGTGTTCTTATGATCATCATCATCAGCCTCATAATAATCATCATAAGAACACTTTGTACATCAGTACATAATACTACTAAAGAGAGAAATACTTACACTCTCGCGGGCGGCGGGAGTGTAAGTATTTCTCTCTTTTAGTAAGTATTATGTACTGATGTACAAAGTGTTCTTATGATGATTATTATGAGCCTGGTGATGAGCTGATGATGACGATGATCATCACCAAAAATCAAAAGCGACAGCGAATATCACAGGCGGCTGTTTCGGGCGAGTTTCAGAAAGTGCTTTTAATTTTCGGCAGTAATTAAATATTTTCATAACAGCCCTGGGTAACAGGCACATGTTGTTCCACAACGAATAATGCTCCCTATTCTCCTTCCTCTAGGTTTGTCCTACCGCTTCCCAATTTTGCAACCGTCCGTACATCGATCAATTGAGGAACAATCACCCCGCGTAAACCAACATCTTCTAACACATCTCGTACAGGTGGTACGCGTATTTCATAGACTTTGGCTATTGATTAAATAACAAAAAATTAGAATAAAGTTTTTTTTAAAGCACAATTAAGTTTACTCGTATATTCTGTTCGTACACAAGATTCAATGTACAGGTTGATTTGCAGTGTCGAGCCCGGTGGCGGGGTGGCATGCGTCTGCGCCTCGCGACCGGAGGAGACACATAGAAGGTGCGCGGGTTTGAGCCCCACCGATGCACATTTGTATTCATGGGGGTCCGTCTATGAAGCCATGCAAAAAGCAGTCCCCTGGACGTTAAATCTTGGCTGAGAGTCAGCTCCGAAAGGAGGTTGATTTGCAGTACCAAGGGCGGTCGGTGTCAAACTCGAAACAGATTTGGTGATACGGCGCCAAACTATCTCTTTGACAACAGGGATGTTAGGAGCAACATATCTCTCGTAAATCTACATGCACTTATGAACTCGATTACTACCAATCCTTTGTGTATGACTCATCTACGACAGAAGCTGTTTTTGCATGCACTCGATTTCAGTAAAAAACGTGTTTCTTGTGAAGAGATGTGGCTGAGTAGTTCACTACAGTGACAGCAGAACGCAGCCGGCTCGAAAACGATCACTATCAAAGTGTCATTGTTCAACACTACTAACATTGTATCAACACTACTAAAATTGGACTGCTATGTCGTTGCCAACATACAATTGCTAGTCCAGAAGCGACGGCCATACTTCCCACAGTGAAATATCCAGAGTGAAGACAATTCCTGTATCACATCTTTCATCAATAATATCCTTGTATTAATAACGGGCTGCAAGCAGCTTCTCGCTGGCAGACCGCCCTGACTAGCAAAAGAGAGGGTTGCTGTTGTTACCTGTCATTATGTCGGCGCCACTGTCGTTACTTCGACCGATAATAATAATATACATTCTGCGCATACAATAAAATGTACCTTCATCTTTACTACGTGTGAGTCTTGTGTCCACACACGAATATATATATTTATAGATATATATATATATATATATATATATATATATATTTACGTGTCTAGATGTGTGTGATCTTGAACATATATAGCGTGTGTATGCATTCCATCGAGAGCTACGTTTGTGCAGACGCTTTGTTTATTTACAGGCGAAATGTGTGCCGGCGCGCTCTGGAGTGCCCCGCGTATACCGCGAACGACGAACAGCTGTGCGACTGCGTCTAGAGTAGGCGCAGTGACGTGCATTGAAGTCTCTTCGCAAGGGCCACCGTTAGACTTTTGGTCGGCGTAAAAACGCGTTGTGCTGTTTTCTGGTCTCATTCATGCGAAACATGACATCGATAAACTGCACATAACGACGTCTACTTCGAAGGTCTTCGAACATGAGATGGACGACCACGTAATGCGAAAAAGCTTCTTACGTTTCGATTCAAGCCCGAACAACCGAGCGGCATAGTCGTCAGGCCTGTTTAGCCCGCGACGACGTTGAAAACATCCGCCGGTCCAGGCTGAGATTGTTGGCGGAAATGGATCAGAAAACAGCAGCAGCCGCAGCAGCAGGATGGTTGTGCACTTCTTCGTCCACCGTCGAGATAGTCACTTTGGGCAAAATGTTCAGGGAGTAAACTTTACATCCATGAATGCCTCGAGTCACTGTGAGTGATGTATTATATGCTGCCGGTGTGAGCCATCGAGCGGCTGCTCCCTTTCGAGCCGTCCCGTCCAGGTCACACAGGTGCCTGCCGAGTAACAGTGACAATGATGATGTGCGTTTAGCCTGTGCGCGGAGATGACTCGAAAAAAAAATGCGGTCAACATCTGTGGTGTGCCATATATCGACGAACGGTGCCTCTACGAGGCGTCTCATGGCTGGTGGATATTGACGAACAGTGGTGGGTTGTGTATCGTGAGACAGTCTTCATTTCGATTCGTATGCATATACGTGCATGTATGAATGCACGGACATGCAATATATAATTATGCTGACCTGATTTACGGATTTACTTCGATACGTTGCGCTTGCCGATCTCTGTTCTGACGCAGTACGGACCGACTGTTTCAGAAAGGTGTTATTATTGATTGTGTTGAAAGAAGCGAGCGTGGTCGATTAATGACTCAACTTTCGGAAACAACAGCAGCAGCAGCAACGACGACGACATTGCGGATAAACTCCAACATCAATAATCGTCATCAACATCATCTTGTTCTTCCTCTTCAACAACAGATCAACAAAAACAACAACGCGATCCAACAGCAACAACAACAACAACGACCGGTAGCGAACTGCGGTGATGGCCAGCCGTAGACTAACACGACTATTGCAGGCGCTGTTTATTACGGGCCTTCTATTTCTCCTCTACCAGGCGTACTATCTTAGTCAGCTACAGCCGCAGGTGGCTCAGTCGATGAATCGAAGACGTCCGCCACTTGAGACGGCACCCCGTCCTCCGTCCGAGGTGCCGCTCGGCGTCGCGCCCCACTGGGCCCACCTGTACTGGCACAAGCACAGGCGGAGACGGAGCTTCCGCCGGCGGGCTTGAGCACTTTCAGTGTGGCGGACGCACTCAGCACGGAAAACTCGTCGATTGGCGTCGAGTCAACGACGACTTCTGCGATTGCGGTCCTGGAGTCGAAGTGAATGACGAAGCCCGCCACTGGAGCCTGCCCGGGCACGTTTTTCGTTTGCACAAAGGTTTGTCTCGGCGGTCAAATCTCTGCCCAGTTGACGGTGCCGCCGTGACGTCGCTGCTGTCTGGCATTCATCTCATTCTGCTAGTACATCGTACCGAATGCTATTATTATTATTATTATTATTATTTATTATTATTATTTATTTATTTTATTTTTTAATTAGTATTTATTACATGTTAAACAATGTTACAGTTGTGAGGTCTGAACGTATTATTGCAAAGTTTTTTTAAACGTATTATTGCAAAGTTTTATTATTATTATTATTATTATTATTATTTCTACGCAATATTGTATATATAACATAATAGGATTGGTATATAAGTGACTGTGATACTTGTACATATGAATGATAAACCCTTGTTCAAACAAAAATATTGTTATAATACGTATAGGTAATTTCTGAGGACTCGACTCGAGGAAAAGTAATTCGGTTTTTGACGCTTAGATATACATATATTGTAAGCTAATCTAAAACGTATATCCCCTGCGCGGCTTTTGGGTCACATGTGTGAGCTTCTTCGCTCATTAAGCAGCCTCGTTTTTTAATGTTCATTATTTGCATAGGCTAGGTGCCTAAATAAACCTGTGCGTGGCTGACCCTCAGCCAAGATTTAACGTACACGAGGACTGCCGTTAGCATTGGTTCATAGACGAATCCCCATAAATACAATGTGCAACGGTGGGGCTCGAACCCGCGCACCTATGTGTCTCCTCAGGTCGCGAGGCGCCGGCGAATGCACTACACCACCGGGCTCGACATGCTAGGAGCATACCACATGATTTGTTTGAGGTCTTCATTTGCTGCTTTCGTAATGTGCATGAAAAAGTTTGCCAATTTGGCAAATCACAAACAATACAGAAGAGATAGACCCGGAGTAAACATTAGATGATGTGTATTTTCACATGTATCTGCGCTGGTGGGCTATATCGGATCATTTACACACCGAATAGTGACAGCGTCAGATGACCTATTGTGCCAACTCATTTAGGAAGCTTTGATGATGAATTAAAATGCCGAATTTTCACCACTTCCTCTACACACCGTCCCACCAACTTCTAATTTCCTTTCTGGTTTGCTACAGAACCCCACCATGAAAGTGCCGTCGTCACAAGTTAATGACGGAATATGCGATTGCTGTGACGGCTCCGATGAGGCACGGAATGTCGAGCTGCCGCCGTTCGCGCGAATTTCCAAACGGGATCAACATCGTCTCGGCGTCTTTCAAACTCCATGCGAGAAACATTGTTAAGGCGACACTCACCTCGCGGTGGGCCGTAATTTATTGTCTGGTGCGCAGGTGCGTAGTTATTTCCGTGAAAGACAACACCTATTATCTACTTGTGCTTGATGTAATACATTTTACAACGCTTTTGCTTCTAATTTGTAATGATGTTATGTTTTACTATTATTCGTACTCTGCTTTGTTATGAGCTCGAAGTAATGTGTTGACTTTGATCCCTAGCCAGCCTGATGCGTGAGCTATGTTCTCATTATTACTGAATATGCATTTATTTTTTACTTTGCTAACACCCTTTGTGGCTGCAACATCGATAATTATCTGAATAAGTACTTATTTATAACGCATGTGTTCTTATTCATACTCGTTTTCAGAGGGCGCACCGTGGACACTAAACCCGAACAAAAGCGCTTTGTCAGCACTACTGTAAATAAACGATAAGATCCCAGTTTACTTTTCAACGTGATCCTGCTCTTCCGTTTACTAGCTTCACTCATAGACTAGTCTACGAATGAGTCTATGTTGAACAGTCGAGACGAATTTTTCGCTTCCTTTCGAACAGAAGCAAGAAAGGAATACTTTCATTCGCGATAACAACGAATCAGTGACAGATTCATTTTCATTGTGCAAGACATTCAGGGGTCGTCCGCCCGGCTATTCAAGTCGGCAATACGCTGTGAATTTGACGCACGCACCTATGTTCACGCTTGCATAGTTGACATAAGTGCCGATCACCAGCGCGTCCTAAAATCTAGCCTCTTGAAATACATTTCAGGAGTCAAAATAATGTTAAATTAGCAGGCGATAGTACATCAATATTAAGAGTAAAAACATAGTATAACAACAACGCCAACAATTCACTATATTACTAGCAGTGATAACTGAACTAAAATGCCAAATTTAAGTATAAAATCGAGATCGCTATTTGATTTTGTTCCGGCCTTCGCCGTTCGTTTCTCCCCTCCCCGCCTCCGACTAAAAAGGTCCATTGCGCGTTGACTATAAATAGAGCAACATTTTTATTTAACGTTTATCTTCTGCCGAGTGCTCAGCGATGATCGTATCGTTAACAACGATACCGACGACGACGACGAAAATGACCTCGCTGGTTGACAGTGGTGACAGCGATGATGTTGGGGGGTGAGGCCAATACAGGCTGAGCCTAGGGAAGCTCTCTACACCAGATAATTGATGATGATGATGACGATGATAATTAGAATAGTGATGATAATTAGGATAATTAGTATGATGATGCTAATGATGATAATGATCGTGGTTTGGCTAGTTGCGAATTGGCGTTGTCGCCGTCGTCATCGCGATCACAATGGCGGCTTACAAAGTCATAGAGGCAGCTCATAGAGGTTGGTTCACAGCGATGAAACGCCGGCGCCGGACCGCCCCCGCCGCCTCCTCCACACCAGTCGGTACTTTTGTGGCGAGACAACAAACAGCGGGTGGAAGCGATTACGACGAGAACGGTGCTGTCTCGAGTGCGCAGCCGGTCTGGCTGTCTGTCTGAGCGACCAATCTGAGGCTTTAGTTTCCAGTCCGCCATCGCCCCCCACTGCAATCGCCGCCCGCGACGGCCAGATGTAAAGTGAGCCAGATGGCAACTGGTATAACGAAACGTGCTGGTCGTGCGGAGAGTATCGATCAGTGGAGGAATGAGCGGGCGGGCGGGCGGGCGGTCCGCCTCATTGATCCATGCGCGCAAATGGCGAGGCACGTGTATCCGTGATCAACGATTATGCCAGGCCCGAATGATGTGCATGATACGTGATTGAATGATTGTAAGGAGAAGATCAATGCGGGTAGGATGAGATGACCGGCGACCGCCTTTTTCGTCGTCAGTGTCCCAAGTCACTTTCCTGCTGCTGCCGCAGCGGCGATGGCTGCTTTCTTGGCCTTCACCGTTTCGACGAGCTCCTTGTAGCGTTTCATGCACTCCTTCTTGGTCCTGGATAACAGTGATTATTATTATTGTTAGTATATACGAACTACGATTGCGGCAAAAACAAAGTCAATTCGTAATAGTTGAATTCGACACTGTTGACCACGGCCTATATTGTAACCACTAACCGTTCATTACCAATGAAAGTTTATATCATCCTTTGTAGCAACGCTAACAATAATGTGCGTGAATGTGAAAATTATCTAGAGCATAGTAATCGCTAACAGCAGCGATCACAGTGCTAAAGAGACTGTTAGATAATGGAAAAACAAAAGCCAATTCTGGTTAAGATGCTTCAGCTTAGACTTAAAGGAATAACGCGCTGTTTAGCGACTGAAGGACTGCATAAGATAACTGAAAGTTTACAACGTTTAATTAAAACTCCCTTTTATATATGCCGCCCACTCAGTATGTGTAAGTGAGGGTTGACATGTAGTATTAATAAACATAGCAGAAATTAGACATTTGACATGACAAATACTTAAACGCAAAGTGGACAATTCGGTCTAATTAGTGCACTGATTCAGTTCTCATAGTGTGCGCAATATTCCAACAGACCTGTTGGGTAGCACCTGAGCGATTTTGTCCCAGCGCTCGGCTCCCAACGAGACTGGATAGGTCTTAAGGGCTTGCTCAAGTAGTTTTTGCTCCTCCTTCGACCAAACACGAGTTACCTGTTGAAAATCCGAAAAGAAAATAGCAAACCCGCAAGATGTAAGCATATGAATAGCAAGCCAATTCTTAAGAATTAAATATTTAAACAAATCGAGTACAAGTGTATTTTCGGGTAGCTAGATAATAGATCCGCAATTTAGACTGCGTCCGGTTAACCAAATGGTCATCAAACAGCATAAACAGATGGAACATTTCTACGCACGGACTTGTGAGAGAAGCAGCGATAGAATCACAAGCAGAAAAAAATTAACTTACCTCGCTTATCGAGCTTAGCTTTTCCTGGTCGATGCCAACAATAGTTTCCTCACCTGCCTGAGCAGGCTTCAGGTTTGCTGTACAGCTGTATAAATCAGACGGTCACAGACAAATTATATATATATATATATAAGTTTAGCAAATCCGATAGTACCTGATTATCAAAAATAAGTAAGTAAAGATGAGTTCTGATAAATAACTAATAAAGAATATATATATATATATATATATATATATATATATATATATATATATGTTTAGCAAAGCCAGTAGTACCTGATTACCAAAAATAAGTAAGTAAAGATGAGTTCTGATGAATAACTATTCAAGTACAAATATCCATAGTAGAGCGCACAAAAATCACAATACACCGTTAGTAAGAAAATAAAGCAAATAGCGACCAATTTGTATATATATATATATATATATACAATATAAAATTAAATATAAATGTACATATATATTCTTTACTGAAAATCATGTGTCAAATGTGTTACCTTCCTCCGTCCTGGCGACTTCCGAGGCCAGATTTCTGCATGACTTTTGCCTTGTTTAAGACGTCCTTGGCAGTTCGTGTTAATCCTCGCTCCGAGTGCTGCGCAATGTACTGAGCCACCACCTGATCATAAGTCACCACGGACCGACGCACAGGTCATACAAACGTTGAGCCACCAACTATATTCGATAGATCAGTTTAGACAATGGGTTGCCATGTCAATGCAACTGGAGAGTGCTACAGGTAGATCTGTAGAGGAGTTAGATTCTCCACGTTTTATGTTACCACTATTATTGCAACATTAAATTGAAGTAAAAATCCTATGTGTCTAAGTCTAAAAAGCGAAGCTTCTACTTTTTTCGTTAAAGCATTTCCTACTTTATAACCACTTGTGTTATCTAGCTAAAGCTCTAGCCAAGCTAGACGCAATCAGTTAAGAATATCCATAATATCTGTACGTGATCCTACCTCCCAGCGATCGGCCGTTCCGGCAGGAAACAGATTGACGGCTTTTACGAGAAGATTCACCTCCTCTTGGCTCCAATCCTTGCTGCTTGCTGAGCCACTCGTACCAACTATTTGCATGTAAAAATACAAGTGAGGACATTAGAGTGCTTATATATATATATATATATATATAGATATATATATATATATATATAAGCATTTTACACAATTTACGTATCTATACAAATGATTACTCGGTAGGAGAGGCCACCCCCGGGCAAGCCATTCTGTACTCAACGGCCCTCACTGAGCCTACCTGAATCTCCGTTGAGGTTCGTCCCCTTCATGGATTTCTGTAAGGTCTCCATCTTCTCGCGCTCAAGAAGCTCCTCGAGTCTAGCTATGGCCTCGTTAAATAGAGGCTGTCGCTCAGTTGGTTGGACGGCCGCCATACGCTCGTTAATTCGGGCCAGCTCATCGCCCGGCAACACCCGGGCAATCCGATCGATGTGCTCAAGGTTTCGAACGAGTTCAGCCGACCCTAGCTCAGCAAAGTTTCCGGCCTCAGCGCACATCGACTCAAATTGCTTCTTGTTTTTCCTCTGTTCTTTCTTCAGAGCTTCGCGGGCCTTCTTCTCTTTGTCACGAGCAGCCTGTTCCTCTTTTTCCCGCAGTTCCCGCTCGCGGCGGGCCACTTCCTCGCGCTCGCGGCGTTCTGCCTCTTCGGCAAGCTTCTTCGCTCGCGCCTCGTCCGCCCGTCGTCGCTTAGCCTCCTCTTTGCGGTTCTTAGCCTCTTCCCGGAACTTTCGTATACGGGGATCGCACTCCATTGCGTTGTCGACGAGCTGTCGGATGCGCTTCATTTCGTCCTTCTTAAGTTTCTGTCGTTGGGCTCGATTTTCGCGATCGATCCAACGACGCTCAGTCGCGGTTTTCGCCCTTCTCTTTGTCCTCTTCGTCGAGGTACGAGTACTCGCGCCACGACTCGAAATCGTACCAAAAGTTGTAAAACTCGTTCACTTCCTCCTCGGTCGCGTCTGGCCCGCCAAGCGACGGCACGTGCGGCTTCATGGACCAACGCGCGTTCCGCTCGAACACGGGGCCGAACACCGCAAAGAAATTCGCCTTATTTTTCTCGGTGACGCTAGGCACGCTGTCGTCGAACGTCGAGTCGACCGAGTCAGTACGAACGTCTCAGCTTCGGATTGCTGAGCAGATCGTGGGCGCGAGTGATACAAGAAAAGTAGTCGGTGTCGATGTTGTCAACCTTCTCGCCCATGGCCGACCGCTTATCAGGGTGGTGCGAGAGCACCTTGCGACGGAACGCCGCCTTGATCTCGCGTTCGGTAGCATAGTAGCGGCGATTCTGCAGGCCGAGCACGTGATAGTGGTCCTGCTGTTTCCACTCCTTCGGGTCGAGGCCACGCAGGTACCTCACCTCCTCAGGCGTTTCTTCCACAACGATCTCGCTGTCATCCTCCTCATCGTCGCTTTCAGCCGTTGAGGTCTTCCGCCCCCGACAGTTAAAGTGAACTTCATATGGTCGCCCCACCGGCTCAAACTGAAGCTCCTCGAACGAGGCGAGTTTGCCCAAAACTCCGCTAGTCTCGTCGCCACCCGCAGGGGGTAGACATAGCAGCATCTGAAATTAAGAGGAGAACAACAGCGTTCAGATAGTCACCTAGTATAATTGGGTTGTAATTTTGTTCAAATATTACATATATCATCGCTCAAAAGCACCACATGTATGAGCCGCTCCATAAGTGGTGCGTGTCTGCACTACGTACGAGGAATTATGTGAAACATTACGTTACCCGTTTGTGTGTTACCCACTTGAAAGCTTAGTACACTGGCAAACTAGAGTGTTGGTTGTATTTGTACGTACTGAGTCCTGCATGCCACTGCTTATCTTGGTTCTCCTTTATATATTATATTACCATTAACATGGTGTAAGTGAATGAACTTTGCTTAAACTATGGTTGATTTAAGTTTCTACACAAACCAAAGGCGTAGACAATAGAAATATTACCCAAAATCGGACAACGTGAAAAATACTCTGCTGTAATCCTTTAGCAATAACCTAAATCATCATAGTATCTAAGGAGTTCGGACAAAGTAAACAACCTCCATGCAAATTACACAATATTCGCACACAAGGAACGCCAAAGATCTTTGATTCAAAGCGCACCGGCTTCGTTTTCGGGATGCAATTATAATCTATAAAATATGAATACCTTTAAATTTGCAAGCTGTAGGTTAATAAAAGTATTATTTTGTATACGTATATTAACTAGAGCCACAATGGGATTAACCTAGAATGAAAGCGTTTAAGGACTACACTATAAGGTGGACCGAGAAATAAGAGAGAAATGCTCATGGGTATTTGCACTCACGATAGCGATAAGAAGTACTCTGTCTAGCGAGCAGAAAAGACTCCTTAAAACGGCGTTTGCAGTCCACGGGTTTCCTCATGTGTTATGTAGAATGGAAGGATTCCACCATCCTCTGGGGTGTAGTAAGTGCGCGAGGTGCGATATATATTACGCGTTTAGCAGTTTAGTCAATAGCCGAACGAGCAAGAGACGCAAAAAATCCAGTAATGTAAAAGAAACAGTGTAATCTAATATTCGTATATCCATATCATTTACCCAACCAGGGTATTAATAAAGCATATAACTATTAACTGCACGTCAAGCGCCGTACGGTGGTTATTTTCAATGTAAACGATACAAAACAGATAGGCATTTACATCACGAGTACATCGTAAAAAAAATAGCGTTAGACATGACTGTAATTGTTGTCGCTAAAAAAGCATGCGTAAATCTATTTTGATATTAAATATTTTATTTACAGCAGTCGTCTACATATTATACAGCTAAGACTGCACTATAGGATCGCAGAACGCGTATTACTAGTAACCTCGGTTAATCTGCCGGAAGAAACATCTATATAAGAGTAAGCCTAATAGAAGAGTATATATATTGCAATAACTCAATCTCAAAGGCTGCAGCAAAAACCCCTATAGCGAAATACATTTACCGCTGCATTGACGATCGTGTTTCGTCTTTTACATGTTATGTCCTTACACGCGGTCAAACGTTCGAAGGGGATCGTGAGCGCACTCGAGCCGCTTACGTAAGTGACATTTGCAATAAATTCTAGATATTTAAAACATTAAGGAGGTTGTTTTTAATTCTAGACCACCCTCTAACCCCTACGGGATTGGAACTTAACCTGAGGTATATCTTCAATACACCGAGGGCCGGACATGTTAAGATATATAGGATTTCCCCAACGCTGAAATTACAATGAATATGAGTTCGCTTATATGTACAAAATGTTGATCCATTTCATTGTCAGAAGGATATCATGGGGGCTTTTGCAGGATATTTGCCTATGCAGATAATACGTTACTCGTGTTGCGCATTCGTCCATCAACAATCCAGTCTGACATTCAAACGGTGCAAGGAGATGTCGAAGATATGACCGAGGTCTTTAAGATGTTAGGACTGGATATTAATGCCAGCCAGAGAGTACATCATTTCGACCCCCTAATTATAGACCCCTACGACCAAAAGCTATGCCATCATGTCATCGATGGGACGTAACAGAGAGATATACTACGTTGAAGCAAAGCCATTCAAAATAGTGCTAACAGAGCAACCTTCAACTTACACCGTAAGTTTCCGGTGCAAGATATTCCACATAGTTTCGACTTCCTTGCACTAAATAAAATCTGCGCGGTACGGACTACTAATAAATATATTTTTATTTATTTAGAGCAACAGAAATAGTGAGACCCTCGTTCAATTCGATTCGTGAGGCCGTTTGCCGTAAAAGTCTAAATGAATGATGATTGTATTGGCTTACACTAATTTATTATGTTAACATAGAAACAAACACATTATGAATGAGAATTCTTCTTCATAACAACACAGCTAACCGGTGTCTAACCGCTACAGCGTTTAACCACGCGGATATCCGGGCTAATAGACGCGAATCGATGCAGGCAATGGCACAGATACTGAGTGAATAAAACTAGTACATGCCCATTCAGATAATCATGCGTATGATGAAGTTGGGGCTACGAGTCACAGATTCGATCTCGGCTCGATACATACTCTTTCGAAGCGATATTTCTTAAGAATTTAAAATATATTTGGTTGAACGTGATAACTAATTTAAAAACAAAACAAAAAGAGAAGCACATCAGCTGAGGGAGGTGTATGACATTCGCCAACGCTCCCCCCTATCCGAAAATATATCTCATAGATATGAGATGGTCAGCGGTGGCCTAGTCCAGAATTAAAAACACTTTTAGAGAGGTTGTTTTTAACTCTGCGCCGGACATGTTGTCCTAGGGGGCTTATGCGCTAGCCAGTAGGTTATCGTCTACCCGGGTGATAAAAAACAATACACATTTTCCGTACTGTCAAAGCTCTAAGGCGGTAGCAAATGAAACAGCAAACCAAACCGCCTACGGTAATTGATGTTGTTGATGTTGGCGTAAGGTGTTACGATCGTAAGCATGCTCTGTACGTGAGAGCTAAGGGTAGCCGCTATACAGCTTAGGCATGTGCATGTGTTTACAAACTGATACGTTTATTATAATAATAACTATTATTAATATATTGACAAACTATATTTCATCTGTTTGAGAATCATATCTTCCCTCCAAAAACATATTAACCATTTGCGGTGGTAGCACGCAGATCTATTTTTAGACGTGTCGTCAAATAACCATTGTTCTGCGTTTCCTGAGTCGTTGTCAGGCAATTACTACCATAGGAAGAACATAAAGATCGTTTTTGTTTTGTATATTATGAAGTTGAACTGTATATATATATATATATATATATATATATATATATATATATATTGTACGTACATTGACTGGTGGTAGCTGGCTGATGAATTAGCACGTCCACAGTGTCCGACGACAATCCAATAAGGTAGAAAGCTATGTTGTGAGTCACCCACACTGACTGGCCACACCTCACTCAACACAAAAGCACTTGCTTCTCGATCACGGTCGATTTCAGTAAGTAGGCGCGAAAAACAGCGCGCGGGCGACGATGCGAAAGTGCAGAGATCGATTAATCCGATGTGCCTGGATGGTGAGAATGCCTACAACAAACGTGCGGTTCCAGAAGCAGTGAGCATAATAACCATGACCAGCGAGTGTGGGTGCCGCACGCAACGAATTCAATCAAACAACGCTTACCGGTACACCAAGTGTTGATAACCCAATAGTATCATCACACGCCTCTACGATACAAAGCTCGTGCGGCAAAACACCAACATCAACAACAACAGCAACTATAACTGGCGAACAAACTGCGCGCACCGCCGAGAATCAATATCGAACGCGCCTAAGTGACTTGCCGTTGAATGCAGCTGGTCGGCCGCCGGCCTAACTGTCCAATTAACTCTGTCGTATTGTCGTCTATGCAATTGTACAGTTAAACTTAATATATATTAAGTTATTATATAATAATAATATTATTTATAATATATTTAAATTATTATTATTATTATTATTATTATTATTATGTTAGGACATTACAATTGTGAAGTGTGAATGTGTATCCCCGTTATTTCACATATTTCCGGCTCTGCTAGTTTCCATGTTATTATCATCATCATTGATTATCAACCGCATGCTGTTGCTACTGCGATATTTGGTTTTAGCTCGAGAGGCAAAGTAAGAACAGGTTTATCTCGAACCTCAAAACTGCAAACGATAATGATTAAATGAAAACGGGAAATATTATTATTAATATGTACAGAAATCACAATTACTAATATCGAGCAAACGCTATCGCCAAGAAGATGCGCGTATAACCCTCCGTTTGTGCATCTCCCGTTGGTGAATGATATAGCCGACGCCCGAGCTGGCTAGTCCACGATAGCCGAGGGTGTACGTGTCGGAAACAGTGACGTCCGACGCCAGAGGCCGATTATGGTACCAGTCTGGGCTGGCAAGAAAAGTACGAGGCCACTAGCAGCTCGGAATTGGTTGTCGGCCAGCTACCGACGAACTCGGACGGAAAAACGTCGAGCCACGTTCCGGCGGCAGCGGATGAGACCGCTTTCAGTCTACTGTCTACCACACCTAACTCGCAGGCTGAAAAAGGGTTAAGTAGATGGGTAGCCTCAGTGGCCATTAGGAGGATGGACCCGCCCCTTCTGCCTGGTGAGCTATTCTTCAGAGGAACGATTAGACTGACGTGCGTGCCAGAGTAGCGCCCAAGATATCTCCCAAGATGGCCCAGCCGCTGGTAGAACCGGAAAAGTTGTTCTCCTTTCTCGGTCAACACTGAGCCAGTTATCTCGGAAAATACCGCCATATCCAGCAGGTTCAGCTTACACTGGTCCTTTACAAAAGCGCCCCGGAGCTTCTCAGCTAAACTCAGCGATTACCTGCTGTCTCTCTTCGTCCTCGAAACCCTGTAGGAATAGCTCGTATTTCGAAGGGTTGAGCTCCGCTCCATTACTCGATGGCTCTAAGACGCTTGATATCTCTGATGATTAGAGGATAATTGTGATGATTATATGATAATGACCTATTCAATAGGTTGTATAGGAACGGCCAAGTTGCGCACATGGTTCAAGTATCCACAGGAATCATAAACGTTCTGAGCCCGCTACTTTTCTCCTTATTGCAGAGCGATTTGCCACGCCGCGTTCAAGACCAGTCTGGACACATGAAAACTCTGCTTTATGCCGATGCTCTTGTGATCTTCGGAAGAAGTCGGTTTCGCGTTCAGCAGGCGCTGGCAAGGCTGTCAAAGTATGTGTGTAAAAGGTTGGCCTGTTGATTATATGTACATGACAGAGGCCATGAAATTCCGACGCGGTGGCCGTCTTGCGGCTTATGATGCGTTGCACATAAACAGAACATCCATGAAATATGTGAACAACTTCAAATAAACAGGGATGATATATATATATATATATATATATATGGTTTTGAAAAACTATGAAGTCGTTTTGTCAAACGTGGTAAATTTATACACCGGACTGAACCATCTCACACGCGACTCTTCTCGGTTCAGGTGTGTAGGACATTTTCTTCAAGATTGTTCAGAGCAGGGGGGGGGGTGGGGTTCTAGGCATAGTCGAACCCACTTGTTCGGAGAGTTGGCTGATAGAAGACTACTCTATGTTTATGTCATGACATTTTTGTCATTTGTTCTTTACTATTTTAGCAACCTTCAGCGTACTCAGACTGAACGGCATATACTTATCATTATTTCCAGCAGAGAAACGTAACTCTGCAGCTGGTTGGATGTTAGCTTGAACCTTTATTTATAAATATTAGGCGCCCGTTTTGTTGGCGAGACGAAAAGATACCATGCACTATTACGAAAAAAAAAAGAAGACACACAACAACAGCAACAACAACAACAGAGCGTTGTAATGATTGATTGATA
Source organism: Dermanyssus gallinae (assembly GCA_003439945.1). NCBI lineage: Eukaryota > Metazoa > Arthropoda > Arachnida > Mesostigmata > Dermanyssidae > Dermanyssus > Dermanyssus gallinae. The sequence goes on from QVRM01006946.1 coordinate 49,908, forward strand.
ATCGCGTTTGAGTTAGTGAGGCATCATTAGTCGACATGTGAGGTGAGCCGGTTGCTTTTTAATGCGTTCATTCATCCGCCGCATCCGCCAGAGCAGGCGACCGAAGAAGGCCGCGCGGCTGCATTGAGCCGCTAGTTGGACAAGAGGCAGACAGACAACACGGGAGAGACGGCAACAACGACGACAACAGACGGTGTTCGCCAGCCAGCCATTTAGAAGCAGCAGCAGCAGCAACCCGCATTCGCTCGTCCGTGTGTTCGATATATGATGAGTATCACATAGGGCGGCGAGCGGACGGGGGATAGGTGGGGGCGGGGGACGCGGTGAGGACAGCAGAGGAAAGAGAGAGAGAGAGGAGGTAACCGAGGACGACGAAACTCGATTCAGCATGATCATCGATAAGAATGCTCGTAATCGCGTAGTCGACGTTGGCGGCGACCGTGCTAGGTTGCTCGCAATGGTTGCCGTTGTCTGGCTGCGGCGCTCATAGTGGTAGTGTAGTTGTAGTGGTGGTGGTGGTGTCATTGTCGTCGTCGTCACTAGTTATCGTAGTTAGAAGTCGGCACGTTGCTAGTAGTGATGCTGTTGCTGCTGCTGTTGTTGTTGTTGTAGTAGTAATTGTTGTTGCTGCTGTTGCCGTCGCTGTCATCCTTCTTGTTATCCTTGTTGTTGTTGTTGCTGTTGTTGTTGTTGCTGGTTGTCGTTTGTTAACGACGCGCGGTGTTACTTGCTGTCATTGGCGTAGGTTCGTTAGTTCGTCTACTACTAGCATCTACTCTACACCACCACCACCACCACACTTTTCAACCAGCTGACCAAGTCCGTCTGTGACTTCTGCAGTCTCTACAAGCTTGTACAGTCTCTACAAACTTGTACAGTCTCTACTAGTATATTTCGTCGTGGTCGTAGAGCAGATAGACATTACTTACAGACAAACAAACAAACAAGCAATAATCTATTGGAGGCTGCTTGCTGCTACATCTCCGACAACAATAAGAAGGATAGCAACAACAACAACAACAACCAGAACAGCAACAACAACAACAACAACTGCTAGAACAGCAATAGCAATCGCTACGCCATCATCACGACGACGACGATCATTCACCTCCACCACCACCACAACCCCCAATCACCACTTCCACCGTCAGTACTGAATCTGTTGCTGTTGTTGTTGTTGTTGTTGTGGTTCTTGTCGTCATAATCATCCACGACTGTTGCGATCGGATGTGAAACCAAGCCAAGTTCGGATATGTGTCGTGGCGGCGCTGTAGCATCGCCAGCCGTTCGGGGTGGAACAACTTTTCGGCGGAGAGATGCAGACGCAAGCTGCATTTAGACTTCCTGCACGAACCACGCTCCACGATCCGCTGCAATCGCCACCACCACCACCGCCGCCGCCGCCTGAGCGATCCTTGGTTGGTTCAATGGTGGTCGCTTGCTTGGTTGTTGTCCGATTGTTGTTGCTGTTCTTCGACAATTGCTAGTCGAATTAATTAGCCAAAGGGTAAATAGAGCAGGAGTGAGACTGGACATGTATTGGCTCCACGAGAAAGAGAGACAAGCGCAAGAGAGAGAGAGAGAGAGAGAGAGCATTGGAGAGACACAGAGATTGAGATAAATCGAGAAATTGAGGAGAAAGAAGAACACACCGTCTGAAGAGACGTCTGAATGATGAAACAATATTTATCTATCCACCTACGTATCTATCTATCTATCTATCTGATATATATGACTTCTTGACATATCAGCGGTATGTCAGTTGATATTAGAATTCAATTGCTGATTATTGCTGCTCAAGTCCTACAAGCATACCAATCAAGAATTTGATAAATATTTATAAGATTAGTTAACGCCGAGAAATTGCCGTAGAAACTGTGCAGATCTTTTGAAATAGCTGTTTGCCTACTCGGCCGCATCGTCGGCGTTTAGACAGTAAACTTTTGTGGTTAATTCGGTAGATTTGAGCGTAGCGCGAAACATGGATGTGGTTAAGCAGACAGAGTTAAGATATGGTTAATCAAATTTAAGCTAACGACAGGACCATGCAATATTAGCGGGAGCACACTGTTTACTAGAGCGCTAAACATATTTTCATATATATATATATATATATATATATATATATATACAGGAGGCGTGAGTGAAATTAGTTGTATAAAAAATAGGCAATAACATTGTTAAAAAACGCCGACGACATCTACGAGAGTTGAGAAGAGTTGGGTACCAAAGTGCTTTATTAAAGACGCACTTTTAGATCACTATGTTGCATAGTTGTGCATATGTAAAAAAATAAAGTTAAACTATCGCGGAGCCTGCTTTCGTTCCCGCGAAAAACGCCCCCTCAAATCAGTCTCTAGGAACGTTCAACTTAGTAAGCGAGACGTCAGATTCCTCCAGCAAAATACCTTCCTTGTCATCCCGCCATATCATTAAAGTCATCTTCTAAAGGGATACTTTGAAAAAGCAAATATAAATGGGCGTAAATGTGTTTGTTAACCTGTAGCATGCCAACCGCTTTATACGGGATTGAATCCGAATGAGACATTCTTCTCAATTTGGTGACGCAGTTTGTCGTTCAGTCAGAGCCTCTTCTAGTCACGATTCTTCAAAATTTCATCGAAAGACGGGATCTTGTGGCCAAGCTATGATAATGCGTTGAAATCGTTGTCGTCGCATTCAACGCAAGAGCCTTGGCTATCGTATGCTATACTAATGTGCTGTCTGTTCCGTCTTACATGCTTGCTTTTTTTGCTATTTTGTTTGAGGTCGGTTGTATTTTTATTGACTTGCGTCCTACGTTAAAGTGGCCATCTCGTGGAGTGGGGTCCAACAGTACAAATTGAGGTGGTCGGTAAGGTTAGAATTATACTTCCACCTATAGTTTGGTTCTGTATAGACATTTAGCACTCTCTCTGTACTGTACTGTACATACATTGAGTAAGAAAATGTAGCAACGCAACGCCTTCATATCACATTTAATTAAAACCATTCTTACTAGTTCAGTCGGAGCTTTGGGCGTTGCAAGTCGACAAGCAAAATAATGTATATACGCGTCTGAAACTTTGTAAGTTGGGCTTTATGGTTAGAGGATTATTGAAAGCGATCTATGTGTGTTCCTATGCCTAAAATTAAAACAGTGAACACTTGGCCTATATGGTACACAATCCATTTTGGAACGAGGTATTTTATTTTACAAAGCTCTTGCATCGTGTTTTGGTCAGCTTTGGTCAGTTACGTTGCAATATTAAATACAGAGCAACCAACGAACATGGCATTGATATATAGGTATATATGTACCGCAAATTATATTCATTCTAAACTCACACTTTGTTTACTATATTTACCGTGTTTTATGACGATTGTTATGACATTATCATGTTAGGTCATTGTTTTTATATGTGATACGACTTGAGTAGACGACCCGATTTTGTGTGTTTGTCATGACTGAGAAATATAAAGATTGGTTTCAGTATGTTTTCTAAAATAGTGCTGGTTTTCCTAAGCTTGCGGTTTTGCTATTCTATTATATATTCGGCCTTAAATTGCGTGTAGCCCTATAAATAAAGTATAGATATCGAGCCTCAAATGTGCTGTGCTTAAGGCGGACAAACTTGATTTTGCCTATTACGGGATAACAAAATACATGAGGTTGAGTTGTATAAGGGTCTTTGTATTTTTTCATAATTCGTTTTCCTACACATTATATATTTTTATATCATGCTTTAAGTAATTTATAAAAAAATGTGCTAACTTATTATATATATATAATATATATATATATATAATTGGCACACGCACGACAAGCGAAAGGGAGCGTGAAATTATAAGAGCAGTAAAACGTCTGTATTACGTATGTGTGAGAATTGTCTGCACTGAGTTACGCTGCTGATTCATCTACATTTCCTTATCTCCCTTCCAATGGTCGTCGTCCATCTTCCCGTCTCTCTCTCTCCTCCCTCCCTCTCCCCCCCAATGTATATCTCTCTCTTTCTCTCTCTTGCGTGCGCACTCTACCCCTCTTCGCTTCATATAGGAAGTAATTGTGATAGGCACATATGAAACTGTCGTTAGAGCAGCTAAAGGCGTTTTCTTCCATGCATCCGTGAATGCATCCACGTTTCGACCTCTGTTGTTTGTTGCTATTGCAGAAAATGGGAGCCATACGTCTAACGCCGATCGACGAGGTGGTGAAGTTCAAGTCATTAAGGGCGCGGCCGGATAGCGACGCAAAAACCTCGTCTCAAGGGGTATGTAGCTATATGTAGGTTGTACTCTTTTTTTTAAAACTCTTTTGTACATCCAGGGTCACTCGATGTGCAAAATCTCGTTTCGGCTTAATTTCGAAGTTAGAACCATGTAGCTACGTTCTCCAGCGATATAGGGGAAATTGTAGGTTGGTGCAGAAGGCAACTGACTGTTGAAGAAGGTAACTGGCTTTATCTAGGCTATGCAAGGGAAGTTCGTGAAGAGGCGTCAGTTTTAGTTGTAGTATCGCCACTACACAGTGGTCTGCAGTCACGACATGTCAGAACTAAAAATGAATTTGTTTCTGAAGCATCAATGTCTTTCGGCACAGCAATGGCTTCACTTATGCTTTCAAGGCAACACTGACATAACGCTATTTACGGTCAGTCACACGCGCACTGATTAGTTAATAGATAAGAATGAATGAACACATTTTAGCACACAGTCCTATACTCTAGAGATTGCCTGATGGTTAGTTCGAGATCATGTGTTGATGGCTTATATGGACGATTTATGAAATGTAAAGTGGTAATAAAGTTTGTATTTAGTAAAAGTGATACGTGTACATAAAAATAATAACACCGTATGTTCAATGGGATTCAGATCGGATAGATACGGTGGCCATTTCATTAACCTAATTCAAGCTAATTCAGTGAGGTGTCCCCGAATGAGCGCAGCGGCGCTCATTGTCGCGCATAAAGATGAGGTTGTGACCTACAGCCGTTGCATCAGGCGGGGCTTCCGAATCTCATTGAAGGACCGTTGGGCAGTTAAGGCTTTGTCTCCCATAAGAATCGTTAGCTTGAGGTACCTCCTGGGACTACGTAGCCTTTAGGGCCTAACATTTATGTTAAATGGCCTTCGCCTCACAGTACGCACACAAATGACTACTCGGCTTAACCGGAGAGTGGACGAGTTTAGCTATATTGCAAAGTTTCAGTAGTATACCTCTGGAAATTGGACACATTGAATGTTTGAAATAAACGTGTTGATGCATTGTGTGTAAGCCCTCAAAGGTAAGTAAGTAAATAAGTAACTGGGGCAGTGTGGATGGCACAGGCTTCCACAATGTGGGATATTAATCAATGTGCCTGCCGAGAGGTAGCCAAGCGTCACGCAGCCTTCGGTGCAAAAAAAAAAAAAAAAAATATATATATATATATATATATATATATATATATATATCAGAAAAGTACTCCAGAGAGCCAAATAATATATTTTCTCTGTTTCTTGACATTCCAAGCAATTTGCTCCACGGTCTAGTGGCTTCGCCCATATTTGTACGTATTGCGCTCTGGCTGCCCAGACTACGCCGCATATATATATATATATATATATATATGTATTATATGTGGCGTCCGTTCAGATGGATATAGTACGAAAACGGCACTGTGGGCATAATTGAAGTCTTTATTTACAAGTCGTCATCAGAGGTCATAAGCACAATTATCCCACTCTTTTACGAGCCGAGGATTCCCTGTTCCCAGAATACCTGCGGCGGTGTCCTTCAGTTGTCGTCCTCCGCGAGGAGGCGCATTAAAGCACTTATATAAGACTTCTGAACCCACTGCTCGCACATCTTTCGGTAAATCCATCTGTCGTGCGCAAAAAAAAAACGGGCCGTTTCACGATGAGTTCTTGCTAACGGCAGTCCAACAGTCTTGCATAATATTCTCCTGTGATCGTTTTACAGCTCTCAAGGTAGTCGACCAGCATTACTCTACGTTGGTCTTAAAAAACTGTAGCCATCACCTTTCCGGTCAATGCCGTTGTCCGCACCCTCTTCAGAGGTCCTTCATCAGGTGCACACCATTGGCAAGATGCTCCTTGGGTCTCGGGAGTGTAGTGATGAATAGGCTTTCATCGACGGTCATGAATCTGCACCAAAAATCCGACAGATTGTTCGACATCTTGGCCAAATTTCGCTGTAAAGCCAAAACAGGCGCGTCTTTTGGCCTTGGTTGAGCAAATGCGGCAGCCATTTTGCTCTAAGCTCTTTCATCTTCAAGTTTTCGTGTAGGATAAAATGCACACTGCCTAAACTAATCCCTAATGCCTCCGCTATTTCTTTAATGTTCATTCGCTTATCTGTGCCAAGAATTTTTCGCACTTCCTCTACGTTTCCTCATCAGTTGCCCGTTTTTTTTGTTGTCCACTGTTTCAACGCCGCTTCACGCCATCACTGCTAACATTCGTATTATGATACCAGGGTTATCACTTCTACCAGGTTCGTTCACCTTGTTCGGCCATGATTATAGCCTGCCTTGAATTATCACTCAAGCACTCCTGACTCTCCACCTCGTCACCACTGACTTGTCCTGACACACAGTGTTCTCCGTATATGGCCACCATCCATCGATGAACTCTGCAGAGGACTGGACTGGACACACAACAGTCTGCTTCTTTCCTTCGTCATGCGCACAAGCCATTCAAATTTGAACCATCTGGTTGCGCACAAGAAAGTCAAATAGAAACAGTTTGGCTCTTACGACGTTTCGTTGACCTTTTCATTTGGACATCGCTTGAACACACGAGCAAACTATAAAGAATATTTACATAGACCTAAAATACTCGTCTACCGCGCATATTACGTCGTTGTCGCTCTAATATATCCTTCCGGAGAGATATTTCTTGAGGTTTCCAAACAGATCTTAGTCGCACGGGGCCAGGTCGGCGGACGCTCGGCAGTTTGTGTCTTTAGTCAGCGTAATGTTTGTCGAGCTCAGTGGCGTGTTGCATTCGCTGCGCCTCGCAACCGAAGGATACACATAGGTGCGCGGCTTTGAACCCCATCGTTGCACAGCTGTTTTTATAGGGGTCTGTCAATGAAGCAATGCGAAAAGCAGTACCAGTGGACGTTAAAGGATCAACCCGAAAAGTTTAATAAAAGTTCGTGTAATTTGGCCATGGCAAAAAAGAGACGTGTCGGCACATTGACGCGGTGTACCCGCACAGTTCTGTTCTGCATTGCGGGCCGTGGTGCTACGGTGCGTTTTTCAGCTAGTCCAAGAGTGTTGCGCAGTATTCCGTAGTTAGAAAAGTAGTCTATTAATGGAATACCTTTTACGTCCCAGAAAACGGTCTTGTTTTTATATGAATGCTCGAATGCTGATACAATAATTGATGTACTGCACCAAAGTTAATTCCCATTTTTTACACTATTTCGCGCAGCTTCAATTGGCGGTCAGTCATCACGAGTTTGTAAACTTCTAGCAGTATGTCTATCCGAAGCTGTTGTCGGCCGTTCAGAACATAATGCATCCTTGATGGCCATACAACGCCTTTTAAATGAAGCAATCCATTTAGCAATAGTACTGTGCGGCGACCTGCTACAAACGCGATTTAAAACCAATCCACAAAATATTGATTTCTGTAACTTCCGAAGAACAGACGGAAGATGCTGCGAACTTTTCAACCCACTTAACATATATGTGTGGTTTGTGCACAGGAGATTCGCCTATCGTCGGGCGGTGTACAAGTGCGGGTCGTCCAGAGGGGACCATGCGGGGTGACCAGCAGCACAGACACTTCGTCGCTGTCGCCTGTGCAGACAGCCACTAGGCTAAGAGCTCTCGCCTATCGATCGACATCGGCTTCTGCCCGCGGTCAGGTTAGTGCCTCACTCGGATCGGGTTGGTATAGTACACGACTTAGGAGGTCATTGTTAGTTTTTGTTGTTGTTTCGTTTCGTTGCCAGAGACAGGCAAGCGGTTTCTGCTTTCTCCTGTGTGATTGGCTACACATTTTTGGCGCAAAGTTCAAGTTAATTCGTATTATATTATATTACACATTAGAACTTTTAAATCGCAACTTTACGCCCGCGGCAGCGGGTAGTCGATACCGTACGGCTAGCCATTACCAAGCTCTCGGAAGGTGACGCTGTTTCGACGGCATTCGGCAGAAAATTTCGTGCAGCGATATAATAAAGGTTTAGATTATTGCATGCATTCAGCATGTTTGGCGTTTGGTGCAGGGGGAGATTTTTGACATTTGACAACCAAATGTTGTACAGATTTGCACATAGGCCGCTGGAAGGTGAATCAGTGCTGGGCGTGATTAGGCACGCGGCTTAACATAATGAAGTTCTTCAAGGGCATAAAATCGTTTCAATGACACCGCACGTTTTAGGGGATCTTAACACGAGTCGATAGTCTTAAGCGTTTGTCTTCAAGCCTATCTTGTAAGAGACTGAGTTTAAATGTATTGTTAAATGTGTTAATAAAAACGATTTAATTAGTCTCAGGGGCTCGGCTAGGAGAAGGCAGTGGCCAATATTTTTAATTTCACCAAGTTAGAGGTGGTGGTGGGGGAGGGAATCAAATAAAGACCTAGACACGTGGGCAGCGCGAATTATCTGGAATAGACCATTTGCCAGACATTTAGACCATGTCTCGATTCGATAGGATCGGTGAGCCAAATCTCAGACAGCCGGACAATTTTTCGAAGCTAAAAGTCTCCTGTTCCTCCAAGATAGACACTGCCAAGGAGCCGTAAGCGATTCTGTTCGGAGACAAAATCAACATAAAAAATTTAACCAAGCATGGTAAAGCCCAAGCTGTTCGTGTCATGAGGGAAATACCCAAAACAAGTGGGTAATATAGATGGCACAACGACTGCTCATGTTCGGGGCCTGATTTTTTTCCTCAAGAAGAATGATGGCTGCGTAAGGCCCATCGCATGCTCATTCGCGACTCCGAGGCTGGCGGCAAATATCTGCATTTTTTTAGAACAAGGCAGACGTCTCGTGTGCTCCTGGTGGCTATCAGCTCGGGTTTCCGGATGCAGCAGAGCAACCCATTGAGGACCTCCTGTTCTGCCTGGCTATCAAGGAACTAACTAGTCGACTCCTTCGAATCACCTTCAAACGTATGGTACTTAGACGACGGACATCTAGAGGATCGTCGAGTTCGCTTAGCGGGTTGGCCTGGCTAAACCTGGTAAGCGTGAGGTTCATGTTGTAGGAGGTGCTACTGCTATGAAGTGCTGCAGGCTTTCCCGGTATACAAGAATGTCGGGACGGATCGAGAATTCCTAGGCGTCCCCTGTTCCCGCAGGAAGTTCCGGTTGGCCCTGGTTGTTGGCTGACTAAGATGGAATGTGCGATGTCACGCATTCACTTAGTAGGTTCTCACCGAGGCATTTTCCTCTTGGTCCTACGTCTCAATCACCTGTGCAGGCTATTCGCTCTCTCCAGGACACCTACGAGCGACACAGCGACAGCTGGCTGCAGTAGAGGCGTCGGTTAGCCTGAGCCCATCCGCAGACGATCGTCGGGTGGCCTAGGTTTGACTTATGCGATTGTTCTATTGGAGATAGCTCTGGCAGCTTCTCTCCAAAGAAAAAGTCGCAAACCTCATTTCGGGATGCGCCACGGACGCTGATAAGGCCAGGCTGCGCGCCGTCTCCTCCAAAGGGGCAGACGTAGCTAGCGGAGGTAAGAAAGCGGGCAATTTTCTCGGGCAGCGCCTGTCGCTGGATGTGCAACGGGCAATGTTGGGTCGGTTTGAGGAACCTTCCAAAGTTAGCTGGTTTCTACACTGCATCCCCTGTACCGTTGCACCTGTTTGCAGAGACCCAAATGTCATGTCCCATCATTGAGGTTAAATAAAAAATATACTTTAAAAAATATTTATACACAGAAGCTTCGTAGAATTTGTACTTTTATATCCTTGTTATGCTTTAATAGAGTGTTTGAATTAGATGCCATTATACACCGCTTTAGACTGTTTGATCAGCTGCTAATTAAACGGGCCATTTCGCATCGCCTTTTTTATATATGTCTTCGTAACAAGCATACAACGAGCTGCTAATCTGGCTATCCCCAAATGCAATAACTAGACTACAATTTTTGAAATGGTGTATAATAAGTTCCGTACGTGCACTTGAATCTTCTTCGCGCGTTCCTTATAAAAACTGGTAGAGATGTACTGTGTTAGCAGCATCGGTTTGTTTCGGTGTGCCGTGGCTTTTAACTAAGTAGAAGATTTTTTTTATCGGTATGGGTTATTTGATTGTTTGTTGCGCTTGTTTTGTGGGTGTGTTGTCGCGACGCGAGTCGCAACTATGATAATAATACTATAAACATTATAATACGCATAATCTTCCTTTCTTACTTCTCTCTCTGACGTTAACAGGAGACGGCAAAAGAAGCATTTATGCTTGCTGTCGGCCTGCGGCCCCAGGACGCCGCACCGCCCGCCCCTACAACCAAGGCCCACGTTGTTCGAGTGCTTGGAGGTCTAAAGGCTATAAAAAGGTAGGGCGCTATGCTCTCTTTTAAGTACACACGAGAAGAATAAGCATCTTCATAATAATTACATGACGCGTCCATGTCCTGGTTGGTCATGCAATCATAATGACCGTAGTAATAAACTTGAAGTATACTTTTTTCTACAAACGTTTCTGCCAGTTGAAGAATCAACGCCTTGTGGTTGTTGTTGTGTTGCTGTTGCTGTGGGTATAATGGCCATAATATGTAGACAGCATGCATGTAACACGTTTTGACCTTTTCAGTGCAGCTTCCTTCGTAGTCCGATAACGCCTCTACCTCGAGTCGCCTGTATGTCTTCGTATCTTCGTCACAAGGGCGCCCTAGTTCATTTTGCTCCGCCTGCTCCTCAGGTAGGGAAACGAACTCTCGTGCGCGTAGTTATATTAATGTGCGTCGTCACTGGCAATGTGGATACAAGACTAGTTCCTGGATTTTCTAATATAGACTGTCAATTCTCTGTCGACTATTACTAAAATACAAGCGATTAGTTGGCTTTAGATGGTGATGAGTAAACTCAGACATATACCCAAATATTTTCATTGCTAGCTCAATTTGCATTACCCAGACAAATGAAAAATGCGCGTGCATTTCTTTAGACGCCATTAAAAAAAATTCGTAGACAATATGCGAAATATATTTAAAACAAAAAGTTGCCTCCGTCAATCACTTCCTGCGCGAATCATTGCAGACGAAACCAAAAGCGGCGAAAAGCGGAAAGATGAAGAAGACCCAGCCAAAGTTTCCTGGAAAGAAGGATCCTGCTGCATAGTTTAAAAATAATAGTTGTTTATTGCTAGCCTCGTTTACTGCTAGTTAGGTTTAACGAAAGGGAGAGAGAGCATGCGGCGCTATCCTACCTGCTCCCATCCGAAACACAGTTGAGTCGTTCGGTGTTGCATGGGCGGCGCTTAAGAGGCGCTTCAGAGAACTTGGTTCTGTTACCCTGGAACAAAGAAAGGCCATGAGATTGCAACCGGGAAAGGGTAAGCCTGTTAGGTAAGCTTGCCTACTGTGTAGCGGTCCTTTACAACGGGATGGGTTCTTCATTCATTTCGAGTGATAGGCGGGACTCGGAAGGAGTTTTGCCAACGTGGTTTACCGTGATTTACCAAAGGAATGTTGCCGTAAAACGTTTTGCGGGTTTGTTGGATTGGGGTGTGGATCGAACTCTACGACGTCGCGCGATGACCTTATATAGGCGTCTATGAGTGTGGAAAAAGGTGGACAACATTTTCGTTCACGCGTTGAGTGAGAGTGAGTGCTGGCGCTTTATTTTCCTACCGCCGTTTACGATACTACGAACTAGTGATCGCCCTTGTTTGTTTTTTATTTTTGATGTATGTTATATAAATTAAGCATTTTTGCTTGGGTTGCAGAAGAGCAGTAGTGGATGCGCGATGCTGCATAAGTATATGCAACAAGCAATGAATCTTGTATCTTGTTTTGACTCAGTTTTTTCTGTCCGTGGACGTACGTGGACAGAAAAAAATGGTGTGTATGTAGACCGGCGGGAGCCGTGCGAGTCGTTGTTATATTGGGCGTGCGAGTAGTTGCCAAGGCTACACCGGACATGCGGACGACTAGGCACGTCTTGTTAGTGAGCGAGTGAGTGAGGTCGCCCAGAGGCCATCTCTCTTCTCTGTGGCGCCGTTTAGTTTCTACAAACACCCCATGTATACTCTGCTACATAGGCATAGTGAGACTGAAAGGATATGCAATTCCTATCTACTGGAGGTTACCGGCCGTGTTGCCGGGTATACCGGATGTACGATAGAACTTATACAATGATGCATTGTCCTGATGAACCTGAGGCGACTAAGGGCCTTTTCCCCTGCCGGCTAAATGTGGTTGGGTGTAGCAGAATGTACAGATATATATGTATATATATATATATATATATATATATATATATATTGACTTTTAGAACGCATAGAAGGAAAACGTTAAGATAATACATTTTGGCGAATCTTTTGTGAGCTATGTATGTAAGTCGGAGATCGTCGACTCGCTGTGACGTACAGATCCAGATAAAATAAATATATACAGATTTTACTATCAATGTGTGGGCGTTTTCACTGGACCACTCAATGTACTAGTGGTCTAGGAATGCATGGGTGTTTGCGTTTTTCTGTTCTCAAATGTTTTGTTATATTAAAAAACACTTTGATCTAGCACAGTGATTGATGCAGAATAATCACAGCTAAAGTTCTTGGTGTTGAAATCCGGAGCAACTATGAACAATTTTGATCAACCCATATGAAGTACGATTCCAAACTTGTAAAGCATTTAGCCTGAATTTTGAAAACCCAATCGTGCACGACCACATTTATAAGATAAATTAAATATCTACAGTGGTCATATTTAAATAACACATCGAATAAACAGCACTGACGAGAAGAAAGATGCATTGCGTGGCGTTCCCGTAGAACATGATTCTTTAAAAATCTCATTAAGTTAAGATCGAGTTTAAAATCGTTGAGTTTATGAGGCATTTGAACTAAATATCCGTGCTTTCTCAACTAGTAATACCATTTACACATAGTAATCTCTCACTCATTAAAGCGTTAAGCAATACTGCTAAGATTAAGTTTTGTTTGGGACTTAAGGTAACGCTGCGAAATTCCGCTAACGATACTTGCTAACGCTGCAAAATTCAGCTCTATTATCACCATATTTTTATAGTATACTAAATTTCATAATTCTTTATAGAATTAATTTATGATTCCATTTTAGAGTTACAGGGAAATGTGATTAATGAACTGCACAAGGGCTTGTGAGGAGAGCTAGCAGTCGAGCTTATCCTCGAGGCAGCCCCTCATTGTGCTATTGTGCTTTTCTCTCCCTTGTCGCCAGTTTGATTCGTTTATTAATCTTCTGGGGAAGCGATCACGCCTCAGAGCCGGGTGCACGAAAATAAACTTGTTGGCGAGCTGGGCATATTTGTTGGTCTTTCGACGTTAAACCTTGCGTGCCGCGGCCATTATACTTCACCATAATTATTTCTCTCACCCAAATGAGTAAGTACAAATCAACTGCTGGTTAAGCGCATCATGTCACCAACAGCCCAAAAGTACTGTCAACAATGTCACTGACGACATGCCGTAAATAAGGCAGACAAACGACTATACTTGCTCAAGTAAAGCCAAGTAAAAGCCAAGAAATGTATATATTGTTTGTGTGTCGCTTTTTTTTAATTTTTTTTATTGCAGTGGAAAGGGAAAGACGACACTCACCCCACGACACTTAGTTTCCCCCTTCCCATAATATTATGTATCGTACAAACTTCTGCAAGAATAAAGGCTATAGTTTTAGCTACAATAAAACAAAATTAACTAACACGTCAGAATATGCGAATATTAAGATTCTAGATTTTGAGTATCTTCTTGTCTCCGAAAAAAAAAATTAACTACGATTTTTCCAGCAATTGTTAAGAAACAACATTATGCACTGACTACTGAGTTCGATCCTGCAATAACACATAGAGGTAGACGCCGTAGTAGAAGTACGTTCACTGCAAATCTTATTATTGTTATTAGGTAAGTCAAAAAGTTCGTCGGCTTTCTGGACCACATTTTTGAAATTCCCGCGCTCTGCAGCAGGGCCGCCTGAGAGTGCGGCTGGGTTACATTCAGGAGCAGACCCGTGGCGGCGCGACGGTATACCGGTTCCAACTTAACCGTTTCGTTTGCGGAATTGGCAGCTGTTTGCAATGGAGGACAAAAATACGCATTTTCGACACATTATGTTGTTCTCCTACCGTGAAGGACATAAGTGCAGCGCAAACAACCCGGAGGATATGTGCAGTCTACGGCGAAAACGCAGTACACAAATCCACAGTCGAAAAGCGATTCGCCCGTTTCAAAGCTGGAAACTTCAATCTCGAAGATGAACCGAGGTCAGGACGACCCAATGTTGTGGAGACCGACGAAGTCATAAGCCTGCTTACTTCGAACCCAGGTTTGACCATAAAAGAAATTGAAGATGTAACGGGAGTCTCCCACGGAACCGTTTGGAATCGCCTCCATGATGCAAGTTTCTCGTGCAAGCGGAATATCTGGCTACCACACGACCTCAATGATAGGCAGCTTGAAGGGCGAGTCGATACCTGTCACGGACTCCTCCGGAAGAACTCGAATGAGCCATTTCTGAGGAGATTGATAACCGGCGATGAAAAATGGATACTCTACAGAAACGTAACACAGAAAAGAAGTTGGGTCCCCAGAGGTTCTCAGGCCGCAGCTATCCCTAAACCCGAAATTTATCAGAAGAAAATTATGCTGTGCTGCTTGTGGGACTGTAAGGGCGTCGTGTATTTTGAGCTGCTTCCAATGGGTCAGACGATCAACTTCGTCGTCTACTGCAGACAACTCGAAGATTTGAAGGCTGCAGTAGCAACGAAGCGCCCGGAATTGTCAAACAGGTGGGGCGTCACTTTTGAACATGATAAGGCGACACCACACAAAAGTTTGGCCACCCGGCAAAAATTGGCGGAGTTTGACTGGGATGTGCTGCCGCACCCAGCTTATAGTCCCGACCTCGCACCATCTGATTATCACTTGTTCAGGTCTCTCCAGAACTCCCTTGATGGCACAACATTTGAATCTTTGGAGGCTATAAAAAATCACCTCACTCAGTATTTCGACGAGAAGGACAAGACGTTCTGGGAGAAAGGAATCATGGATCTACCGAGGCGATGGGCGAAGGTTATCGAACAAAACGGTCAATATATCATTGAATAAAAATACTGTTGTCTGCATAAATAAGGCTCTTTAAAATCGGGTAAAAAAGCCGACGAACTTTTTACCCGATTTTAAGAGCTTTACCTAATATTAATGTTTAATAATTTGTATTAATTCGAATGTATCGGGATAGAACACGCGAAACACGCCATCAGAGCCGCAAGCCACTACACTACTTGGCCAGCAAATGCTTATCTCTTCATTACTAGTATCCCAGGCTTACAGACCTGAGGTTTGAACGAAATGTATCAGTTCAACAACCAGTCACTTCCTTTTCTATGGCACTAACTATAGACCGGCATTGATTCTATACATTGTGAGAGCAACAGTTGTTTTAACATTTTCCTTTACGCTAACTCCCTGTCAGGTCCCTAAGAAACCTGCCAGTCAGGTTCAAAAAACCTTCGCCTTTCTGACACGCCCCGTGTCTCCATAGCTATCTAAGTCGTAGCTATCTTCAACAGTCTGCGCATGTATATTTCACAGTTAGTTTTCAACTCAGATTAATGTCTCATATTTATATGCAAATGTAAGTAACCGTGGGGGAGGACTTTATAGATCAACAAATAAGATACCACGATTGCAAGTGCACCCGGCCACTTGGCTATACGCCAAGCAAACATGCCGTTTTTGTACTGCAAACCGGTCACGGTCGTCGGAA
This sequence comes from Dermanyssus gallinae, assembly GCA_003439945.1. Classification (NCBI taxonomy): domain Eukaryota; kingdom Metazoa; phylum Arthropoda; class Arachnida; order Mesostigmata; family Dermanyssidae; genus Dermanyssus; species Dermanyssus gallinae. The sequence goes on from QVRM01006946.1 coordinate 65,827, forward strand.
TTATAGAGCGCAGGCTCCTTGGGTTGTCGAAGCAGTATCAAAATGGCTCCTAAACTAGAAAACAGCATATGCGTTTAGAAAGAACAAGATATTTGGCAAGGCAAGTGTACACGTCAGGAATCGGTAGGATGTAGCAATGGAAAATAGTGTTTACAAGATGCCGCGATGCCTTCATTATCTAGATAATAAAACCTCAATGTTAAGGTTAGTCGTAATGTATGTGCCTAGATGACGTCGTCAAGAAAGTCTACAAGAGAAATAGAGTTATTGATTTGATAGTTGAAGTCAAGTACGCCGTGTTTCAGCATAGCGCATTTGGCAGGTTAGGGAAGTATGCCACTTGACAGGGAATATTTTCCATTTCGCCAGGTAGAGGTGAGGCGACAGCGCAAATGATCTGGAATAGGCCATTTGCCAGATAAATGATTATGTCCCCATTCAATAGGTTGAGTGAGCCAAATCTGAGTCGACCGACAATTTTCAGAGGGTTAAAGTCTCCGACCATCGCAGGGCTATCTGTTCGACAACAATTGTCTAAAACGGCACAAATCAAAACACTTCATCCTATTATGCAACTAAGCACTGTTTTCCAAGATAAACATTGTCAAGAAACCGAAAGCAATGTTGTTTGGAGACTAGATCAACATAAATAAATTCACCATAAAAAATCGGCTTTAGAGAGTTTACTAGTTCGAAGTAATATTAGGCTCTCTTGGGAAACCCTGTTGACAGCCTCCTTGGGAGGGATCTCTATTCGGTGACGATGTGATAATAACCGCAGTTGGAGGTAATAAGTAAAGCCAGTCTGCCGTCTCGCGACTTTCAAAGAGTTTTTTTTAGTGTTAAGCTGCTCATGACACCGACAAGGCTGTGTTAGACCAGCGAAGGCCTATCAAGATCGAAACGCCATGTACAATCCCGATGGACTATTCACACTCTTTCTGCTTGAAGTTAAAGGCTAGCTTAGTTTCGCCTTCCTTTCTTTGTTTTATTTTTTATAATAATTATAAAAATATTAATAATATTATTATTAATAAGTATACACGTTCTCTTCAAGAGGACGCCCCCTAATACGGTATTTATTGTGTGGACGGGACCATGATGTGTCGGTTGAAGCTTCGTCACCGATTGTCTGCTTTAATTGCCAACGCACTGGCCACACGGCAACTCGCTGCACTCGCGCTCGTGCATGTAGAAGATGTGGTGCGCACGACCACCTAGCCGCGCCATGTCGAAACCGAGCTCGTTGCGTAGACTGCAGTGGCCCCCACCCTAGAGGGGACTCGGGCTGCCCAGTTTTTGCATTAGCCCGCGAGAAAAGCACGGTTTTGCTCGGCTCACGCATGCTTCAACATGCGCAGTTGTCGACGCCGGCGGCCACCCTGGTCGGTGACCCGGATCCTGCACCTACTCGGCCAGGCACATCTGCACCAAGCAGCTACGCGGCGGCCGTACGTCGTCTGGTGATACCAGCCTCCCCGGATGCGGCTCCGGAGCCTTCGGCGGCGCGTGCTGAGGTCGTGCTTCCCCCTCTTCGGTCGATCCCCGCTCCGCGAAAATCTACACTTCGTGCGAAGACTCCGCCACCTTCTGAAACAGGACCTTCTAAACAAGTCAATGCCGCTTTTCGCCGCCCTTCCAAGCGTCATCGCCGATTGGCTCCGAGTGAACCGGTTCCGCGCGGCCGCGCCGTCACCCGTGTTCGGGCGCGCCCATCTAAACCGACCGACGACCTTGATTTCGGTTCTTTGTCCAAGGCCGTGTCCATGCTCGCTCGCATCAACCCGAAACTAAGCGACACTCTTCAAGGCATTGTGAAGGCACTGCGTCCCCTGCTCGCCCTAGCCCCGTTGCTGCAAGGCTTGGTGTCTCCCGCACCAGCTTTCAAATGATGAACCCTGAGCCCACTCAGTCCCCTGGCGCAGCCCCTTATCCCCCTCATCTGTCCGTTTTAGTAGTAGGTAACCCTCCCGTAAGGGTCACTTGCCCCAGATGCGGCCGGGACTTCACTCGTCGCGGTCCCCCCATTCACCAAGCTAGATGTTGTCCCACGTCTACAACTCCCGATTCGTCTTCGACTGCTTCCTCCACGCCAGCACTCCCGTCACAGCCTAGACAGTCGCTGGTCTAGGGAAATGCGTGTAGTCCCCCGGGCTGTGAGGCCTTTGGTTGCCGAATCCCTATGTGACATCCTCGACCTTGTGGCGGCCAACAACGACGTCTCCTCGTGGGAGTCGCTCTTGTCATTCGCTTACGTGGTCCTTCAACTGCCACCTCGCACCTCTTCGTCCACCTCTTTGGCAGCGACTGTTCGGTCGAACCTCCGTGCGTTCCGCGAATTTCGCGTAGGTGGTGTTAGAAGAGTCACATCAGATGCGTGCGACTCCCCTGAGGACTCGGCACGTCGCGTTTCGTCTAAACTGTCCGAGGGAGACGTTTCCGGGGCGGCCCTGCTTACTATGCTCTACGGACTCGTTTGTTTCGGGAGACGAAGTCCTGGCCTCGCTTGCCGCCAAGCACCCACCTGCTCCATCGGACTCGGTTTTTCCGGACCCTCCTGACTCTATGACGCAGCGTCACTCTTCAGTCGATGATGTCTTGGGAGCTGTTGCCAGCTTTCCGGCCAGTTCGTCCGCCGGTCCTGACGCGTCCGCGTCATCTGAAGGAACCTTCTTGCACCCGTGCTTGGACCGGTGGCAAGGAGACTGGCCGCAGCACTTGCCAGACTGGTGGACGTCTTGAGATGGGGTACACTGCCGACTGAGGTCAGGGAGATTATATTCGGCGTCAAGCTATTCGCACTCCGCAAAAAAGACTCATCGATTCGCCCGATCGCCTGTTCTCTCCACGATACGGAGGATTGCTGCAAAAATTGCCTGTCGTGAGGCCAAAGATCTTATCATTGAGCAGCTTGGCCCGCACCAGTTGGGTTTTGGCTTAGCAGGCGGGGCGGAGGCAGCTGTACATGCAGCAAGAGTCTTCGTCCAATCAAGCCCGCCCCGACCGGCACTCTTGAAGTTGGATTTTCGTAATGCATTAAATACTATTCGAAGGGATCATATACTTCGTGCAGTTCGTGATGCAGAACCTGAAATCTTCAACTTAATGAATCACGCATACAGAGAGCCATCTGTCCTGTTGTTTGGCGCCCACACGTTGTCCTCGGCATCGGGTATACAGCAGGGGGCCCTTGGGGCCGGCTCTATTCAGCCTGGGTATACGTGAGCTGGTCAACTCAATACAAGTGCCTTTCAACGCCTGGTAGCTCGACGATGGCATACTCGGTGGACCGATGGAGGGCTTACTCGAGGAAGTGCGCAGAATTCTTGCCTTTGAGGCAGTCAGTGGCCTGGTGTTAAACACGGCCAAATGCGAGGTGTTCGCGCCGGGGACAGACCCGGACGACCCCACATTGAGTGCCTTACTTGCGTTACTAGCGGGGTGTAGAGTCGCGTCTGAACACGAAGTTACGCTCCTTGGCGCACCGCTCCTACCATCTGCACTGTCGAGTCTACTCGACCCCATGATGAACAGATTGTGGGCGATGCAAGAACGTCTGCCTCTGGTCGGAGCCCACCAAGGGCTTTACCTACTCCGCTCGTCGTTCTCCGCGTGTCGCATCGTACATATCATACGATCCATGGACTGTTCGGGTACACTCAACCAGCTTCTCCAACCATTCGACGACCAAGTGATGGAGGCCCTCGAGACCTCGGCCCGCTCCTTGGCAGGCCCTGGTGTGGCCGCTTCGATGCACGCTACGTCAGGTCGTGTCCAACGCCTGCTCGCACCGGGGGCTTGGGCATTGTTTGAGGCAACTCGCGACGCTATAGCGGCTGGACTCCAAGCTTCACCACCTGATATGAATAGACTTGCCTTCAGGAGGGCCTGGGCCGAGAAGGTACACGAATCTTCGCTTACTGAGTTGCTTGAAGAATGCGGTGACGACCAGGATAGGGCGCGCCTCCTTGCCGTCGCTCGCCCAGGAGCGAGCGACTGGCTACACGCACTCCCCGCTGACTCATTGGGTACCCGCCTTGACGACCAATCCACCCGGATCTGCGTTGTACTGAGACTGCGAGCTGATTTGGTAGAGCCACACAGATGCACTTGTGGCGAGCCTGTCGGACGCCTGGCTAGACACGGCCTGTCTTGCGCTCACTCGGCGGGCCGGCGCCCACGTCACACCGCTCTGAATGACATTACTTGCAAGGGTCGTTGCGAAAGGCCGGAATCCCTTGCGTCCTGGAACCGCCTGGTCTTTCTAGAGTCGATGGCAAGCGGCCCGACATCTTGACTTTGATACCTTTCTACAAGGGTCGTTCCCTGGTGTGGGATGCGACGGTGACCGACTCTCTGACCCCCTCCCTTGTCGGTTCCGGCGCTTCTTGCCCAGGAACTGCCGCTTCCCGCGCCGAGACATCAAAGATAAGAAAGTATGCGAACTTAGGCCGGGCGTACCACTTTTCACCCTTCGCATTCGAGACGCTGGGTGGCCCTGGTCCCCTCACAACAACGCTAATATCCCAGATTGGCGACGCTCTACAGCAGGCTGCGATGGACAAGAGGGCAGGGCACTTTCTTTTGCCAACGGATTTTCCTAGAGATTCAGAGAGGTAACGCGATTTCGGTGCTCGGAACTATGAAAGACTGGATGGACCCGCGTCTTCGCGTCAGGGGTCGGGCAAGACTTTCACTCGGACACGAGTGATAGATGAGGAGTGAACCATCGGCGCCGCGGATTTAAACATTCGCATGTATATATTAAATTCCTAAATAAATGTCAGTATTCTTCCTTAAAAAAGATGAAAAAAAATTAAGTATAATTTAGCTATGCAGAGTGCCCAGCTATTAATGTTTTTTTCTTCTTGCCTGGCAGGATGTTCTCCCTGGTGCGAGCAATGCTGATTTTGCTTTCAAGTCCCAGGAGACTGTACTAACCAGAACAAGGACCGCTGTGCTGACTGTTCTATAGGCCATTGTAATTCGTAAAGCTGCGGATAGTGCGGGTAACGGGCGCGGCGGGGCTGCAAATAAAACTATAGACTCAGCCACCGATATAATAAGGTGCCTTCCTGACTCCCGTGGACCGTAGTTGTTTGACATCAGCCGGGATATCTTAGTGCGATTTTTGCTGCGAGACGTATGTGGGGTGTGCCGCTGCGGAATATTTGTGTGGCTACATTAGCTACCACATCCGGGAGCTCCTTAAAAGTATTTTTGTGGCCGAGACCGGAATACCATTAGGGCCTGGTGCCCTATCGGCCTTCAATATTTCCCCCGCAGCGAGTACCTTCGCCGAGCTTGCCTCTGAGATGTAATCCTCGGCCGCTTCCGCTTCATGCAATGTTCTGTCAAATTAAGGCTCTTGAGGGAGAAGCTTGTTAATTACTCGGAAACATCAGGGGGAAGATTTCCCTTCTTTCTGATTTCTGGTAGGCCGCGTATAAACTTGTAGGGCCGTCCTCATGGGTTCTCCTCTAGCTCAGATAAGAACTTCCCCCAGCAGCGATCCTTACTCTCCGCTATAGCTTTGCCTAAAGAAGCCATGAGGCGCTTAAACTTACAGTAAAGTTGTACGATACAATCCATATTGCGGCGCCTTGCCCTAGTGGCTTTTCTTCTGGCCCAGATGCAGCGTGTACGCAATTTCTTCGTTACGCCAGTATTTTGGTGGGGCAGGCCGGTAGCGCATGGGGTGTCCGCAGTCTTTGTACGGTCTCGCTACAAACCTCTTGCAATATTTTTCGCAAGTTCTGGACGCACTCTGGTTTCCCTCTTGAGTTCAAAATCTTTGTCAGCTTGGCTTGAAGCGTTTTGTTTTCCTGTGGTTTCTACTTCGGTGTCCTATTTAAAATCGGAGAGGGTGTAAGGGTGATGGGTTTCCCGACGTCATATTCTATACAGGAGGAGGATTTTCTTCGTCAAGCTGTAGTTTAAGACCTTAAAAATATGCTTTCGTTTGCAGATTGTCAGGTCTATGTGCGATTCCATTGTATTGCACTGCACCTCTCCGGTTAGTATTGGTAGACCCCCATGTAGTTAAAGCAGCATTAAAATTTCCAGAAAATATTACTAGTGGCAGTGAGCAGCTCCTAGCTGACCACTCCATGTCCTGCAAAATGCTTACAAGGCTCTTGATCGTTCCGTTGGCGCTGCTATAGCATGAGTAAAAGCGGCCAATCCCGTATATGTCAATCCATGAGAAAGATAAAACCGCAGCTCTGCCGGTGGCTCGGTAGCAGTTCAAAGTGTTTTGAATTATACAAGTGTTTTTAGACGTCTACCACCCATGTTGATAGGTTTCGTTTGACTAGTTCACATTTGGCTCACTGATAAGCGACATCACCGCTCCTCTTCTCGTCGCAATCTCATCCAGCATTAGGTGAGATACACGACTTCTATTTTTGTGGGTTGTTTAAAACCGTCGTCGTCATTAGCAGGGGTGTTCACTGTGTGGTCTGGATCGTCTAGGGCATTGATCGTCGATGATTCCAAGTGTGGTGTCGGGCCTGGGAGAGCTGTGACGTTGGTCTGACGCGCGGGAACTAGGCCCGAGCCGCCACGTTCGCGTCTGGCTTCTCTTATTTAAACCGGCAGTTTGGACATGCAGAGGAGTTAGCAGAGTGCCCGGAAACTCTACAGTTATAGCACTAGGGGTCCTTTGTGCATCCATTTGAGATGTAGCCCAATCGACCGCATTTGTGCAGATCCAAACGTGCAAATCCGTGCCTGGTGCCCAACTCCTTGGCATGTGGGCATAGTAACCCACTCGGAAATTGCGGAGGAAGCTCAGTCAATTTGAACTTTTCTGTCTCCGTCAGCTTCGCGGCATCAGTGTGGTTTAACGAACACACGGCCGACCATCGATCACAGAACCTCTTTTATCAACCACAAGCGGGGCAGCACTGCTTATAATCTAGCCTTAGCGGTTGCTCAACGTCTTCTTGCGTCATTCCTTGAGCAAGTCCCATATTATAAACTATAAATCTATCGACTCGACCGTGCCGAGACGCTTGAGCGTATGTATGTTTCTGATTCGTTAAAGAAAATACATCTCTAGTGAATCTAGAGCTAGCTTGGCTATGACTAGATACGCGCACTTTATATCAACATTACACATAGCTCAGAGCAAATTCAGTTTTTATTAGCAAAAGACGGCCGTAACTCTAGTTGTGAACAGTCGTAAGTATAAAACGTTTTTTTTGTATACAGTCTAATGTTTGTGTTTTTTTTATGATCTTTGTATATATATATATCGAGAACTGCTTCTTATAGCCTTAATGATGACATGTCGAGTGATCTATTGTATGCGCATTGCTCGTGTCATTCTTAAGAAACTATAAAGGTAACAGTATATGATGCGATCTATTCAAGTATCATTGGGTACTAACAACATATAAGGACAGCAGTGGCAATAAAGCTATTAATTGCAAACTTCATAGTGTCCTTCTTTTGTGTATGTACGGCCGTATTTTGAACTCGTGGCGACAGGAGTCGATTGGGTTTTTCGTCGACATTGTCGCCATGGCCGACAGTGCTTTTGCCACCGTTGCCTCTCTCGATACTAAATTGTCAGAGGGAACGCAGGGAATATCCTCACAACAAGTCATTGTCACCACAAAGAAACAAACATAAATAAGGTCGAGATGGTCGGCCTCTCACGACCAAAATATACGTACCTAAAAGCACCTTATGAACATACGTTATCGTCTTCAAGCGTGAGTTCTAACGTAGTTTCTCTCGGACAAAACGTCAATTTTCAAACCGAGGCGAATGCAATACCCTCAGCTTAACCCTGTGATGTTCCTTCAACAAATAGGTGAAGCGACTAAGTTCTTACAGAGATCTTTCAGTACAGTGAATTCCAAAGTAGCTTACAATATATAGTAAATACATTGAACTGGACCGCAAGGCTAGACCGTACGACCCTTGCCCCTCATTGTCAGACAATGGCGTTCAGACCAACCTCGGAGCGACATTTCATTGCGTTAGATAGCAGAGCAAAGGGGTAAAACAACGTAACTACTTTAAGCTGTATGAATTCAACAGAAGTAATAATAACGACAGCAGAACTTACGCTTAGACACCGGCAGTGCCAGTAGGGCTCGCGAAGTTGTCATAGGATCGAGTAAGCTCTGTGCGTAGTTTAGGGCGTATAGGGTAAATGTTATGATTCGTGTGCGGTTATGAGTTTAAGTGCGCTTGTCATCATGTGCAAGTCTTGACGTTCGTTATTGTCTTGTGGCAGGTGGGATGTTACACGCTCATTTTCTTTCGCTTGTTTTAGTTGCTGGGTTTCCTAACCCAAATGCTTCACGCGTCCGGATTACGCCTCTCGGTCAACGCATGCTACTACTTTCTGAGTAGACTTTACAAAATATTGGATCGTGGACCAGCTTACGCTTTGCTATTCGGTGGCCAATGCTGAATGCTATTTGCGCGCGACAGCCCTGTTTGCATCCTTTCAGAATCGATTCTCTGCAGCAATTATATAGCCGTATTCAACTCCTCATTCTCACATATTTGATAGTGAGATACTGTATCTAGTTTGGTGGTAAATTTGTTGCTTTTTGTACATGTTGACTAGTAGCTGCGGGAAAATCTCACACGGGCAAAGCATTTTTTGCATCTATACGTATGTGTGTGTGTGTATATATATATATATATATATATATATATATATATATATAAGATTAATAGATACAAGAATGATAAACAATTGCCAGCTCCTCCTACAGAGATCGCTACAATGTATCAAACAGCTTCTCGAGCGGTTGGGATCCAAGGGCAGGGTACTCGACTGGAGGTTCATCTTGGCCGTGCCCCACAATGCTCACTTTCATGAGGCACGGCGATTTTGTGCGACTGCTAACGGCGACGATTTCCTGCGTGTCGTTCTCATAGTTATCTAGGGAACGCTTGCGGACGCTTGGACTGCCAATTCGAATCGTGTTGGGCTTCGACAGTGGGCTCAATCTTGACAATTGGCCGGCTCTGCACATTTTTCCGAGCTTTGAAATTTGACCGGCCTGCTCGGAGTACCTTTTTGAGATCACCTTGACCTGTTTGCCTCTCGTAGGAATGACCACTGATTCCGACTTGATTGGTTGGGCAGTAGTACCACAGCCAGTGAAGCCAATGCCAACGGTGCTGCTTTCAACACCAGCACCACCACCACCACCGGCGGCGCCGCAGTCATTAGCACAATTGCTGCTTCCATTGAACCTGCTGGTTACGCTACTGGACAAGACAGAGGACGGGGGTGCCGCCGCTCCTTCTGGTGGGGTAGGTGGCAATATAGGCTGAGGCGGCTGTGTCTGTGAATGCGGCATCGTGAGTGAGACAGATTGTACCGGATACGAAGGGGTCTGCTGAAACACGTGGCCATAACCGGGTACAAGGTGCTGCAGTGCCTGGAGAGGAATCTGCGACATGGACATTGCCGACGGCAGAATCGTAGAGCTGAGCTGGTTTAGCGTGGCCATATGCGGCTGTACGTAGGTTATGAGTGGGACGAGCGGAAACATCGACGCGTGTTGCGATGTACAGATGCTCTGAGTAAGCTCTGTCATCGCGGTCGACGATGGGGTCAGTGACACCGGTGGATGTAACGGTTGTGGCGACGGCGACAGAAGGGTCGAAACAGGCTGAATTATTGATGGCAACGTTTTTTTGTCCAGTAGAGGCGGCTTGGCTCGCAGCGACGGCAGAGCTTTTCCGTTGGCCGTCGGCGTATCACACCGCCTATTCTCTCTCCGTGTAACGATGATTCGAGCGTCAGGTCGATGTTTGCTTTGAAAAAGGCCGCCAGACGAGAGGTCCGGGGTTGCAACTTTTCGGTCCTCGCCAAGCTTGGACTTATCGTCCATTGACTGTAGCGTACCACGTTCATCCGCCGCATCCACTTTACTGGTGGGTGGCACCGATGGGGAGCCCTGTAACGAAGGGGCTGTGTTCCCATTGCCGTTGGTCGAGACCGCTGAGAGTGTTCGGCCGGCTGGCTCGGCGGGGTCCTTCCTGGGCACCAGGACATAGCTGTCAGGAATAACGCTCTGAATGTGCAGCGACGAGAGATCAGCACCATCCCAATGGAGATTAATGCGGCAATGCTCGCCAACGATGGGGAACACCTGTATATAGACGACGCACAAAATATTAGTTTAAATAAATAAAAAATATATATATATATATATATATATATATATTCCAAGGTAATTTGTAAAAATACTTATTAGTTACCGGTATTTGTATGTATCGTTCAAACGCAATCAGCAGACAATACTTCCAGGCTGCGCTTTCTCTGCATTCCGTTTTTTCAATTTGAAATATCACTTTGCGGTCTTTGTAAACTAATGAACAATGTCAAGCCCGGTGGCGTGATGCATTCGCGTGCGCCTTGCAAACCGAAGAGACACATAAGTGCACGGGTTCGATCCCACTCGTTGCACATTTGTATTTATGGGGTCCGTCTTGGCAATGCAAAAGCAAATCCGTGGAAATTAAATATTGGCTGAGAGTCAGCTCGACAGTTTTTTTTACTAATGAGCAATAGTAGTCTGAGAACAAAGCCTCCGAGCTCAGCACACAGCTAACGTCATGTTTCACAATTCTGCACGTTGTGTGGAGTAACAGGTTTTGGAACTTGCACCTTAACGAATGAAAGCAATACTGCTAAGTAGGTGGCGGGGTGGCCTGGGTAGCCTAGAGGTGATCTATTTCTTGTGTTCGAACATGTCAGGAAGGTATACGCAAACGCGTTTGAAAAAGAATGACACACTTCGGTAGCGCAGTCGAGTTCGGCACTTAGTCATTCCAATTTCTTCCAAGGATTTGTTATTAAAAATACCTCCCACAAGGTCAGTGAGAAGAATAGTAAACGAGACGCAGCTCAGCGGGTTTCCTTGCACAGTTATTTTGCAGAGCACATTTTGCTTAATCTCCAATGCTCAGCTTTACCGATAGGGTGTCATCATCAAGGAAACTTGCTACTTCTACCCTCAGGAAAGAGCCACTCACTCCTGCTTGTTGAAATGATTCACCTAACAGATTACGAAGAACTTTGCCAAAGGCAGTCAATAACGACTACATACAGATAACATTTGGGTTGAGCCACAGCTTGCTCAATTTCTGACAGGAGAACTTGGATTGCATCACGGGTTTCTCGACCTCTCCTAAAGCCAAAGTGCTCCGTCGGCAAGGCCTGTTCAGTTACGTGTTCAATCCGCCAAATAATAATTTGGCAGAAGATCTTTTTCAATATGCGCTTTGACGCTGCTTCACGATATTTATTTGAATGTTGTTTGTGATCATCATGCCTAAACATGAAAATAGAAAGCCTGGCAACATGCCAGACTTTAGACATCGGCCCTGTAAGCGTTACAATTACATGATCAAAATCACAAAAAGTTTTCGCCAAGAGAAGGAATGACTGGATTCAGTTCTCATGGTGGACCTCATCGAGCCCTGAGCTCTTTCTCTTCGGGACTGACCGTAGGGCCTGGCATACCCCCTTCGCACCAAATAACAAATTCATGTTGTGCTGCTCCAGTGAAAGCAGATTAAATAATATACAAGTTTGGTGACTCAGTTCGTGAAAACCACGGACGTGATCTCTTCCGATGTAACCTTTTTCATTCAATTTCTCATCGTCCTCTCCAGCAGGTTATAGGTGGTACCGATGTCAAGGGTTTTTTCCAAGACCCCGGAGTAAACCCTGACACGATTTTGAGGTATTTGGCGTGAAAGCAATAAAAAAAACTTCTTTTTTGCGAGTTCGCTGCTAAGCGACCATGTCGCATCTTCTGACCGGCCTTATATGTTTTTTGGAAGAAGCAGAATTTTCCTACAAACACGGCGGTGTGCTTACTTTCTGTATAGTTGTCTCGCAACAGCACATTTTATGCTCCTATGTCGGGCAAAAACACCAGTGTCACAAATTGTAGTAATTTAAGGTCTCATTCCGAAACAAGACTTCTTAGAGACCATGTTCTATTCGGAAAAAAATTTGCTTTAACGAGCTCTACAATTCATGTATCGCTTTAAAAATATTCTAGGAACACCCTGTATATATATATATATATATATATATATATATGAAGCGCTGACAGTATATACGTATGTTTATATTTATATAAAGAGCTTCACGTAGGACATTATCCTCATATATTTTCATGTAGGTAGGATAGAGTGGAACTTATTGCCGAAGTACTTGCTAGTGCTCTCACTGAGAAAATATAAGAAACATATATAAGTGCACGATGAAAATATATATAATTAAGCAAAAACATATATATATATATATATATATATATATATATATATATATATATATATATATATATATGCGTAACGTATTATTGCGTCGCTAGTGAAAATTGTTGCGAGAGAAAACGCAGGTTTCAAACCTTCTCTCGAAGGAACGAAGCGATCGCAGTAAGAACGACGTTAGTCGCTAGCGAGGTTCGGCTGCTGCATGTCACAAACGTCTTGCGGCTACTGGTATTGCCGCCGCCGCTGCCGCCGTTGTTGTTGTTGCTGCTAATGCTGCTGCTGCCGTTACCGTTGGTGCAGGTGGGCGAACCCGTGGTTGTTGTTGTTGTTGTAGTCGTTGTTGTTGTCCCTGTCGTAATATTAGTTGTGATCGTGCTCGCGCAACCGCGAGAGATCGCAGTGGCACCTGACGGCGGGGGCGGCCACTCGACAGAAACGGGTTCAGTAGAGTCTCCCGACGCCTGTCGAGATGTTCAAGCGGGACCGTGGGACAGCCGACATAGATATTTCCCCGCGCCCCCTTCTGCAAACAAGACTCGCCATACCAGACACCACACCGAGAGCATGTTAGAGATAGCTTTCTAGCAGTCAATAAATGTTCTAGAAATTCTGCTAAAATGGGTAAGACGCGTAAACAAATGTAAGTACATAAGTAGCATGCTAGCCTGTTTACCGAGGCCCTGCCCTCGCACAGGTAACGTACAGGTTGATCGATCGTCGAGGACGTGGTTGCCTGTGATTTCACACAGAATATGATGGAATCAATGAACAGCAACGCGAATAGCAACACAAAGAGGGATCTGCAGCCTAAGAGTTGCTGCCTGCTAGTATAACATCATTTATCTATTCAGGGAGGGTCGACTTTACTATAATCTCTAAAATTCGACGTTAAGTTTAATATGTGGATGCGTGACAGCAATAAGGAATACATCTCTACAGAGATGAATAGTTTTAATCTTTGGGCCAAATTATTACATGGCTCTCCATAAAATTATTTTTTTATATATTTAGGGTTTCGGAATGCACGATACATGTGCGTCACCGTCAGCCAGCGGTGACCAGTGCGAGACTCCACTGAACCCACTAAAGCCGGATTCCTCCCCACCCCCTCAGGCTTGGAATTGCTTGAGACTACCTCGAAACCGTGAAGAAGGAATCCCGTTCCTATCGGTTAGATCCTGTGCCTGTTACGTTCTATCCCGAGATGTGTGTGTGGGGGTGGACTGGAGTGCACCGCATAGGTGTAATTTGATTTAAATAAACAGAGATCTACGATCTAGTGGTCTACCGTGCGTCCTGAAATCGTAGTACAGGGAGGGCGGGAAGAGACCTGACGGTCTGACTTAACTGCATTCGAGAACGGAGTTTGGGACGCGATAGTTACTGACTCCTTAGCCCCTTCAATGGTCAGTGCTAGCGCGGCCCGGGGCTGGTCATGCATCGGCTCTTGCCGAGGCAGGCAAGGTTAGAAAGTACCAGAACATCGGGTACCCGTTCGGGTTTTACCCACTTGCCTCCGAGATCCTTGGCGGCCCGGGTCCGTTCACACGCAGTTTGCTACAGAAGGTCGAAAAGCGGTTGATTCTATTGGAAATAAGTAAGCGGGTGATTTCTTCAGACAGCGCCTGTCGGTGGATGTGCAACGGGGCAATGCGGCCTCGGTTTGGAGAACCTTCCGGAAATGGCTGGTCCCTACACTGGAGCCCCGTAATGGTGCACACGTTCGCAGGAACCCAAATGTCATGTTCCGACCGTGAATGATTGTGACCCGTGAAGAGGATAACAGCACTCGCGGGCCATGATCTTGAGCTTATCTAAGCCTAAAATTCGCTGCTTGACAGGTTGTAAAACATCGTATCAATAGTGATTTTGCCTATGACATACGTATGCATAGTCATTCTGAACGTTCGCGCAGGAAAGACCAACACCAGCCAGCAACACGTCACCTTTATCGTAATTTGAACCACTGTGGATTCTGTAATTAAAATCGTCGCATGCGTGTATGTGCGCATAGTGGGCACAACCAGATCGAAAACCGAAAGCGCCGAAAATATGAGCGACCCCTGTAGAATCTTACATTAGAGAGAGATAAAGCGATGCAGTGTTAAAGACTTCCAAAGAAATCCACGCAATCTCCATTTCTTCAGACACGTTGCACACAACGGTCTCTGCGAGGAGTACGAAATCCATAACAGAATTAAGTGGCATAATTTCCGAGGCACCCTTAAGGCTCTCACAGTTGTATAGCAGTATCCATCAAGCAGTACTGTAGCCCCCGGATGCATAAGCTTATCACTGTGCAGTCAACACACTTGGCAACTAGCCGACCCCTCAACTCCTGAACCGACGTATCCAGGGTCTAGCGGCTACAGAGCCGCTAGAAAAATCTAGAGGCTCCACAAACCACCAGGTGACTCGCATTCTCAGCTGCTGCACATCCTTCCCGGAGGCGAATAACAAGCTTTCGTGGTCTGTGGAAGACAGTCATGTAGCCGTCAGCTGTCTTCTTGTTATTCAGTGCTGTACCGCCGTAGGCGATTGCTGCAGAATTCGAGGCTGTTCCGTCGGATAGTATTCTACCAGTACCATTTGTGATTTAGCTGCTTATGGCCATTAAAAACGACATACACATATAGGTTCTGAACTGATATAATGGAGATATTAGCGCCCAAATGTTTTGTCTTAACAGCGACCACAAATAAAATTGTGAACACGATTGCCGGAGAAGTGATACCTAAATTTTGCATGCATAAGAACCTCGGTGTCACATTCAATCGTCGAAATTATGGAAAAATAAGATATGACCGTGGCTGCAAAGATTGCAAGAACTTCTACAGAAGATGATTGACATGCTTGTTAATAAGTTGCACGTCGCTGTAACGTTACGTGTTACGTGCTCGTGCTCCGAGAGAATCTTCACATAAATAACCGGCCAGTGAGCGGAGACCAACTTGCTTCATAGTTTGTTATTTAGTTAAACAAGCTCCGCTTGGTATAATAATACAAGAGCGGGAGATTGCACAAGTTGATGTTGCAAATTGCGTCTTTGCTTGAAAAGTCATGAGAGACGCACGTGAATGCAAGTATCTGTCTCATATAACCTCGTTTTTGATAACGAAGACCATGTGTGAGAATGCAAAACGACATTAGGCAGTAGAATATCTTAAAATGGTAAGAAATGCGAGCCTTCGTAATCTGGCTTACAATATCGCCTAAACTGCAATGTCGTCTGCACGACGCCCCTTTGTCGTCTAGGACTCTATGTAATTATTTATACGTTCAATACGTCTATTGTGGTATATATGATGCTATCAGCTGGCTTTCAAAGGTCTGCTGCTAGCCTAGACTTATTCGTGCGCTTCCTTCGAGGGATAAAAATCTAATTGAACCGTTTGTGTGTGTGTTTATATGCATGAAGTGATGCTCACTGCACTACATAGTACCCTTTTATGTTGATGAAATAATTTACATTCGCAAAGCACATTTACTAACTGTTAGGCATGTACACCGTGTTTATATATATATATATATATATATATATATATGCAGCGACAAATATTTATAAGCTTTCGAACTTGTAATCAAAACTGAGTTGTGCAAATATGTGTTTAACAGTTTTGCCGAAACCACGTGTATTGTCGCCACGCAAACCACCATTCGAGCATATGATATGATTGCTGCGGTCGTGTGTGTCACTACTATAAGAGGCGAGCAAATACTAACCATAAGCCATATTTCACATTCACATCTCTGATACAGCATACACACGTAGATCAGCAATGGAAAACTCATATATATATATATATATATATATATATATATATATAAATATATATATATATATATATATACATTCACTTGACTGTACGCGCAGGAGGGCAATGTATGCATTTATTCTTTTTCATTTCGATGTAACTCATAATTTAAAAAGAGTACTAGAAAAATAGCTAATGTGTACAGTTGCAGGAAAGATTCACGCGTTGCCAAAAAATGGTTCACTTGAAAAAAAAAATTATTCTACAAACCGCCATTAGTATTAACGACTATTGATTTTTTAGATCTATATTAAGCATTTGTCTAATTACCCAGTCCTCAACAGTTTTTTTTCTCTCCTTCCATTAATGTAGAAATTATTCCCTATCCTTTAATTTCTTCCCTTGGCAAAGAGCAAGATTTACCGTTGGCGGCATAATACCCATATCCGCATAATGTAATACCGTTTATGCTGTAGAGGTCCTTACTCACAGAAGTTCGTAGGTATGTTCTGTTTATGCATACATATATTAAAGGACTACTTGCCTACGTAATATTAGGCTGTAGACCTCATAGCATGCTCGTTTTAGAGCGAAGCAAATATAGACCTATAACCTTCCACAAAAATTGAGTAAGTGGCCCAGAGACGAATTACCAGCTGAATATTAACAAGGGTGAATCCCCAACCGGGATATGAAATGCGGTTTCTGCATCTTTTTTAATAGGACGTCTGGGAACTGCATAATGTCAGCAACTAGTGTGGGGGGACTCACAAACACACATTAGCGTAATTGATATTTGCTTCTGTACTCAACAATGAAATAGCAAATACAATCGGTTTGTCGCTAATATTGTGTGCGTCGTTCGCCTGTTGTTTCCTCTTGATTCTCTCGTAATGATGATGTCCGCATGCATCGTCACCGTGTGCTCTAGATGACAGAGTTGATCTATTATTTAGCGGTAAAACTCACCAGGGCCCGCTGATCTGGGTGGGCAAAGCTCCGTGGGTTGACAGACGCCACCCAATGAATCTCGGTTAGTGTCCTGTTGAATGGCGGGAATCTGGCCTGGTCACGTCGCCTATGTGACGTCGTTTCGGCCGCTCTATCTGGGAACAAAGAAAAGGGAAAGGGAAACGATAGAATAGATACGCATATACACTCGACCAGGAAAGTTTACGTATTTGCAGACGTACATGTGGGGACAACATATTACGTGCACACTGAATCACGCACACGCAAACATGCATATATATATATATATATATAGGGGGAGTATTTTGACACTGACACACACAGGCTCAGCCAAGCAGTCCCAGGACACAATTAGGTGGCAAGACTTGGACTGTGGCCAGGGCCAACTGAACGCAGTGTCATCAAAGCTCTCACTCTGGCGAATCGAAGGCCCTGCAAAGAGCATCATCAGGCATGTCTGCCTGCTAACTCCAAATCAGCCAGTACCTGAAACAATTGGCGGATTCAAACAATCGTTGCGTTTCTCGGTACGGTGCGGATAGCGTTTCTCGACCTCCAATCTGTTGTTCGCGTCGACACGGTGGGAACAACAACAATGATAGCACCGACAACATTAACAACGGAAATAACAACTACAACGGCAGCAGAAGACCAGCAACACCAAGAACAACAATAAAATCAAGTAGCAACAACCACAACAACAGCAACAACAACAACAACAGCAACAACAACAACAATGCAACACTGAATTTAAGCTGCTCCAATAGTCCAATCATCTCATTTCGGATTGCTGATAATACTGTCTGCTGCTGTTGCTGATGCTGGCGCGCTACGCTTCAGAGCAATCACCTCCGACGGATGATGACGGTTTGAGTTCGGCGGGCGAATTAGAGTCAAGGCACAATGAGGTGCTGCTGCACACGTTCAGACACAGTTCTCACACTCATAATACGCCGCGTCGTTCCGCCGGAAGACATACAGACACCGGACCAGCATACCCTTGCCTCCTTACTTGAGGGGTGGTACGTGACCGACGTGACAGACGCTCAGACACTTCGACCGACTTCAATCGGCTGGAAAAGACGCGTCCGCAGCAGCCATTCTAGTAGGCGTCACGCATCGCACTCCCCCGAAGTACCCCCGCATGCAGAGCGTCCAAAAACCACAGCCAGAGCGGGTGGGGCGGGCGTCTGAGGCTGAGTGGCGGGGCGGCGGGAGAGAGAGAGAGAGAGAGGTTGCAGAGAGGAGAGCAGTACTGGGTGAGAGAGAAATGGGGAACGCGGGGGGTGGGGAGTGGGGGGGGGGGTAACACAAGCCGCAACGCTGACAAACGCTCCGCCACAGATTCCTAGCCTCTTCCTCAAATGCCGCAGATAACTATCACTACTACAGCCGTCTGTTCCCCGTAACTTGGGGTGCAGCCGTGGTCATCACAAAAGCTGATATGTATGTATATATGAATATATATATATATACGTTTTTCCTGGGTATGTATGTATCTACATGGACTACGCCCGACCACGCAGGACAGCGGCGGCAGCAGCAACAACAACAACTACAACAACAAATGTTGGGGACGCGAGTATCTGACACAAGGTTAAATGCCAACCCACCAGTGTTTTGTGCTGCTGCCAATACCGCTTCTGCTGCTGCTGTCGCTACGATACTGCACATTTGGCGCGCACGTAGAAGATCTCAGCACACTCATTGCAACCGGTGGGACGTCACTAAGGGATTGCAGCTGTGATCGAATTCGCTTGTTCTCCATGACTCTGCGCCCTGTGCGATTATTCTCTATGTCTCTGCACCCAGTTTGAACTCTCGCAGCAGAATCTCTAACTACTATGCATCACTTGTATGTTAGAATTAATTCTTACAGTTCACCAAAATGACACCAATTGTCAAATTGACGCTATGTCACATTCCTCAGCCCTCAAAAGTGTATAAATAAATGTGTGCATATATATATATATATATATATATAGCCTAAGTGATTGAGTAATAAGTTGGACATCAGTTTATATATATATATAGTCTAAGTGATTGAGTATTAAGTTGGACATCAGTATATATAGTATATATATAGTGTTTTCAGTGCGTTGTATCTTGGATGCGTACTAACAGCATATTATATGTGCGACAGGGTGACACTGTTATTACCACGTCCGAAGTGAACAGATATATATGCAGGAATGTAACAGTCCCGTTAATTAACTGTCGCTTCTTTTCACTGGTTAGCATCAATAATTAGTTGTCACGTGTGCGCTTTGAGGCATTGGCAACTATGTGTTGCTGTCAGCGAGAAAGTCAGTAAGCTCGCAAAGACTGCAGCTTACCATGAGACATTACTATTATTGTGGGTAGATGATTTGACTAACTACTAAACTATTTGACTGTATGGCGGCTATGGCCGTCTCCGTCGTTGGGCCGGAGTACCAGAGGTGGCTTTGTACGTCGTGCGACTGGTGTGGAGTCAACCAGCCGGGAGGTAATATTTCCTCGATTTTGTGGTAAAATCACTCTCGTCGGTCATTGACAATGTCACGAACATGGCCACCAAATGCGACCTTAAAGCTGGGGGCCTTTAAGGTCGTCAAATGCAGATAGATCGATAGTACCTAACTATCGATCTATCTGCATCTAGTGTGTGATCGTGTGTGAGGCAAGGAGGTTAGTTTTGGTCTTGACCAGGCGTCCTAATTGGGCACTGGAATGTAAGCTTTATTAACCGATCGTTGGTTTACAATTGGATACTCTCACATGGATGTAGCATGGGTTCTGTGCAAAAGCTGCCACCTCTTGAAGCCGAATGATTCCTAAATGAAGCTCAACAAAACCTCGCCATGTGAAGAGACCTCCCTTTTGTTGTGCATTGTTGTATCAAAGCTTGACAATAATTAATCATGTTTGCAATTAATAGCTATATTTAGCAAATAACTCTCGCTAGTCAATTTTTAGATGTTATGTTGGTGTTATATTGTAAGCATTGCAATATATATATATATATATATATATATATATATATATATATATATATCGGAAGAACCGCAATAGATATGCCCGTAAACCGTGTTTTGTAAATATATGTTTATATCGCGCTTTGATATTTACCGCAATCATTCCAATGTTTAAGCGTGAATTCGGCCCATTTGCTTACCTTTTAAAAAATTACCTCTCAAGTTGATATGCGCACAACAGCGACAATCTAGTTAGTTGTTAATCGACTAATAAAAAGTGTTTCTTTTAGCAAGAAATTGAACCTTCTCATAAAAAAAAGATTATGGATATTTGGTGGTTAAATCAATAGCTACAGTTTTTTTTATCGCCCGATAGTCGCAGCACGAGAGCACGCATATAGACAGAGCGTATTGTACGTATTAGAATAGCTGCCTAAAGCGTTTCCATACACTTTAAGCAGCTATTGTGATCGACGTGTTCTGTTTATGCACACATCATCGTGCAATGGTTTGCGGCGCGGAGTAATATTGACGACAATATATGGATGTGTCACATACCCTGTTGATGTAGAAGATGCCCCTAACGAATTGAAAAGTAGTTTGATATTATTATTATTATTAGCACACGACTGTCTCTGTCTGATCTAGTCCCTGGATAATCTCCTCACTACGGAGGCTGTATGCTCTCAAGTGCATTTGCACGTACTCATTAGTAAAAAAAGCTATGTTTCATTTACTCATCATTAGTTATTTAATTATTTAACGCAATGCGTATTTAGCTACAAGGCTACAGTAGCTGCTTAAGGGCATGTGTATGGAAAAACTGTGGGACGTCTAATAAGGCATGTCTATGTGAGTGCGCTCGTGAACTTTTGCGTCAAACTGTGAGCTAAAATATAGAAGGTTATCTAAAGACATCGAGTCAGCATTACTAGTGAGTCTCTTCTTGAAGGAGTCAAATTGAGATGGATTTTCATGATAGACATAGAAGAATCGATGGCTTATTAGCAGAATGTGCCAACGCAAAACAGTTAATTATCTCTCTTTGGTTTGACATGGACGCTTGCGTTGAGAATGTTTAGGTCTTAATAAGTAATTCAACTCTACAGTAGCTCCCCTTTGTATGTACTTGCTTTTCCTCTATCTACAAACATACAGTTCACACCATATAGCGCTAATAAATATTATTATTTATTTTATTACTATTGTTAAAGCGCTACAATTGTGAGGTGTACTTTTTGTCTCAGTCCTATTTTTCCTTATTATTATGTGATACATGTACGTTATGATAATAATAAACCCGTGTTAAAAAAAAATATATATATATATATGTGATTATTATTTTCTCTCATGTAAGCCCGATACCTATCGACGCATGTACTTTGCAACGCAAGCATAGGTTCTAAACTGGGGGAAGGAGGCGACTGTCTGGTTTCGTCTGGTCCCGGAGAGGAGATCATGGTACTTTCCGCCGAAATCCGAGACTGCCCGAGTATTTTGTGCTCTCCGTAGCCTCCTCCATCGCCTCAGATGGCGCCGCACATATGAGCATCTGAAGGCCAGCTGAGTTGGGGACGAAACTTGAAAGCCGGCCCAGCTTGAGTTCTATACTTGTGTGTCGATACGAAAAGGCCAAAACTTCGACCTGACTAGAGCTTTCGACGGCTGCTTTTGACGTGAAAATAACCGCTAACATGATGAACTACGCCAACGACCACTATGACATGCTGAATTTGACGTCGCCCGATAGTGTACTAGCCATACTCAAATGTGCTATTGCATCGGTATTGAGGATAGAATGGTTCAGTAACAGTGTACCGACCGTTCATTTGCAGCGCTATTGGAGCTTTTTCGTTACATAGTGGCTCTGTCTGAAAATTGCAATGCCAATCACATGATAGGCTTGTATTGTCAGAAATTTGACACGTTCTACATTGCGTCTGTGCGCCCACTAGCAGCTAGGGATCAGGCATTATCAATTCGAATGTGAATCGAACCTCGAATCTCTGGAAGAAGAGGAGTCCGCGGAAAAGGAGGCCGTGGAGGGTATTGTGTCTGTGTGTGTATGTGTGCATATACGCTAGCATTGTGTCGTGTTAAGACGAAAGACCAAACAGAACTTTTCCACATAAAGCAGAAGCAACAGCAGATAACAACTGATTTGAAACATGCAGACGCTTGCTGACAAAATGCTTGCTTTTATCTCACGACAGACAACAGCGCGGCGGTCTTCAGATCTGCTCAAGATCGAACGGCAAACGTCTTGTGGAAGAATAACCTGTGGCAGCGCAAATCTACAAGAGCCGCCACTACACCTTCAATTGGCCGTCCACCTTGTCAGCTAGCTAGGGTTCGGCAAATGCCACTGTTTTCGGTTCGTTCACTTCACGAATGCCAGCGAACGCTGTCCGTGATCTAGGTGTACACGTGGATCGTAAGCAATCGTCTTTGTTGGACTGTACTATTCAAAAGATGTGTATGAGCTTGGAGAGGACGCTACGCTACTTGGTGCAAATTCCATCGGCCCACGAGCGCACTCACATGATCTTATTATATTATAGACGCTCTAGCGTCGTTTATTATAGGTATGGCTTAAAGCGGTTATTCATATATGGCTCATACTACGCTGAGAGTGCATATGTATCCATGACGGCAATGCTACATCACGTAGGCTATGTTGCATATTTTAGCGCGTATTGTATAGCTTCGTTAAGCTGTGCAACTTTAACAGGCGTGTGCGGACTTAGAGCAGACAGCAATTTGGTTCAAATTCAATCGATGCACGAGAGCACTCGTATAGACTTGAAGCTGTTGTTATTGATATATGGTTCATATTACGTCGAGAGTACAGATAAATACAGACTTGAATGTAACACAAACGCTGCGTAAGCCTTGCATTAGTTACTGTATTGCTTTGGCTTAGTTTTCTTCTTTATTAAGTATTAATAATTATTTTTTAATTCGACGTAAATATGTAGATGCGACAAAGTCGCAAGCTGAGCTCACTGCCTCACAGTCCAGCATCTCTTGCCAGTTATTTATTAACTATTATTTATCACTAACTGTATGTCACGCCTTGTGGTCTCGTCTCAAACGATTACAGATGCCAAGTTGATGTGAATTATTGTTTCATGGGTTTAAGTTAACTCATCGCTCCGTTGTGCCTGTCCACGGCTGGAAGGACGTTAACTCGATTGCCCTCGAACGAAAGCCTGGCTAACGTCAAGATTGGAACTTCTTCTGATGAATGGCATTCCGAATGCCGTTGTGGAGGAGCTCGTGATGGCCGAATGTGGAATTCGAAGACGCCTTGTGCCTTGGACATATCTCGATGAATGTCATAGAGTGGCGGTTCACTTTGTTTGGCCTTTGAACGATTTGACTTGACCCGTATTTGGTCAACGTAGAGATGCCGTAAATTTAATTAGGTCAAAACGGATTTGGTCAGGTTAGTAGAACAACGTTATGTGTGCTGCTCTCTTCTCCCTTCGTGCACACTGCGTTTGTGGTAATACTACACTACTAGAGAACGTTTAACTAATTTGGTTCGTTAAACGATTAAAAAGTTCCTACTGGAACAGCTTCTAGAGGCACAATTAGTAAAACTCAGTATTGTTTTTATCATACGAATACTAATACAAAACGTACTGGGATAGCAAACTCAAAGATCGCGGACGCTACATGGATATGCACACTGCAGTGCACATCGCTTGGTGAGAAGTTATTTTAATATCTGACTATAAATTGCTATGCATGCTATAGATTTTCTTGCAGCATTACACGAATACCGATAGCAGTGTACACTTTTAATGCCTTGTAACAATCTTGATATTCTAATGACGCGTGTAGCTGTTGGTGCAATTTTGATGTGGCCTGTGATTATGTGGTTTGCCTTAATATGCGCAAAAAAGTTAAAAACTTCCTTCTAATTTACACATTCGAATTTATATGCACTATGGTACTTTATGGGTTTTCCTGGTTTTTCGTGATTTGTAGGTATCAGTTTCGTATCTTGCCCAAACACGTAATTAATTCTTGTTAATATGAATATTTCTCTCTAGTGAAGTCTACATACTTCTAGGGCGGAAAAACACACGGAAATATCGTTCCTGGTACTGCAACTCTGACCCAAGGTGGAATGCTTGCTATCGAATTCAGTTCTTACGGATTTGTATGGCTTCATATTTCGCAGGTGGCAGAAGTACTGCAAGTTTAATTAAAGACGTAAACACAAACGCCAACAAGGTCCTGCGTCGTACATCAAGGCATCAAGACCGAACATATGGCTGTGCTCCTTGTCATTGACAAGCAGGGTTATGGGTACGTAGTGTTAGATGTCTTGGTGGTTGGATTGTGTAAGAGTGACTATCACAAAGTCACTTTCTCACCTCAACTTTCACCTTTGACTGTTCGCATACTGTTGTAGCTGGCGGCAGCGACATGTATGCTTGCTGCAATAAGCAATCGTGTATATCTGCCGTAAAACCAGAAAGTACTGTTGGCTAACTATTGTTTTGCCCGTTCGCCTTGTCTCGATGACGATAATTGCAAATTGTCCTTCTCAGAATATTAGAAGAGATTGCTATTAAAGGACTTCGATATTGGTATTTAAGCTAAAAATCCCTATGCAGACTTTGCTTTGGTGTTTCGTTGTTGTCACTATCATCTGCAACAGTAGATTTTGAGCTGGGTCCTATAACTGATCGTAAAAAGAACGCTCACGTGGTGAGGAATTAGGAGGACTAAAGGTATAGATTGGAGGACTTTGATATTTCATGCTTGCGGGTCAGAAATAGAGCAGAAAGGAGATAGTCAGTCTTGCTAAGTATTGGAGCTCTAGGTGCAGGGTGAGATCAAATAGGAGGCTTTGAAAATGCATGATGCACATACTCTCACTGACAACAAATAGTAAAAAGCGTCGAACACGTGCGCCCTAGCCACCTCTGGGGAGCCTGACGACGTGGAATATACGGCCAAAGCGGACAACGGGGGGAAGCCTTGGAGTACGCCCTGCAGAAGCGGGTCGAGACAAAATAGTGTGGACAGAACAGTTTGGCCCTCACGGCAGTCTAGCACCCCCGCTTGCTTCCACCTCCGGACAGAAATGGCGCAGGCAAGTCTCACGGATGATAAAGTAAGCGCATGCAATCCCGGATCTGGCTTTTTTTAGCCCCACAAGTACAAAAAAAACTATAACAGAGCACTAGAGTAACGAAATTTCTTTTTCAAGATCGTCGCTTATTTGCCGAGCCGCTGCCGCATATTTTCAAGCCGATGAACTGGGGACGAACTCGGGTTTAGTTGGTTTGTGTACGTAAATCTACTAGACCTGGCTCGTCACATTTAGCTTTAAATTGCAGTGACTCTTGGAATTATTTGGTTAACACTTTGACAATTTCCTATATGACAGTACGGACAACTAGCGATAGACTAATATTGTGTCAATTTATCAATAAAGTATACATCAATAATTGAATGCTCTTGAGTGATGCTTTTCTATGAGTAAATATATACAGCCGGGAGAACGCTGTACCTACTTGCGTCCTCGTCCACGAGCGCACACACATAGGACACGGTACTAGACGCTCTTCTGGTCTCTCATAGGCATGATCTTAAGCAGTTACTGTTGACGACTATTTATTTACGGCTTACATCACGCCGAACGTGCAGATGTTAATGGTAATACTAATAAGTACCTTGTATGAATGTTCACATTATGTGCAGCTATGTCGCCTAAGCTGTGTGCACTACTTTAGGACGGGAGGTCCGAATTAGATTGGTCTGCAATAGCTTTGTGACTTGGCGACAAAGTCGATGTCATATCATGTTTTTAAATGGCTTAGATTTATAACTAAATGTGTAACAGCCAATAGTTGATTAAGCAAAATGATCGCTGACATTTGTGCAAGTTTACTGGCCACGACAGACAACAGCGCGGCAATCTACAGATATGCTCAAGATCGAACGGCAAACGTCTTGCTGAAGAACACCTGTGGCGGCGCAAATCTACAAGAGCCGCCACTACACCCTCTACTGGCCGTCCACCCAGTTAGCTAGGGTTCGGCAAATGCCACTGTTTTCGATTCGTCCACTCCACAAATGCCAGCGAACGCTGTCCGTGATGTCAGTGATCTAGGTGTACACGTGGATCGTAAGCAATCGTCTTTGTTGGACTCTACTATCAAAAATATGTGTATGAGCTTGGAGAGGACGCTACGCTACTTAGTTCAAATCCCATCGGCCCACGAGCGCACTCACATGGGCTTATTATATTTATAGACGCTCTAGCGTCGTTCATCATAGGCATGACTTCAAGCGGTTATTCATCTATGGCTCATATTACGCTGAGAGTGTACGAGTGCACGAGAGCACTCATATAGGACTTTCTAAACTAGACTAGCTCTACCGGTTTATTATAGGTTTGACTTGAAGGCTGTTGTTATTGATATATGGTTTATATTACATCGAGAGTACAGATAAATTCATGGGATTGCTATATCGCGTCGGCTATGTTACACTTTTTAGAGCGTAAAACGCCGAATCAAATGTATGTCTGATATAGCCTTGTGAGTTGTGGGCAGTAACGTATCAGTCTTCCTAGTTTGAAAACGGATTCGACTACATACTAAAATAAAAACCAACAGTCAGCCAACCAAGAGGATCACTGTGAATCATGCAGGTCAATTTGAGTGTATATACGTACTGCGTCACAGACTTGAATATAACACAAAGGCTTAGTAAGCTTTACATAGGTTACTGCATTGCTTTCGTTGTACCGTTTGGTTTTGTTTTCTTCTTTATTAAGTACGATTTTTTTTAATTTGGCTTAAATATAAAGATCAACAAAGTTGCAAACTAAGCTCTTTGCCTCACAGTCCGGCATCTCTTGCCAGCTATTTATTTTTGCGTCTACCACTAACTGTATATCACGGCTTGTGATCTCGTCTCAAACGATTACAGATGCCAAGTCTATGTGAAATATTGCTTGATGAGTTTAAGTTAACTCATCGGTTCGTTGTGGCTGTCCACGGCTGGAAGGACGTTAATTCGATTGCCCTCGAACGGAAGCCTGGAAAACGTCAAGATTGACCTTCTTCTGATGAATGGCATTCCGAATGCCATTGTGGAGGAGCTCGTGGTGGCCGAATGTGGCATTCGAAGACGCCATTGTGCCTTGGACATATTTCGATGAATGTCTTAGAGTGGCGGTTCACTTTGTTTAGCTTTTGAACGATCTGACTTGACCCGTATATGGACAACGTAGAGATGCTGTAAATTTAAAGGTCAAAACGGATTTGGTCAGGTTAGTAGAGCAATGTTGTGTATGTTGTTCTTCTCTATCCTCGTGCGCACAGTTTTTGAGTTTTATAGTACACTACTAGAGAACGTTTAACTAGTTTGGTTTGTTAAACTATTTAAAACGTCCCCAGTGTAACAGCTTTTAGAGGCACAATTAGTAAAGCTCAGTATTGTTTTTATCATACGAATACTGATACAAACGTACTGGGGTAGCACACTCAAAGAACGCGGACGCTACATGGATATGCACACTTGTAGAAGTGGACATCCCTTGGTGAGAAGTTATTTTAATATCTTACTATGCATTGCTATACACGTTAAAGATTTTCTTGCACCGTTATACGAATACTGATAGCAGTGTACATTTTTGACGCCTTTGAACATTATTGACATTCTAATGTAGCGTGTCACTGTAACTTGGTGCAATTTCGATGTGGCCTGCGATCATGTGGTTTGCCTTAATATGATGGTATTATTTTACCTTCCTTCCAATAGATTGGAGGGAAGGTCAAAACTTCCTTCCAATCTACACGTTCGAATTTATATGCACTATCGTACTTTATGGGTTTTCCTGGTTTTTCGTGATTTGTAGGGATCTTGCCCAAACACTGAATTAATTCCTGTTAATATGAATATTTTTCTCTAGCGAGGTCTGCATCCTTATAGAGTAGAGAAACACAAGAAAATATCTTTCCTTGTACTGCAGCTTTGACCTAAAGTCGAATGTTTGCTATTGAATTCAATCCTTGCGGATTTGTATAGCCTCATATTTTGCAGGTGGTAGAAGTACTGCAAGTATTAATTAAAGACGTAAACGCAAACGTCAACAAGGTCCTGTCCGTCGTACATCAAGGCGTCAGGATAAGTTGAGATCGTCCAAACATATGGCGGTGCTCGTTGTCATTGACAAGCAGGGTTATGGGTACGTAGTGTTAGATGTCTTGGTAATCATTTTCTCACCTCAACTTTCACCTCAAGACTTAGGACGACTTCTCGCATCTGTTATAGCTGGCAGCAGAGATTTTTAAGCTGGGTTCCATATCTGACTGCAAAAAGAACTGACGACATGGAATATACGGCGATACTATATATAGACAACGCTAAGGCGAGCCCGCAAAGCGGTATTGACAACGTTCAGGGGTTTTTGTTCTAGGAAGCGGTTGACTATACGCTATCATCGGTAGAGGGATGGTGCGAGATTCGGGGTTACCTGGGTAGCGTGTTGCCGAAACGGACAACGGGGGGAAGCCTCGGAGCACGCCCTGCACAAGCGGGTCGAGACGAAAAAGAGTGGACAGGACAGCTTGGCCCTCACGACAGTCTAGCACCTTCCCCCCCACCTCCGGACAGGAATGGCGCGGACCAGTCTGATGATATAGTAAGTGCATGCAATTCCGGAGCCGGTTTTTTTAGCTGATAGATACTCGTCACTGTCAGGGACGCAAGTACATCATGCGTTTCCAAGACTCTCCAAACAAAAAAATTATTACGATGCGCTAGAGTAAGGAAATTTGTTTTTTAAGGCTTCCGAGCCAATGAACTGGGGACGAACTGGCTCGCTACATTTGGCTTTCAAATAGCGGTGACTCTTGGATTATTTGGTTAAAACTTTGACAACTTCTATATGACAGTACGGACAACTAACGACGGGCTAAGGTTATGTCAATGTATAAAAAAGTATACATCAATAATTGAATGCTCTTGACTGAAGCTTCTCTATGAGTAAATAAATGCAGCTGGGAGAACGCTGTACATACTTGCGTCCCCGTCCAAGAGCGCACACACATAGGCACGGTACTAGACACTCTTCTGGTCTTTCATAGGCATAATCTTAAGCAGTTAGTTGTTGACGACTAATTATTTACGGCTTACATAAGACTGAGTGTGCAGATGTTAATGGTAATACTAATCAGTATCTTGTATGAATGTTCACATTATGTGCAGTTATGTCGCCTAAGCTGTGTGCATACTTTTGGACGGGAGGTCCGAATTAGATTGGTCTGCAATAGCTTTGTGACTTGGCGACAAAGTAGACGTCTTATCATGCTTTTAAATGGCTTAGATTAATAACTAAAATGTGTAACAGTCGATAGTCGATTAAGCAAAAAGGTCGCTGACATTTGTGCAAGTTTACCTTAGTGTCTATAGTATTGCGTTGTGAATTGGAATCTAGCAAAAACGCTGAGCAAATCTCACATATGTTACACTACGACCTTAAGCTATCAGCTTAGTTTCTTCATTTTCTAAACAGCTGGTCGATTTAAATGCACAGCTGCAAAGTGTTTGGTGTGTTGGACCCAAGGATTTGCGCTAAACATCACACAGCGAGTTGCCAGACGCATCGGCGGTCTCTGCATTTTTTTTCGCCCAGTGGAGTGGTTGCTAAGGTGTTAAAATTGTATATAATGAGAGTATTCTATTTATAATAACATGCAATCTTGCAATGCAGACTGAGTGCAAAATAAACATACTTTGTAAATATAGGAATATCTTACGCCTTATGACCTCGTCTTAGTAGATTACAGGAAATAATTGTTTCGAGCTCAGCTTAAGCGGACACGTCGACCCGTCATGCCAGACTGGGACGACGTCATTTCCATTGTCTTCAAACGGGAACGTAGGGAACCTTCTCCTGAAGATTGGCACGCTATCGATTATGAAGGAGGTCGTGACGAGTAAGTATAGCGGTTGAGGTCGCCGTTAGGTCTTATCTACCTATGTCATGTCTACAGGTTTTATAGGGTGGTGTTGGAGACTATGTTTGATTCATTGTACTCTTTCGTAAAACTCACAGTCTTGTCAATTAACTAATATTGTTCCAATAAGGTATGCAACTAATGAGGACTCTCTCTCAGCCATTCCATATTAAGCTTTGCATAGCTGAAACTGCCAAAAAGACATAAAATTCCTGTTAAATTAAGCTCGACTTCAAGAATGCTGCCTCATTTTTCGCTTTGTCAACAAGCAATTGGGTAAACCTTTCTTTTCTAGACCTAATTTCAGGTTTACGGGAGGTTACGAACGGTTAGGAAGAATTATTTTCTCGCCGCCGTCTTTATCTAATGCCTATGCGAGTGATGCTGCAAGCAACCGAACTGCACCCCGCGTGCATGGACGTTTCGCAATCAACTCCAGCGCCACAGTTCATAACCGCGGGTCATTATTTTCTGAAAAAAAGAACGATTATTCAGCTTGATGTCGCAATGCAAACTTACACCAAAAGAACCCCCTTCTGGCATTCTGCAGTAGATTGAACGATTTGAGAAACTTCTGAAAAAGTTTTTTAAAGAATCCGTTAACGATGAAAAGTCTCATAGTTCTTCAGACGAAATATAAGTATACCGATATACCGGAGTTTTCAAAATATGTTGGAATCCTTTGTGATTAATATTGTTCCCATACGGCATATACGTTGACGACTTTAAGCGATCAAGTAGAAGATATAGTCAACAGAATACTGCTTTAGAAACTATGATGAAAAGTAAGTAACAAGTCCCTGTGATTAGTTCAGTCACCACGGTATTGTGAACTTTGCACAAAAGCCAATATGTGCTTGTTCTTTTTCTACTGAGAGTATCCTAGTTATTAAGAACGCCTGACCTTGCTGGCTGTTTTAAGGGGGCATCACAATTCTTTTCACACCTATTGAATACAAATACTTTGATCTCATGGGCGACAGATGATTAAAAGACAGCTATTATGGTAAACCTAAAACGACACATAAAGGGTGTGCCACCTTATGCAGGCGAATACTCCTAATTCAACACGTTGTATATTGTACATTACGTTTTATCTAGTTCGTATTCTAAATAGTTTTTAATTCTAGGCCATCCTCAGGTCCCCTACGGGCCTGGGGTCGCCGTGTGGCATGTGTTCAGGTGTACAGAGGGCTGGACATGTTGAGATATCTCGGGTTTTCCCAACAGTCCTTGTGACAGCAACAGAGGCCGCTGACTCTCAGTGACCCTGATGCAAAGGTGCAGTATCCGCTTCATGTACAGGGTGGATCACCTCTTAAGGAAACTAATTTTGATCTGTCAGGTGCCACTATATATTTCCCAGGCAGTATGTCCACTTTGGAGACGTAGTCCACTTAGAACAGCGCTTAGCTGCGCTAGGGGAAAGTTCGATTGACGTTTCCCACTCCAGCGTAGATATCAGTTAGGGCTGAGGCCACGATGCTTTGGTAAGGTATTATGAAATGCGCATATAAGTTAAGTTTTTGCAAGTTTGACGGTACCTATATTACTAAGGTATTTAGCCATATCTTTCAGAAACTACATACCATTATTAAAGCGCGTCAGGCCAGCAACATTTTTCCTGTGTTCATCGTGTTGGATATCTATACTCATGGAGGATCTCTAGTCATATCCATGAGTGCTAGGGGACGCTAAAAGCATTCTGTAGAGCATGCAGACTTATAACTGCTTGATATACATGCATATATGTGAAATGTATATATATATATATATATATATATATATATATATATTTTCTTTCTACCTTGAATAAAACGTTTTAGTCTAAAAATCGGTGTGATTCTTTCTTTTCTCTGTCAAATGAATAGTAAGAATTTTCTAACGTGATATGTACAACTTAATGTTGCTGTGCGTCTACAGTCTTGCTATTACATACATTTACAGCCAATTTTTAAAGGATTGACTTTATCTATCAAGGTTTAGAGGGAAGCAAATTATTACGGCATATTTTAATTAATATTTATATTATATAAAATGCTGCAAGGTCAGCACACGGCATCGTGCTGACCTTGCAGCCTTTGCTGGTTTCCAAAGCGGTTTCGTCTGCAGACTGTAATCATGTTCAAATAAGGGCAAGCGAACGCTTATTTACATTGTGGCTTACGGAAACTTTTTTTGGTACTTCGCACTGTTTTCCATGGAGTGAGTCAAACATTCATCCTACCTATGGACTCACGGTAGATAACATTCAGCAAATCTAAATATGCATAGCTCTATCTATGCGTCTCCCAATTATTATTGTTTTTGTTTAAGAAATGCATATCCTTGTGTGTCAGAATGGTTACTACAGAAAGACTATACACTATACATCCCCTACTGAAATGAAATTCAAGCATAGTAAGTAGTTAGATAGGTTTTATTAATCTCGTGAGTGGTTTACATTTGTAAAGAGGCTCATAGCTCTTCAATGCCATTAAAGGCTAGTATACTAGAAGAATGTTCATATTGCATATCTTCTTATCATTTTATTCATTGTTATTATGATGATTATCATGTTCATTAGAGTAAAACACCTAAATAGTATTGCTTAGCATTTTGT
Organism: Dermanyssus gallinae; assembly: GCA_003439945.1. Taxonomy (NCBI): domain Eukaryota; kingdom Metazoa; phylum Arthropoda; class Arachnida; order Mesostigmata; family Dermanyssidae; genus Dermanyssus; species Dermanyssus gallinae. The sequence continues at coordinate 98,381 of QVRM01006946.1, forward strand.
TTGCATATAGTCAAAGAAGAGGCTGCGCGCACATCTGAAGGAAACTTGTTCCAATATGTGGCACCGATATTTGATATTGAGAAACTAGATTGGCTACATGACGCTGCAGACAAGATAATAAGTGTGTGGGTGATCCCTTTGTGTTCACGGTTGATGTCGACTGTAAGAGATTGAGCAGGTTAAGATGAAGTCCATTTAAGATTTGTTTGATCTCAGTAATGAGAGTGTGCATCTCTTTGTGCTGAGGGTAGGGCAGAATCGACATCTCACCGTATTATAACGCATAGGACTCCCATGGTGGGCGTCCCTATATCACTCGGCTCTTTATTGCAGGCGATGTAGCCGACATAAAAGACGCAGTTAAGTCTATCCAAGTGATTTCAACTACGTAGGTGAACAGACAGTCATGGAGCAGAACATTACAACTGCGATATACTTATACTTCCTACAGATTTTTGTTTACGAATGTGATCTGTGTGAGCTTCAAACGATAACTTGGAATCCAAGACAACGCCTAAGAATGTTGTCTCATTCTTGCCATGCCAAGAAAGTGGTTATATAACAGTAATCCATTATTACACAAGGCGGCGTTCATCTACCGCCAGTCCTAACACCGCATAACATCGACAATTTGGTTCGGTGCCTAAATGATCCACCGAACGCAATATACTTCTTACCTTCTAGTCTTGAATGCTGAAGACAACGTGCCATAGAATTGTGTCTTAGACAGTCATATTATCTTTTACGCATATGCGTAGCCTATGTTATTGATATGTTCTATATCACACGGTCTCGCAAATGCAGCTATATACCTATATATATAACATCAACTAGTCGTAGTGAGATACCCCAAGTATTGATCGAACCAACGCCACAAATGGGATCCTAATTTCTTCTCAGTGCACTCGGAAGTCAGATAACTTTGCTTTGACAATTTTCGTCTAAATGCAGAGTTGGATGATGTAGCACCTGTTCTATTCGCCCAAAAGGGACTAAAGTCCAACCAGATGAGCAAGCCAATTTTGGCTACGTCATTTTTTACAGTTTTCTCTATCTAAGACAGCTTTTCTAATGGAATTACGTTAAATACAAATTGAAATAACAATAATGATAATTATTGTTAACGGCACTTCACCCAGGCCAACCAGAAAACACATGAACACATATTCTCAATGAACTGTCTTTCTTCCTCGAAGTGAGTTTGCGCCAAAAACAACTGGTGCTGCCACTCGTAGTCCCTAGGGTTGAAATCTAACCCCATCATGGCGGCTGATAGCAGCCGTCACGGTTTAAACCTAGTCACGGCCGTTTAGGTCGAAGATTTTTTTGTGATTCCTGTATACGGCTGCAGGCCATCGAAGAACAACATCAACAACAATACCAAACATAGCAGCAGCATTATTAAGAACAGTTGTTTTCATTATTAACAATAGTAACATCAACAATAACAACAACGCCGGTGACGACGACAACAATAACAACAACTACAGCAGTAGCAGCAGCAGCAGCAAAATACAGGATACAACATGCACCCTTCACCCACCCACCCACCACCCACAGACACTTCTTATTCACAAACCCATTCATACACATAGCAATTAGGGTCTTGGTCGCCATAGAAGCCGCCATAGACGAGCTTCGTTGGCTCCATGCCTCTCCTCCCCCATTGGTCCGTCAAATAAGTAGCACGTAACAGTCACAATTCTGAAAGTCAGTGTAGTAGCAGTAGGTGGTGGTGAGGCAAGAGCAAGCGCAAGAACAACAACAACAACAACATTCTGTTTGTTGATCGCTGTGTTGTTGTACATGTGACAACAATCAGCTCCTGGCAAAAGAAAACAAAGAGAACGTCGGTGGTTTTGCGATGTTGACAGTTTAACATAGCAACAACAACAGCAGCAGCAGCAACAACAACAACCACAACAACAACATTAAAACAACAACAACTACAACAACAACAACAACAACAACAACAAACAAGAGTAACAACAACACCTTACTCTACGGCAGAGATCGCAAGAAAGTGTCTCTTCAACGACGGCCTCCACCTGTCCGTCCACCTTCATCATCACCCTTCGTCGCATCAGTTAGTGAGTTCGTGAAGTGGGAAGTAGCAGGTGGCGCCGAATCGCATTGACCGAGAGGCCTCAATTCTCTCGTTGTCTCTGCCATCGTCTGCCAAGACCTTCCAGACAAGCAGTCAGTCACCCTATCCATCTCTCAACGTTTGAACTCGTTCAATCAATCGTCAGGCGATGATGTAAGTGCAGATTGCTCTGCTCTACTGTCCTACTGCACCTGCAATGGACAACTCCAAGGACAACACCGTCAGAGACCCGTCTTCATCGGCTTTGTCGTCTCGCTCTCAAAGCATCGTCGTTTCGTTGTCAAAATCGACGACGGACGAGGTCGACGTCTATACGAGGTGAGCTCATCGCGTTCGGTCGCACCAAGCCGATTGTGACTTCCATCACTCGCGATCCAGTTTGGCTGCCTGCTTCTCACAAAAAGCAAACATTCTTGCAACAATAAAGAACAGAGACAAACCTTCATCGTCGGAACGAGATCTATGTGTGGTGGATCGAGGTGGTGGAACCCCTTTATACTCCTAGCGGTTATGTCATCGTTATGATTCATCATCGTAAAGGCGAAGTGATACTACAACGGGCTTAGTTTCGGTGCGATTGTAGAATTTCGGCGGTGAACAGCGTCCAACAGTGGCCAACAAAGAGGCAATCGCTGTGCTGGTGGCGGTAGCGGCGATGAGCAGGGGAGTTGGCCGACGCTGATGCGACACCAAGGAATCAGTCCCCGAATGAATCTTGTCCCCGCCTACGTTCTCCTAGCAAATACGCAAGCAAGGGCTGGTAACTGGCAGACGACAGCAGGACAACTTAGGTCGACTTAGTTTGACAAGTTCGGTGATTGGTTCTCTGCGCTGCTAAGCGATACCAAACCTACGTACTGCGTGGTAGTGCCTGGTGAACAACGGTGGCTGAGGCGCTGACAAAACCTTGACAAAGACAGTACTTGAATTGAGTTCATCATGCTGAGTGTTTGATGGTGTTGGTGATGAGTACATCGACGCGACAGCTCTTCAATCGAAGCAGAGGACGAAAACGACGACGAAAGGAACCCAGCGCACCGTAATGGTCTGAGTCGAACTCGGTCAAAGTTGCACACAGCGAACGAGAAGCGCCGAGGAAGAGTCAGAGAATCGAGGCAAAGCGCGCGCATAACTTGCGCGAACTGAAGAAAATAGAACTTCTACTTAATACTGAGCTTGAATATACGTACGCGTTCAAGCAGATAATGAATATTCCTCGTCGCCCGACGCGGTGTCGGTAAGTCACACTATTGGCATTTTGGCACTATTGTCACGTCGCACTATGTGCTATTATATCCACTAGAGAAACGAGCATTATTGGCCTCTTTTATGACTGGCGGTATTTTCTTTGTTTCGTAAGGTGTTTCTGTAAGCACAGTGTAGACCTTCAAGCCAATGTTAGATTTACAGTTTCACCCCCTCTCAGAACGAAATCGTCCTTGTTTTGATACCAATTGGTGCGTGTCCGTATGGTTAAAATCTCTGAAACTGCCTTTATATATTGCGATATTAATAATGCGAAATAATATGTATGTGTATATAAATATAAATGTGATCACGTGTATATATTTTGTTTTTACACAACAATGTAAACTTATTATTGTCCAGCCAAACATTATTGGCATGTAACCGTACACGAGCATTAGTTTTTCGGAATAACTAAGTTAAAAAATTATGATATCAATAAAAATGCATGTATCAAAAATGATTATTACACTTATACATACATAAGTATAATGCAATGTGATGCGAGTGTTATTGGCCACTCTACAGTTGTCCCTATGTCAGAATCAAAGAACGTAACAAGGATGCAAGCCTCACCTTCATTTCACATATGAATAAATTGGGCAATCTTTCCAGCACGGGCCGAATGGGCGTCTCGTCGCTCTCCGGTGAAGCCATCGATGGTCATCGGGACGCTTCGCCTTCAGATGAGGAGTCGCAACCTCCCACCGGCAGCAGCCGAAAGACCTTCGTTACCTGCGACGGTCGCACATCACTCACATCAAACGTGGTGGTCGCTAGCGTTGCTTCTTTTCTAAGGGAAAAGGTACTTAATATGAATACATTCAAATTTTCGTGACATTGGCCACGTTCGTCTGGGCACGTAGTAATGAACTAGATAATGGGCCGTATCTTGACAACAGTAATGTGTGACCTAGAAAGCTGAGCAGGCGCATCTGTGAAATTGATAGCGATTGGTAGATACAGCATTAAGTAGCACGAGTTTTGATTAAATACTGATCGATCCGAGTTGCCATTCAATCTTATAGGGATGATAACAGATATCCAGCTAAAAAGTCGACGAAAAGTTGAATGATGGGCACAGATATAAAAAAAAAAACGCCGAACGTCGGACTTCGCAGACAAACAAATGCGTTCTCCGACGAGAGTGGGCCTAAAACTAAACGTTTTCCAATGAATCTTCAGGTGTTTCCAGTGGTCGGCGATCACTGCTTAATCAATCTGCATTGGGACGGGACCGACCTTTCAACGCTGCACATTCGGAGCATCGTACCTGACCACTTCATCCTGACTCCACGGCCAGACCACGAAGACGTCACGACGGAACGCACGCAACACGCGGCCAGCGTGATTCGCGACCAACAACACACAGTGCCTCATCCGACCCAGCCCGCCAACATAACGATTAAGGAGGAGCCTCTTGACGAGACAGAGAAGACCGACGAATTCATCATCAGCTACCAGACGGTCAAGCGGGAGGTGGAGATTTCCGACCCTGACGACGACCGCAGCTCCGAACATAAACGCTGTCAGCCGATGATGGACCGATCGGTGCTTCGGTTTGACAACCGAACCGACACGACGCACCACCTCTACGACGGTCTGCTGCTGGACGCGGACAAGGACTCACCACCTGAAGGACGGCGCGCACCACTTGCCGCCGACCCGGCTTCTTCGACGCGGTCCGAGCATCTGTCCAGCATGAACACCTGCTCAATGATGTACCACCACCACCACCACCACCAGCAGCAGCAGCAGCTGCCGCTGCCGCAGAGTCCGATCATACCGATGATTCCTCTGATGGCCCTAAGTAGTCAATCGCAACTGTCGCTGCAGCAGGTCGGCCCCGTACTGCTGACTCCGATGCAGTCCATGCCGCAGCCCATGTCGACAGCTTTCCAGGGAATGCCACAGATGATGCAAGCCGCCACCTACGGCCACCACATCATTCAGTCGTCATATGGTTTCCACCATCTGGGTACGCCAACGCTGGCGCAGACATCTCATCAGATGACGGCTGCCGACGCCAGTATGGTGCTACACCGAAACGGCATGTTCATGTAGTCGTGCTCTGAGCGATGCCCAGCTCTCTCGGACGAAGCAGACCGAATACAGCCCTCTTGGCCGCTAGATTGCAATGTTACTTGTTCCGCGTACAAAGCGCATACCCTCGATGATTAGACGCTCGCGGGGGGGGGGGGGGGGGCTGTTCTTGATTGATATGCGACAGCTTATAAAACACGATTGTCAGATCACCATCCCATCGCTGCCTGTCACCTGCTGAGGCGGAAATCTCCCTCCCACGCGAAAGGAACCGGCCTATCATGAATATACACCTGAGGCGCTTATTTATTCGTTACATATGCGAAACATTTTCGTGATACAATTAAGGTAATATTTTTTTATACGCGGTTGATCTTTAAACGTTTTGTGAGGTGAAATTATGCAGGTTTATGGCATTAGTTGTGGTTGGGGAGGCTGTCTAGTTGTTAGCATATGTACATATATGTTTTTGTACTTAAAAAAACAACATTTGTTCAATAGTTGGGTACCAAGTTGGATATATGTTAAGTCCACTTTTGCACAGAGTTTCTATTTATCAGAAGGGGCAATGTGGCGGTATGTTCGTATCGACAACGAGTTGGCGAAATGCTACATCAAGTATCAAAACAAACTACCAGGAATAATCAACTTCTTCGTTCATTAATTATTTTGTTTTGCCACGGAAGAACTTGGGCAAGTTTTTAAGCTACAGATTCGCATACAAATTGTTAGGTGTTAAATATGTTCTTAGGATGCAACTTGTGTATACGGCCTTGCTTTTTTGATTGAAACTACAGGCCACACGGGCCATCGAATCAAACAACTTTATCGATAGAGGCGCAACCATGTCTCACTGTTTCTTGTTTTTTTCATTGTAGATACACGTTTGATATTGTTTAGCCATAAAAATATGGTTTGATTATATTCAGTGGCGACGTTCTGAAGTAGGATGTCTACCAAGAAATTATCGATGTAGACCTCACGCACCCACTATCAGTATAAGTATGTTTGGTTTGATAATCTGTGGGTAGCTGCAGCAAGGTGGTATTTCTTATTTAAAAACAGTAGGGGGAAATCCGAGCTGCAGAGGTGCTATTATCTGGTACCTGGTTACGCGCGTTGGACATTGTGACTTGTGGCTGAAAGCCTGAACAATATTTTTTTTCTCAACCATAAGGACATTCGGCAACAACTATTGTTGGGCCAGCCGTCGATCAGAAATAGAGGAGCACGACTCCAGTTGATATCCAACTCCAGTTGAGTGACTGTCACGGTTAACCTGAACAAGTACGTTAGACTGTTTCGACCTAGTCGTTCGATCTAGCTCTCACACATTCTGAGAGGACTCAGCTGTTTACCCCTACTGCGCGTACTATCTTCGAATATGACCAAATTACCAAATTTGTTAGTGCTTTCACGACTTATACGAGCGTATGGTGTATGCATATATATATATATATATATATAACTGAAACGGCTGACTAACAAAATCGACAATTGTATGGAACTGACCACATGTGCTACGTGACCCTGATAAGTACTTTATTTATTTTTGGCTGGTTATTATATATATATATATATATATATATATATATGAGAGGAAGGATATTTCTGCTAAAGTGTACTGGTTACCATAGCCGACTATATGTTTAAAAGAAGGCGCGGATGTCGACGGAGCGGTAGAAGGCGACAGGCGGTTGCGGCCGTAAGGTGGTACGCTGCGCATTCTGCGCCATGCTGGGCATGCCGGTGGCTTGGTTCTGTTGTACATTGTAAGCGTAATAAACGCAAGAAAGAGAGAGAGAGAGAGGGAGAGAGAGAAGAAACTGTATCATAAACGTTTGTACAATACTTCGCTGGATAGCTGCCTCTGCTGTAGCGAACAGACTGTAATAGTTGTGCGATGTTGGTCTCTATGTGATACTTTATGCTGTGATGTTTTCGGGAGACGAAAGAGGTCGCCTGGAGACGGAACGGATCCGCCGCGTTGGGTTAAACGTGTTTGAATGACGCGCCATCTAAAATCAGGCAGACGTGTGAGAATTGACATGACATACACATCTGCTGGTTACTCGATGACCAACCACAAACAAGCTGTCTGTCTCGAAAACGCCCAAGGTCGTTATTAAGCAAGTCGGTTGTTAAGCAAAGTCTTGTCATAATCTCCTATATTCACTACGCTTAGTCGCGTCCTCTAGAAGTGTCATCATAACTTGATCCACGGCTAGGTATGAACCTTCTAACTGACCATACTTGGCCATACTCATTTGGCTACCGCGTTCAGTTTAATTCTTCTGGCGTCATAATACCCTACGCGCTCGCCCTGAAACCTCACGACCTCAATTTGGTTCTTCAAGGGGCTTCAAATGTAACCGGTATACTTTTCTGTTTTTATGGATGGGTCTATTATGTGCTTGGCATGTATACCTAAATACACATTTCACAGGTGTCGCATAACTGAACGAGACATACTAAGTATATATATATTTATATATACATATATATAGCAGCTAGAAGGTGGCTGGATAAATTGTATACGATATCTATGTACATACACTTGCCTGTTAAAATATAAATTGTGTGCACGTTTTGGTCGTTATAAGTAGGGTGTGTCATTAATTTGAGATTGATATGTGTGTGAATTGATGAAACCTGTTGCTTTATATTGCTACGATCCTAGCCGCATATTAAGACCTAGCTAACCGTTTTAAACATGACTACGCGTCAATAGGGTTATCTGAAATAAATCCGTTGCTGGAATCCAGATTTAATACCACGCAAAATGTTAGGTACAACCCGAAGTACATGAATACTCTAGCGCACATGAACTGTAGTGAAACGCCTCTTCTCTACGCGTTCGGTACTCTCAAAATAGAAACACACGCAGACATATATGTATATATATGCAAGTATACAGGCGCTCGCGTTTGTTGTTAGCTCATAGCTAAGGTAATGCGGATGAAAGAGGTAAAAGGAGGCTTAGTTTCTGCTTAGAAATATGTATAGTTTTGTCTGTAAGTGTAAGTGCTCTTGTTCACGGCATCGAGAGGCATTTTTGAGGTGCCATTGTTATTCTTGCAGCACTGTTACCAGTTCTATTAGGTCACTTGCCCTACCTATATATGTGCTGCGCATAAACGTAGAGCATGAGTAATTATGCTTGCTGTAGCTCAGAAAAAAACAAAAAACAAACGTTTTTGACCATTGCCCAAGCTTTATTTTGCAAAACCTGAGCCTATATAAATGTTAGAACTTCTGTGTTGTCACGGCCGCAGCCTTTTCACAAGTGATTGCAGCAAAAGTCTATTGCTCTCAGGATCTCAGTTTCTCTGAGGATGCCGCGCTAAACAGTGGGAAGCGTGTATCTGGCACGATAGATCATTGAAGTGCCTGCAACTATGGTATGCACGAGCGACGCCACTCCGACGACAATATTTATCGGCTCAGTAGTTAAACGAACGTTTAATCTCGTTTAGTGTCAGTTTTTCCACGGACAATGTATTTGCCCAGAGCTTCAGAAATGAGACAAGCGTATTTCCGCAATTGATCTCATTAAATAGAAAAATTTGGAAAAAATGTGTAAATAAGTAGCTAGATATTCGGCGACCTGGTCGTCGTTTGCGTTATTTCCTATGGCCACGGCCATAGTCAGCAAATGCAGCCTATTTTACGAAAAAATGATTACTTATTTTACGAAGACCGTAGCCCTGATAAAGTGCCAGCTTCACGAAGTTTTAATGTACCGCTTAGTAAAAGCTTTCAGGTGTCCCACGCTAGCGCTTTACGATATGTTATTAGCTCTTTACAGCTATCCCTAGTATGATGCTTGTTTAAGAGACATTCTAACAGAGCATTTAATCTAACACAAATGAGAAATTGAATTAGCTAGTGGATACGCAAATTTATTGTTCTAACGTGTGAAACATGAGTGAAAGATCCCATTTGAGTTACATGGTCTGATTCATTTTATATCTGCAGATAGATGGCAAGTGGTAAATTGCTGATATGGATAAAGTTTTTTTAATTCTCAGTCTATGCCAACATTGCTGTATTTGTCAGGTTTAAAAAGCTGCAGATTATGTGCTTTGTCATAAAATGCGGATCCAGATATTCTTCACAGCAAACCTCACTTTGAGGTAAAAATAAGCGTGAAGAGTCTCTCTGATCCACACTCATTCACTCTTCCGTGAACATAACGACACTGAGGCGACTCAAAACTGGCCAGTTATGCAGTAGAATAAATGAGTTATAACCAAATGGCGCTGCAAACCATAGGTCGTCATTCTAGAAACTATCATTGGTCTTATTGCACGCTTCTAAAATTTAGTTTGCATCGCCTTTATCTGCCGATATATTTCACCATTCACCGTTCGTATGTCGATCTTTCCCGCCAATACTTTGACTAGTCAGTACAGATCATGGGAGGTCATTGCTCATCTTGACGACTTAACCTCACGACAGGGGGCTCAACAACCTCACCAACATCACGGCGACGAGATTAGGAGCACACGGATATGAGAGCTGCTCAGTTGGGGTTTCATGGCTCTTATTTCGTGGTTTGTTGTTGTTTGGGGTGCCTTCTGCTAGGCGTCGGCAAGGTTGATGTATACTAAATCCAGCACCAGTACACTTTCTGATGGTTGTGCCGAAGCTGCTGCTGCTGACACACCGCGTTCACCGCGGTGCTACTACCACCATCATCCCTAGCCAATCAATAGCTGGTGATCGATAGTGCAGAGCATTTGAACGGACTGAAATACACATACATATTGTTAGGTGAGTGAGAGAGGTGTAATCGGTTATTATTCGGTGGAAGGTGTGATGACCGGTCTTGACAGTTCAGAGATTCGGTGGTGGAAAGCGTTCTCTCCTCGCTTGACAGTCTGAATGTGATTGCAGTCAGCGCCTGAGTTGTCTCCGCTGCATATATATATATATATAACTTGGCAAGAAAATCATTTTTCCCAATGAGAGGAGGGGGCGGAAACGTCTTGTTTAGGAGTGAGAATTAATTGATATAAAAGCGGTTATTCTGCTTTTTCTCCTACATAGTTGTGCAAAATCTACGTTTGTGGGACAACCAGTCAACGCATGAGGAAACTGACGCACGAATAGCCCGATTAAAGAAAGCCATAGAAGTCGATACGTGTTATGGCTTACGTTAACGCTTTCTCGTGCAGAACCGTAATATTTTGTCATTACGACAATAATGGCAGGATTTTTTTTTCCAATGAAAGGAGGGAACGGAAACGTCTTAGTAAAATTTTACGGTTCCGAACGTGAAAGCTTCAACGCAAAACAAAACAATTATGGCTGTTGAAAAAGCTTAGTTACTCGGCAATTACGTCACGCAGGATCATCACGATAATGATGGGTACGAAATTTTGATACGTAATTAGATCGCATTAAATTTGCTATTGCCTGAGAATAGTCCTCTGGGCGTACATTTTTGGCTGTAATGGCAAAATTTTACGGTTTTACGCATGAAAGCGTTAACTTAAGCCATAACACGTATCGATTTTTTATGACTTTTCCTATTTGCCCTTTGCTACGCAAGCTAGCGAAGTTTCCCATTTATGATGCAGATTTTTTCGAACACGCCGGCATGATCGGTTTCTTTATGCGTTGACTGGTTTTCCTGCAAACTTAGATGTTGCACAGTTGGAGAAAAATAGGTAGAATAACTACCGTTATAAATTTCATCCTCACTCCTAAACAAGACATTTCCGCCTCTTTCGCCCCATAAAAAAATTCGCCGCCGATTCAAATCATAGGACTATACAAAAGTTCGTCTCGTCGTCAAAATACGCGTACATTATGGTAAAGGCAAATTATATATACATAAATAATTTTATCAAATTTTCTATTTTAGCACTTTGTAGTCAACAATTATCTATTTGTTGTGTTTGGCACTATGCCCATTTACGCGGTTTCCAGCGGTTTGAGCGCTATGACTTTGTATTATCGCCGATAACTTTCGTCTCTGGCGCCAGATGGTCGATTGCATTGCATTCGGCGCATTTTTTGAGTAAGGTCTGCACTGACCTTAGAATTTGTCAAAATTATCGCTTGCGCAATGTCGTGATCATTCGACGCTGATATCTGATATGATTAACTGAGATACAAATATATGTGTAGCCCTATTGTGTACTTACAAGGCGATTTTCTCTGAATCTTCAGAGCAGATTGGTGGGGACAGCATAAACATGAACGAACCAGGGCAAGGTGCCGGCAGCGGACAACGACAACATGGCCCACAGCAGGCAAAAGGCTCTAAGAAACCGGACTATTTGTGTTACCTGTGAACGAAAAACGCAATTAAGATCGAAGTCCGTGGAAAGCGCCGTCGTAGCGTTTCTTCAGCAGAAGGTAGGAAGAACACTGCAGATGCTTAACGTTTGTTCGTTCGACGGTGCAGTTGATGGTCGTTTTGCCCAGTAAGAAAGTTGACTAGATTTTCAAAATCCGACATTACGCCAGGCAGGCTTAAATCAAATGCCGCAATCTGTAAATAATAATGTTTGGGCAGACTTACACATTATTATTTATATAGATCGATTTAGCGATAGTAATGTGTGTGTGTAGAACCACAAACAACTGGTTTCCTCTAACCGCGCACACTACGCGGAAGTTTAAGGGAGCCTCGCCGAAAGATCTGACTAAATGTCTTTGTGCTTGCCGGTACGAGGTTCTCCCGGTCGTAGGTGACAACTGCCGTATCAATCTTCACTGGAATGGGCTAGACCTGCTGTCACTGCACATACGAAGTGTCGTTCCTAATCATTGCGTTCTACGACTGAAGCAACCTAATTCTGACGCAACCAGACCTAAGGTTGCCCGAAAAGTTGCCACATCGGTTCAACCACCACCACCACCATTAGTCAACAGCTCGTCCACGCCTATCGTACCACCCGAGATTGACATCTCGGAGAAGAACCGCGTAACGATTAAATGCGAGCCGATCCTTGATGAGCACAATATAAAGGAGGAGTCTACTGACATCCCTCACGTGTCTAACAGCAATACGGCAACGTATATGGACCAAACGACGGCAAAATCTATTTGCGACACGGGTACAAATATGCTTGCTCCTCCGACCGGCACACGTCCCTGCAGCACTCCTGGAGGAAAGCAGCTTCCTCAGCTTCGACCAAAACCTGCTGTATTGTCGCTGACGTCGTCCAGCAACCAGATTGGCGTATTATCCATGGTACCTATTGTCGCACATGGCCATTCTCCGTGTACGTCGTCGTTACTAACACCTATAGCGCAGTTTACCGCTTTAAATCGTCCACAGCAATTTGTACCGCCTCGTATCGTATCAGGGCAACTGTTCAGGACCGTCAATTGCTCTAACGGTCCATCGAAGTAACCCAAAGCCCACGGAAGAAGCGATTGTTATCCCCAACAGCCGCCTATCCGTCAGGGGAAAGGCTCCAGCTTCATCGATGGTTGGGCACGGTGCGGTATGTATTACTCCTGACTTCTGCGCTTTTAACAATCCCCATCTTGTCGGCTTGGCGTTAGCTGATCTAACGGGGAGAATCATTTCAGCGGATAATTTGGGTTTCGTTTTCTCAGGTCGTTATAATCCTCTTCGTCTCGTGAGGGGTCATGACTATGTTCCGTGCGACGCAATTGCTGGACAAACTCGTGATCACCCATTAGTGCTGCATTTAAAAACCACGTGCTTTGTCGTTTGCCCTTTCATGCCATACTTGATTCGTACTCTTCGGGTTCTATGGAGCTATGGATTCTTAGATCCTTGGATCAATATGCTTTTCCCTGTGTCTGGTAGGCAGCACTACCGCCCCAAGCCGTAGACAACGATCAATTTCTTCGATTGATCTTGCAAATTCACGCGTTATTCCCTAGACCGTTTACTGCCATTGTGTACACTATGAAGTCTCTTTTAGTCCTCATGTATTTTTGCAGAAACAAAAATATATTCACCAGGCAAACAGACCGCTAGGAAGCTCCGATTGAGTCATGGGTTTAGGACTCACAGAATGGTGTGCTTTTAGGTATTTTTCTTTGATTCCTAAATAATTTATTTACTACACTAGCTTGAGAGAGCTGGCGTAAAGCATTTAAGTCGCATTCCTTAAAATGGGAGTCTAGAAGTGGAAAAACGTTCACACGAATTTTGAAAAAAATAATTGTGTCAAAGAACATCCAACGCAGCAATACCAAGAATCCGGAGTGTAGTTTCCGAACTAGTTTATTGTCTCTCTTCAACTGGGGCTCTCATCAGGGAGCAATACTTACGTTTAGAGAGTACAGAGGATCTATATAATAATAGAACAGTAAGGCAGCAAATAAGAGTTAGGACGAGTAGAGATGAGGTTCTGCTTAGTTGAGCAAAATTAAGGTTTGCACTGGTACGGGCTCCCAGATCACGCCTTAGAGTCGCCGTTGTCGAAGTGGGTTCCATATATTGTGTAGTCAAGGTCGAAGGCTTCAATCTGTAACGACACGCTTGGAAGTAGCGAGTAACATATCGTCCTCTGCTCACTAGCAAGGCAAACCGTCAACCATAGGCCGCAGCTTAGCAGCAAGTTTGAAAATTAAACTGGGTGATATAGCCTTAGGTCGTCAGCATACTTAAGATAGTTTATCTCATTGGCATATGTTTGTTTATAAATATACTAAAGATGACATAAAGTAGGCGGAGACGCATATGTTCTGCGCTACACCGGACGGAGCAGCATTTTGTAAGAAGAAAAGTGTGAGCGACTGGCCAGAGATCTTCGCCTTATTCAAACAAGCGCAGTCGAACGACCATTTGACGTTTATTAGCATGGGAGGTTTTGGGAATGCGTGATGTACATGCGCTACTAGCAGCCTGCGTGACTAATGTAAGACTCACAAACCCACTAAACACGGATTCCTCCACACCCCCCAGGCTCGGTATTATTTTGGCATTATTTCGAAGCCGTGGGAGAGGCGTCTCTGCCGTTCTCCTTCAATCAGCTCTATCCCTGACTATCATTCCGCATGTGCACCTGCGGTTGGATAGGGAGATGCCATTTTGTAATTCGTCCTGTAAGGGTGCGTCGAGACTATGAGGGCCCGACTGCTTCCCACCCCTCCCCGCTCCCTCGGCTCCTCGTCTCGACCACTCTCCGCTCGAGCCTCTCCCGCCTGGCCGTTTCCTTGGCTGTCTTGAGTGTCAAAACGGCGTCGAACAAATTCGTCGCACGAGACGCAAAGAGTCGCACAGTACGCAGGTATCGCTGATGGCCTTCTTGATCCTTGACATGTAACTCTGGAACTGGCTGTGTCCGGTCAGAACCTGGGTAGTCCAGTAGGAAATCTCCCCGTGTCGGTCGTACCATACCCTGAGGTCCGTTATGAGACTCTTGGTGAAAATTGTAAGTGGCATGTGGTTGTGCGATGACTTTGACTCTCGTTTCAGCGTTCGAATACCCCAAATGCTGCTGCAAGTGCTCGTCCAGTGAATGAGCTTCGAGTAACCTGGAACCCGAGGAACAGCTCTTCTGCCCGACATAGTCGACCTAGAGGCGAGTTGTCCATAAGCAAATGACAGCTGTCAATATAGTTAATTTTGCCAATACCACCGCGAATTTCGTACATTGTCCTTCATTGCCTGGAGAGCCTACTTCATTGTGGGTGCAATTTAGGTTCGAATTTAGCATAATCCACCTATTTGGCTAGGCAAAATTGGCTTTTCTTAATTTTGTTTATTGACACATCTACATTTTTTTTCAATATAGATGGTTTGTTCTCCTGTTTCTGCTTCGTAGTACCTTAAAGTCATCATGTACTGTTTGAGGTCTCGTCGGGGTTGCTTATTTGTTGCATGCCGCAATTTTGATTTTATCTGAAGTTGATACAGCAGATACTTGTCGATTGTCTGAACAAATTATATTTATTATTTGTTGCCTGCTGTTATCGAGCACAGAAGAAACAACTTGTTAGGTTAGGAACGATGCATTAAATACCCTCATAATGCTCGCCACATGCGTCTAAGTGTCTATGAGTGTCCCTTTTCAGATATGTTTGCCCTGTTTCATGTTGCGCGTGTACGGTGATTATGCACACGCGGATCTCCATACAGATTGTCAGAATATTTTTTCTTTAACTGTTTCCCTTAAATCGCGTTTCTAGGCATCGATTCGTTAAATAAGCTATTTCGTTGGCAAGGTGATACGGACTTGGTTTACAACCCTGAGCTTGTTTATTATTTGAATCACTTACACTCAGTGCATAGCATTCCGAAGAAATGTTGAAGCCACTGGATTGAAACGAAGGAACTTGTCAGACAAGGGTAACTTTTGAGTTTAATTCACTTTTTTTTACGAATAGTTGCATTTTCTTAGGAAAGCTAATATTTCATAACAATCGACGGCTTATGTAAAGTTATTTGATTCCGTTAAACCTATTTTTGGCGGCAAATGCGACGCTGCTGGATCTCGTGATGTGTGCGCCTAATTGTTAATCTCAGTCCTATTTTATTTCTCAAAACCTTTTTCCGAATTCTGCTTTGACTAGTGTAGAATTTAACTTTAATACGATAGACCACGATCTTTAGTGATAACATTTTAAAGTTGTTCTTGAGTGAATATAAGCTCGAATTTGTTAAAGGTTTACGTGCTCGTAGCGGCCTACGGTCCTATCTATCATGAACTGAGCACGAGCTCGTCGACAACTGGGTATCACAGAAGTCATTAGCCAGTACGCTGCGATTTGGGAGACGAAAGGGAGTATGGTGATGTGAAAAGGCCCAATTAAATATAATCGCTAAGATGTTTTTTGCGAAGGGCGAATGCGGTTGCGCACGAGTTTTTCAAGAGGGCTATGTTCCCTCTCTGAAACAGTGTCGGACTTTACTCCAGCGGTTGTATATTGGCCCACTGAGACTCCTACCCACTAAACACACCGCCTCTTTAAGATTCGCTCTCTAATGGCCCAGATCTCTACAAAACAGTACTATGGGCCATTAGAAGAAATGGCGAGCGACTATTGGATCATCCGGTCGATGTCACTCATGAACTGATCATTATGGTATTTATCGTTATTACTAAGGTTACATGTTGTTTATAAGACCCACTTTATATACAGAAGCTAGTCTGAGACGTAAGTAGAGTTTTTACCTTAATGCAACGTTCTACGATTTCATTCATCTATTCCTCCAAAGCAGCGTACGCTACTGTCATTTATTTTAAAATGCTACATTGCTCCAAGCAGACTAAATCGAATGTCGCATTACCGCTGTTAGATGAATGCGTGAGTTGTGGGTTTAACCAAACTGATTCCCTCTTACCGCTCACACTAAGCGAAAGCTTAAGAGAGCCGACGGAAAGAGATGACTAAGTGTCTTTGTGCTTGCCGGTACTAGGTGCTCCCGGTGCTAGGTGACGCGTGCCGTATCAATCTTCACTGGAACGG
This sequence comes from Dermanyssus gallinae, assembly GCA_003439945.1. Lineage (NCBI taxonomy): Eukaryota > Metazoa > Arthropoda > Arachnida > Mesostigmata > Dermanyssidae > Dermanyssus > Dermanyssus gallinae. Next base: position 115,188 of record QVRM01006946.1, read on the forward strand.
GCTAGACCAGCTGTCGCTGCACATACGAAGTATCGTTTCCAACCGTTGCATTCTACGACCGAAGCCTAACCCTGACGCGACCAGACCTAGGGTTGCCCGGAACACTGCCGCATCGGACTACTAGTCAACAGGTCGTCCACGCGTACCGTACGCGATCTGGCATCTCGGAGAACAGCCGCGCAAATGATTGAAGGCGAACCGATTCTGATGAACAAGATAAAAAGGAGAAGTATTTTGATCTCCTTCATGCTCTTAGTGCTGCACTAAGGCAACATATAGGAACAAAAGCCAGCGACTATAGCAACATCTATTTGAGACTAGGCCACAACTAGCTTGCTCCTCCGACTGGTCAACGTCCCTGCAACACTCCTGGAGGAAAACGGCTTTCTCAGCTTCAACCAAAATCGCAGTGTCGCCGAAGTCGTCTAGCAAAAGGAAAGAGCTATAGCTTCATCGATGCTTTGGCATGGTATGTATCTTTCCTGCACTTCTACGCGGCGTTAGTCGATCTAAGCGGGCGAGTTGTTTCAGCGAATAATCTAGGTTTTATTTTCCCATGTTGTTAGAATAATTTTGGTCTCCTGAACGTGTCATGAACACTGCTTTTAGTAAGACCCAATCGTCGGACAACCTCGTGATCACCCAGTAGAGCCTTGTTGCATTCCGAATGCATGTGTTCTGTCGTTTCGGTTTCCATGTCTAGCAGGGAGTTGCACGTAATTGTTGTTGTAGGTCACGTGTTCTGCACTCTCTGCTGCTGTTCTATACACTACGAGACTACTATTAGCCGTTATGTATAACGTTGTCTCTTTTGAGCATTATTTGCAGACGTTGTCTCGCGATGTCGGACGACCCGTTTTCATCTTTTTTCTATGGCTTTGCCATTGCCTTGCTCTGTACTTAAACTTTGTACGTACTCAATTGCAGTTTATTTTCTAAAAATTTCTATACTGTTTAATAACCTAATATCCCCAGGGCCCCTCTGGCTGCATCCCTTTGCTGGCCCTCATAGGAGCCCACGCTCGACAATAAAATAAGCTGCTATGAGTTAGGTTTTTGTGTGCCCATTCGACTATCCGCCATGCAAACAGGCCAGTCATAAACTGATATCGAGCCATAGGCTTATTCACAAGGTGTTGAGATTTTAGATTATTTTATTTGCTTCATTTTCTTACTAAACCCACTTGCCTAGGCTGGCGTAGAGCTACATTATTTAAAATGAAAGTCTACAACCTTCACAATCGTGTTAGAGAACACCCAGTGCAGCAATACCACTTTTATGGAAGGTTCTAGGAACGCGCATGCATCACTAGCAGCCTACGCTACTAGTGTAGGACTCAAAAACCCAATAAATTCAATCTGTAAAATTGGCATCCTGCTTTTCAAAGAAACTTGTAATGTAGGACAGTGTGTTCGACGCCGTCCACCTTCGCGTATTCGCATAGCATACAGGTGTCAGTGGTGGCCCTCGGTTAGAACTTGAGCTGTACAGTAGCTCGACTCCCTATGTCGGCAGTCCTTCCACGTTCTAAGGTCTAATATCAAAGTCGTGGTCAACCTCCCTTTTTTTTGAGGTTTTGGGAAAATTTAATATGTTGGGGAAATGCAATAAGCAGAACTGGGAGCCCTCTCCTAGTGCGGGATTCTTACCCACTAAAACTCGTCTTTCTCCGCACCCCCTCAAGGTTCGGAATGGTGTGAGGACACACTACTTCTAGATGGAGGATAAGGAGGGAGTCTCTTGCTACGACCTGCCTATGAATGTCTGTCCTGAATACAAGGCCTGTTTCAGGAGGTGCATCGGGGCACTGTGGAGAACCTAGCATTCCACCTTTCGTCTCGTCCTTTAATTTAAACTTTTCAGTTTTGTTTTAATCGTGTTTGCTCCTTCATGAGGGCGTTCAGGTAAAATACTCCTCGGAACCAGGCAGAAGAGGTATCCATCATCTAAGCTACAATTTCGGAGGTAAAGTAACTGGAAAATGCAAATTCCGATGACGCGCTACATCGTCCTAGGGGTCAGAATGCTGCATTGAGCCATTGCGTGGTCGACGTCGTCAGGCCCCGGGGCGCATAGGACGCATGCATCTGCAGACGCCTTTCCAATCCTGACCATGCAATGCTGGAACTGTTTGCCTGCGGTAAAGACTTGGGTTGGGAAATGTGTGATACGACCCTGTTCGGGCCCGTCGTATCATTGCTGTAGATCGGGTATAAGCGAGGCGGGACCAGCGCCCGCGGACGTCGCCGGTGGAGGGCACGCAATGAATGTAGCCTTGCGGGCGTGGGTCCAGTCTGTCTTCATCGTTCCATCGTTTACTTCGCTCTCCCGCAAGCAACCCCCAGGGTAGCTGGCGTGCAAGAACCGATATGACGTCACTGCCGGTGCGTCAGTTCGGTTTTTAGGTTAATGTGCGGTAACCTACGCACACCCTCACTGTCATGTCCAACTGGGCCGCGCGGGTTCCAGCTGCAGGCGTGAAGCGAGTATCAAGTGTAATCCCCGAGATTAGAATTAGGTGACCTGCCAGTTCCAACTATATCCCGTGGGCCCTCTTTCGCCCGGTACATCGTCGGGGAGATTCAGCTCCTACCGTAGAGCATGCTCTATAAAAGCGTCGCTAGCCCGGTGGTACAAGCTGTCTTCAACCGAGCTAGCGCTTAGAGAATTATGTGCGAAACCACCTTATGCTCGTTTTTAGTGTTCTGTATTTCGCACCGCTGCATGCACTGCTTCCTGCCAGGATTTGTTTCTCCTTTTTCGAAGTTCGGTATCTCTCCGCATCTCGGGCTCCCTTTGAGTCGAAGTGGCCTGGGGGTAAATCTGCTAGTCGCTTTTACCCCGCGGGCGGGCTTGCGTAGGAGGGATCTTCCTCCGTCCCGTAATTCCACCGGGTTCGGACTGATTGCTATAGTACGTTGGTTCGATCTTAGTGCTCTCCTACTTGGTCCTCGTTCGCATTGCTATATCTGCCCAAAGAGGCGCTGCGTAGAAAACCGCTAGATGCCTTCGGTTATCTCCTGATACTCCACCAATTCTTAATACAATCCGTGCCAGGTTTAAGGCGGCACATTAAGCCTTTGTTGCGACATGTGTCGTACATCCCTTTATGAAAAAAAGGTAATAATGCTGTTTTGCTGTTTAGAAAGTCAAAGGCATCCATCATAGAATAAAGAAGTTCTGTAAAATGCGTCAATGACAGCCTTAAAGGAACTTAGGGATAACTTTTCCGACGTATGGTTCCATTTTGGTTTTAGGCGCGTTGATAGGCTTATTTCCTCAAATTAAATATGAAGTGGTATTATTAAATATTTTCGTATATCATATTATACGTGATATCTAAGAGGCGCTATTGTAAGTTGTGTGTGTATATTTATAATTGTATGGTTCTTTTATTGTTTGTTAGAAGTGATATATGCTCTAGGATAACTTCTATAAGTATGAGACGTGTAGATATTTTTCTGTCGTAACGCATGCTCCCTAAAACGTGCTAGATGCGCACGAACTGAAGGAAAAACGAACAGTAGTCTAACTCGCCAGGTTGCGAATTTCCGGATTTTCGTTTCAGTGTTCGATTACCTCGATTGCTGCAGCAGGTTCTCGTCCGGAAAATCAGCTCGGAGTAACCTGAAAATCGAGGAACAGCTATATGGCCGTCCGATATGGCCGTCCAAGAGTAGCCCGACAGCCTATAAACGAGTGACGAAGGTCAATATTGTAAATTTTCTGTAGTTGCAGTTTTAATTGCAATCGTTTGCTTTGCTGAAACCATCAACTTCTCACAATGTAATTTATTGTTTGAAAACATGCTTTAGTTAATGTTGGAATTTGGCACAATCATCCAATTTTGCGAGGCAAAGTTGACTTTCTCTCTTGATCTCGCTACTTGAGCATTATTTAGCAAATTTTCCCATTGCGTCGAGTTGTATTATTGCTTCAGTTTCGTCTGCCGTGGCTTAAATCAATTTCTGCGATGCTAAAGTGTTCCTCCTCGCTACTGTTGAGGTATCCGGTGATCATTTCGTCCTCGGTAACGTCGTCCTCTTCTGCTACTTCATATAAGTGGAGTTGTGAAAAATTAGCTGAATGTGCAGCTGAAAAATTAGCTGAATGTGAGCTGAATTGTGAAGTTCTTCTTGCACACCAGCTCCTTTATCTTGCAAGGATTATAGGGTAATATTTCCGTCGCAACCATCGGACTCATTGGCTGTCATTTTGTTAGCCCGCCAGTAAGAATAGGTAAGCGCTTAACTACCACTACATCCCCTCGCGAACACATCACTGTATTTTCTCGGGAGGTGTCCATGTTACGTCCTCTTGGTCGTCTGCAAGTAACGAAAAATTGCCCTGGTGTAGTCAGCAGCCATGTAGCAATTTTGAAAACGGTGATTTTTCTGTAGCCTTGTCTGGGCTTCTGTTAATCGCAACTTAATCGCTCAGTCTTTTTTTCTCAGGATGATTGTAACAGGTACGTAGCATGCGGGCAGTCTCATTATTCATTCGCTCAACCTGTACATTGCCATGTGGATGTTGCGGGTCCCGATAAGCGCATGACTAGAAGTGTAGGCCTTCCAAATCAAAGGCACATTTTCCCTTCGTATTAGCTATGGAGCTCACAGTTTCAAATATCACTTACTTTGATAACCCGTCAACCGATGCAATGATAATGTGTTTTTGACCTTCGGTCGTAGTTAACGAGCCTGGGTGATTTAGGAACACTTTCTGAAAAGGTATCTTGGTCGACATTATCTTATTTTAAAGGCCTTTTAGCTCTCCCGAAAAATCTTTGCTAAAAATGCATTCTAAGCACACGCGTACGTGACGTTCAGCAATGCTTTTCTTTAATTGGGCCTCTTTTTTGCTTCTAATGACATCATTAGTATCCGCGTGACCATTCCGTCTTCACCCTGTTCGCATCTTGCGTCCCAGGTATTACCCTTGTGGGCGCCTTAGGGCGTCGGCATTTTGGCTCCTGGCGTATGTTTAATCTCAAAGTCAAACTCTTCGATGTTGCCCCACCAGCGCGCTAAGTGCATGATGTTATTTTCGATTTCGAACGCCATCACGGCCATATCGGTAACAACGACAATTGAGTGTCCATGGAAATATTGACAAAACCTTTGCATTGCCATCTGTTTGGGCGCCCTGTTAGGCGAATAATAATTGCATTTAATTGCTATTGTTTACGGCTTACTGTGTACTATTCTCTCTGTTGGAAGAATGTAACAGCCATTGCGACTTCCAGCGCATCGGTATGCAGTTCTGTTGGCCTGCCAGGCACGAACTTCACCAGCACCGGTATCTTTATCAGCGTCTGGTTCCACATTATAAACGCGATCTCACAAGCAACAGTATATTCGAAGAATTTGTCCTTCTTGAGCGAGGCGCTTATGGGCACAGCCTTTTTTTGAAGCCCGTGATGAATCGTCTTAGGAATCAAGACCTAATCGTCAAACTGTTCAGTCAAAAAGCCCAGAAGCTCAACTTATTTAATTAAAAAATAGACACTTTCCAGTCGGACGGTGTCAGCTCTGCCAATCATTAAAGTTTTTTTGGGACTTTACGAAGCCCATCATCATTGAGCCCTGCAAGTGTTATCATGCAAGATCGTCAGTGTCGAAAAGACCCTTCCGAGCATTCTAAATAATCAGCTACTCACTCTGGCTTCTAAACGATTCAAGTTTCTTACTTTTTGAATAGGGTATTATCGACACTAAGTGTGTAAATAAATGAATTTGTAAAGTACTTTTTGAATATTATCGAAGAGTATTGGCGTTCATATAGAATGTAAAGCATTCTTTGGATTTGGACATGGCATGCTCCTGTGTATGCATAGCACTAGGAATGTCAGTTTTGCAAATAGGTTTCCAGTGCACCTTTTAAAGTTATCTCTTGCCCTATGGTATATCATATTTGTATCCTTACACTAACACCAGCGGGCTTCCACTGTGAGCTGGTACGACGTTACCTAGCTTTGCGGCAAATATTCTTAGGTGGTTTGCCGGATATCGTTTCTCCCAGGTCATTAGAACACTTGTAGTCATCTGAACGGCAACGTGGCTGATACTGATGATACACACAAAATCTGATCTATTTATTGCGGATGTTTGAATCGACCCAAGAGATGGGAGGGCAATATATACATGAAGTTGCTAAATATGCCTAGGGTAATGAGCGCCTCTGGCAAGTAGTCTCTACGCAGGTTGTTGGAAAATATTAATAGTGCGGTAATATAATTGAAAATGAATTAATATCTATAGTTATGGGGCAATGTATTTGTATGTAATTGTATAGCGTGACATTAAGAGCCAGGCATTAATGATAGTTCATAAAGCAGAACGAGGCTGACCACTTTATAAGAGCCAGGCATTAATGATAGAGTTCATACAGCAGAACGAGGCTGACCACTTTATCTCATACCACGACCCTTTTCGAGCGGCCTAAGCGCAACGCTTAGAAGGACACTTCGCAAGCCGTCGCGGGACTAACCAGCGGCGGTCTATCAAACCCTTGTTTGACCGAAACAGAGTTACGCTAATTGTTTGTTTTGCGAGATCAGAGGGGAATCTCGTAGCCAGATTTATGCGAATAGAACAACTCACAGCGTACATTTGTAAACAGGCGACTGGCGGCTGCCCTTTGGACCAGCCCTGTGCGACACGAATTCAGGTATGCCCATATCTTCAGCGAATTGAGGCCCTGACAGGCGAAAAGACTTTCCATCGTCCGGCTTGAGCTACGGGCGCAGTCGGGCTAGGCGATGGCCTTCGCAGCGCCTATCGAAATACTTGCGTCGGTGACGGTTCCGGTCCCGGCAAAGAAGTTTAGTGTCAAGATGGGCACCGAACTGACCGAGCAAGTCCGCTGTCTGTCCAGGGTTGAGTTGTTGTTCGGCATGGGCGATACGTTTAGGGAAATATGAGACGAGCCGCGTCGCCTTGACGAACGAGCTATGGATATTTGGTTTGGCTGGGTTCTCATGACATACAAGGAGGTCTTCAGCGACGCCAAGTCGGTCCTCACCGAAACAACACCGACACAACGATTTGAAAAATGTTGGTTTTTGAAATCCATTAGTATACATACTCCCGCGTTATGGCGAGGACGTCGCGGAAAATGTCCTTAATAGTACCGATCGATGCGATGATTGATATCAAGTAGCACTGCACTTAAAACCTAACGTCACCATGGACGGGAAGAATGAAGTTCTCGGGACAAAGCAAACTTGATCATTAGCAAATTGACTGCGGCGCGATCCGGTACTGGCACTCGATGACTACGTTCGAGAAGTGCAAGCGTTTATGAACGGTGAATTCGCCGAGGTTCTGCCCTCGTAAGTCAGCATCAATAATGCCATATTTCCAGCCAGGGGTTATGTATATACGCATAAGATACGACCTGTATTAAATGCTTTAGCAGCGGGCAGGGAAGGCGTGTCGATTAGCGATTGCGTTACCCTGAATCTACTTCCCTGCCCGCTGGCAGTGCTAACGGTGTTTACGAGGTACAAGGTCGCTCGGCTAGCCACATAAGTCGAGCTTATGTTATTGTGCGCACCCGTTCTAAAGATCGCAATTTCTTGTGTTTCTTTCTGTGTAGGTGACGTCCACTGCGTGTTGGGTCACGGACAGTTCACGTAACGCCATCGCGTTTATCCAGGCTATGCTGGACAGTGCTTCTAGAGCAAGCCGCACGCAAGGGACTGAGGCTTGAGCCAGGATTTGTTAGGACCGGTATATAGACGGCCTGCTGAATGGCGGCCGGGCAGTTAGCGAGGCCAAACAACTCTGGCACACGGTGGTAAAGACTTTCAGAATAATTGCTGCTAAGGCCGCAGCTTCTCGGGTAGGCCCTGGCGGTCCGTTGGAATTAGGATTAAGACGCGCTTATGACTGATCTCGGGCCGAAGCTGGCTTTTGTGGCGGAGAGCGCACCTACGCTGCGCACCCTGATAGGCGCCTCCGCGAGGCTGAATGGCAGTATGACCCCCCAGGGCCTCCTCAGGAATCCTTTAAGACGCGCGTGTAGTGTGTAGGACCGGTGAACTAACCGAGCTCAACGGTTTCAGCGTTGCAACGCGCAAACTTCGACTAATGGACCAAGCGAGGTTCTCTGTAAGCAGAAATTTCGTGGCATTCGAAAGGAGGCAGAAAAGAGGATGCTAGCAACGCCGAGGAGGGTCGGCACGAAGCGCTTACATGGTGCACTTCTGTGACAGCCGCTACATCGCGAGAGCTAGAAATTATAATAAATGTGAAAAACACCAGCAAAACTTATTTATTTTGAAGGGCTGTGCCTCCGTATTCAAAAATGGGAGGATGTTGCAGATAAAACTTGGAATCTCTGAAGGTTAGAACGCCGTTGGTTGGAAGGCTTTTGACGCACCGCCGTGATGTCGTCCGTCGGCTGTACAAAAGGAAAGCTCGCCATTTTCATTTATTAAAATGTGCTTCCTTTGGTTATCTAAATATGAATAATGTATCACACACATTGTAAACTCGGTTTATGAACATTCTCGCTAGAGCTGAGAAGACAACACGGATTCTGTACAGTCGCTAAAGTGATAACAAATGGCAGCCACAACGACGGCATTTGCCTTTCTGGGTTTATGAAACCTAGCAGAACGTCAGATAGTCAGAGTCATAGGTAGTGATAAAGAAAATTACCTGAGGATTAGGGACATTTTGTACCGAAACATTTCCAGGGCAGCTGCTTGCGGTGCCCTGGAAATGAACGCGCAAGCGTATAAACTAGTCTGTTGCACGAATTCTACAGAAGGAACACTGGCTTCACTCTATCCAACATCCATATAGGTGAAGTGCTAAGATGTAGCCACGTCACTTGTATACGATAGGTAGTTACGGATAAGACACTTTAAGGGTGAAAAATTTCGTAAACATTTGAACGAAAAGCTGTGTTGAGTTTCTGATTTCTGTTACCGCTATAAGCGCCCTTCTGCAATGATCAGTTACCTGTTGTGAAAATGTTGTTATTCGACATGAGAAAATTACTCCGAGATAGCAAAAGCTTTCTACGCACTTGCTGACCGTGAACTCGCAGTGTATCTGCGCGGGCTCGATGCTCTTTACGCCGGAACTTTACAGCCTTTGTTTTTGACACATTAGCTATGAGCGATAGCCCTCCAGTATGTTGCAAAGACTTAGAGGCTTTCTATACAAACCCGTGTGTTTTGATCTACGCTATCCTTCAAAATATAGCTAGCATACTTTTGCATTAGCTAATGTTACTTGTAGTTTGTGATTTGGCCTGATTTCTTCCACTAGGGTTTTTATGTTTAGAAGGATGCGTCCATATATGTATGTCGGCGAGTATTTGAATTTTTGAAGACGTTTGTTTTTCCCTGAGACATTTCTACCCAAAGAAGCTCAATTCCGTTATTTGCTTAATTTTGATCAAGTGTATTTCCTATTGTTTTTTAACCAAAATAGTCCACTGTTAATGTTGAGGTATCTAACCGTCTACTAGACTTTTTCAAAAGCATTTGCCCGATGTTGATTTTTTACGTTCGTTTTTGCGGTGCATATTGGGTTGAGAGCCTGTCTAATTATGAGGGTGGCATGACATGTAATTGATCACTACCGTCATTAAATCGCCTGTATCAAATATATTGTGCTGTTAGGCGGTTTTGTTTTGTCTTAGAAGACGTCAGTTTAAATTTGCTTGGCATATAATCGTAGACTTACGACAAACCTTAGAACTCGTAACCGCGGCACTCTCATGTTGGTTCAGCAAAGTTTCTTATTAATGTTTAAGTAAGATGAAACTGTAGATTATGAGTTGAAATTCGGTCTGAGTTATGAATGAGTTGACACGCAGCATATAGGTATTGTATTTTGTCGAGTTGACTCCGCTACCGAGAGCCTTGAGCGTATTGGCGTAGAAGACATCCTATTTCCTTTGAAAAAGAGTCCAGGCGCTGCTTGGGGCTCTCCTGACCCTCTTCGTCTCTTGAATTGTATCTCTCTTTCTGCTTCTGTCCTGGACGTCAGCAATCTGGACGTCGCTTATTTACAGCTCTGGCTCGTCACAAGATTTACTGCTCTGGCTCGCAGCAAGAGATAGAACCCATTTCGTGCAACGCTTTTTTTCTGGAGCTACCTTGTCCTTGCGACCGCTTCTGCAATCATGTCGTTGTCTTTCCACTGCATAGAGTCCTTTGGCAGACAAGATTTTACTAAGGCACAAACGGTGCGGGGCCCAAGGTGGCCAAAGAATAGCAGAGATGGATTGACACAGACTTGATTCGCCATCTTTACTTATGCTATAGCAGCCCCAACAGAATGCTTAAATATCTTATAGAAAGGCTACATGGCATAAATTAGCTGTTGGACTCTTTGGGATCAACTAACACTAACAGAAGAGGCGCAGTTGTGCCTAACGGCGGGGGACATGATCGTTTTTGACAAGGGTACGAACTCTTCTTTCGACTGCGGTGGGATGAAATCGCACATAGACCCTACCCCTACAAACCACATACAACCTCCCATTGATAAAGCACTTTAGTAAGTAGGAGTGGCCTTGAACTATTTCTTAGGGGTAATGTCGCAGAAGGAACTCACTGCAGGATCTAAAGATCGGCAGGACACCAGGTCTTGGTGGCATTCCGGTTTTGTGCTCTTTAAAAAGTATACGTGATGGTTAACGTAGCCACACCTGTACTCCGCGGCGGCTCCCTCCCCTGGCTTGGAAGAATGCTGATCTTGTGTTGCATGAAAGAGATGATGTCGATATAATATAAGAAGATATGATATAACCCATATAGCCCAATTTGCCTAGTTGGCACGCATTCGACAGAATTACCGACAGGGAGGTAATTTTGGACACACTACGTAAGAAGAAAATGAAGCCCGGTGGCGTAGTACATTGGCCTGAGCTTCGCGACTGGAGAAAACATCTGAGTGAAGGCTTCAACAGGCACATCATTTATGGTGTTGGGGCGTACCTTTGTGTGTCGGGCGTACGTTGCGTCGCTTTCCGGTCTTCATGTGTGGGCGAAACGAATCGAGTCTATCAGGCTTGCGGATTGGGAGCCTTTAAGGCCGGACTTAGCATACACCAGGGAAATTTTGTTCCACGCCGATTGCTTTTTTTCTCGGAGGTTTTGGGAAATGCATTATACACAAATAGTACTGGCAACCTTCAGCTCCTAGTGTGAGACTCTCACCTACTAAAAACCGTCTTGCATACTCAATATGAGTGAAATTAATATGATGATGATGAAAAACCGTCTTCCTCCGCACTCCCTCAAGGTTCGGAATTGTATGGCACTACTTCGAGACCATGAGGACGGAGTCTCTTACTTCGACCTGCTCATGGATCTCTCAGTAGGCTTGTTCCACGAACCGGGGGTGCGTCGGGACCCTGCGAGGGGCCTGGTTACTTGTAGTTTGTGATTTGGCCTGATTTCTTCCACTAGGGTTTTTATGTTTAGAAGGATGCGTCCATATATGTATGTCGGCGAGTATTTGAATTTTTGAAGACGTTTGTTTTTCCCTGAGACATTTCTACCCAAAGAAGCTCAATTCCGTTATTTGCTTAATTTTGATCAAGTGTATTTCCTATTGTTTTTTAACCAAAATAGTCCACTGTTAATGTTGAGGTATCTAACCGTCTACTAGACTTTTTCAAAAGCATTTGCCCGATGTTGATTTTTTACGTTCGTTTTTGCGGTGCATATTGGGTTGAGAGCCTGTCTAATTATGAGGGTGGCATGACATGTAATTGATCACTACCGTCATTAAATCGCCTGTATCAAATATATTGTGCTGTTAGGCGGTTTTGTTTTGTCTTAGAAGACGTCAGTTTAAATTTGCTTGGCATATAATCGTAGACTTACGACTTACGACAAACCTTACGACAAACCTTACGACAAGACTTACGACAAACCTTAGAACTCGTAACCGCGGCACTCTCATGTTGGTTCAGCAAAGTTTCTTATTAATGTTTAAGTAAGATGAAACTGTAGATTATGAGTTGAAATTCGGTCTGAGTTACCGGTTACGGTCTGACAACCATGTTGCATGTCGCCCCTTAATAAACACTCGGCCACTCCTCTCGACCTCTAAATTGGGCTCCTCGGCCTTGTTCCAAACGACTTGTTCATGAGAGTATCCAGATAAATTATTTCGTGGTACCACGCAGTGGGGGTCTCCATCATATGAGCCACAATGCCGGCGGTGTGGCGCCAGGCAAGTGCAAACTCGACGACACGTTGCTAGAGCACTACACTGAGCCACTGTGTGGACGACGTCGTCAGGCTGGCCTGACGCGCATAGGACGCATGTGTCCGCAGACGCCTCTCCAATCCTAACCATGTAGCACTGGAACTGTCTATGACCCGTGAGGATCTGTGTAGCGAAGTACGTTAGAGGCCTCTGTCCGGGCCCGCCGTACCGTTGCTATAAGTCGGGTAGAGGTGTGCGTGTCCAGCGCCCGGCGTCGGGCGCAGCCCACTCCCGCGCCCACGCAGTGAGAGTGGCCTTGCGGGTTTGCGTCCAGTCCAAGTCTTGGTCGGGCAATCGTTTGGTTCGCTTTCTCGCCAGCATCCCCAGGGCAGCTGGCGAGCAAGAGCGAGGAGAACGTCGGTGCTTACCGTGCGGTACTCACGGCACACCTTTATTGCCATGCCCCGCTGGGTCAACTCTGACAGCGTGCATCTGGCCGTCATCTAGAAGAAGCTACGCGTAGCGTGGACGGCAGCCTCGGCTCCTGGCTTGATGCCGTATCCCAACTGGCGAGGTTGTAGCTGTTCCGATCCAAGTCGGCGTTGGATACGCCTGATGGCAATTTTTAGTGTCAACTGCCTGAGGCTGGATTCTATAGCGTTGTGTCTCAGGCCACCGGTATTTTTTGTGTGGGCGACCAGCCATGCCCCGAAAAACGCGTCCTGGGTGTCTTCAGGCACTTTGCCCACGGCGAGACGCGGCAAGACGCGGTCAAAGAATTCGCGGTCCGAACAACGTGAACCGAGCCGACCCTATTACGGCCGCCGTCACCTACCGCCTAACGACTATGAGGCAGAAGAGAAATGAGCCCTGCTCGTAAAAAAATATTCATTCTGTTAAAATGTCCTAGTCTTTCATCGACAGAAAAAAATGCTAGTTTAGCCTAGCCTGTTTTCATTCACTTATGACGGGCGGAAAGGCAAACACAGAAGACGCTCTACGTCGCTAACTAGACTACCGCAAAGTACAAATTTTCTAAATTTCGGGACAGTAAGCATCTACCTAGCACAATAACGGAAAACTCGATAAACTTCTTTGATGTCTCGTTTGAAATATCAGCGGCTCATCATCCTTGTCCGCCTCCTCCTCTTTTTCCTACAGCTTCTTAGGGCGGCAGCACTGTCTTGTGACGGACCTCTCGAAATTCGCAGGCTTCAGCGAGTCCGACAAAACTGCGAAAATCGCACCTATCGACGTCATGTGATGTCACCAACATCGCATCACAATTCTTTCAAACTAAGAAAAGCAGTGCGGAGTTTTTTTGGCCAGGAGAAGGGGCGTGCCCTGGCTAACTTTGGTGTCGAGCTGGGTTGCCTTGTTGAAGTGTATGCCGGGAATGCGAGTACCATCCTGCCGCTTGTTTCATATCTCGACCATTGAGAATGCGCATTTTTTTCTCCTAAAAAAGAACGCCTAAATTAACTGGGCCTTATCGTTATCGACGAGCTGCACATAATCGGCAGCCAAAGCACCAGAACAGCTGCCTTAGAGATATTAAGGCTCTGGTGAAGTTAATGACGACTACAACGATGCAACGATAGAAAACAATAATGAGTTCGCAAGTTTTTGACGCCGAAGTCTATTTATGGGAAACTTTCGCCTCGTAGAACTAGTGAAGTTAATCAAAATTAATCTCACTGTTCTTAAGGTAGGAAAGAGTTGTGAACTTCGTTTTACTCGCATACTGGCAAAGACAGCCACGGAAGAACCGGAAAAGTGCAATCCTGACCGCGTCTCGGCGCTGATGGCCGAAGGAGGATGCTTGTCGAGCATCTCTTCAAATGATCCAGCTGCGTCGAGCGATACTAGCTTAGTGCCCGAAGAGAATATCCTAACGGCACCGGTCACGTCAGCGAACACATTTACGCGGCGCTTGGTGGCCGCTGCAATACACTTGTCAGTAAGACTGCGGCCATGGCGATGTGTAAGTGCGGACGGAATTGATATAGGTGCGTCGAGTGTCGCGAGCCTTTCCTTAGTCTGAGCCGAACAGAAAGCTTCGGTCCATGCTTCTGAAAAAATCTGTTATTTCTCAATTCTGGCATTTCTCGCGTGAATAGAGCTCTATCTCTCTCTCTTTCTATATTAATATATATATATATATATATATATATATATATATATATGTAAGGGCCTTACTGGGTTGCTGGGAAGAAAACACGAATATTGACCAAGACCACGACTGTAGTTTTATTTTTAGTCCGACTCCTTTACTACGCAGGTACAGCACCGCCTCTACGGCATGTCTCACACACAGCGATCCTTCTCCGACCGCGTCTCATCACCGTCCCTTACTCACTGTGGTGTCGTCACTTCTCCTACCGGCGACAACTTAGGTTACAGCAGCGATGGCACGACGAGGCTCGATGCTGCTGCCGTAGCGTTTCTCCTCTCCGCTAAGTCTTGTTGATTCTACGTGCACCGATACTAGCAGACGTCGCTAAGCTATGTCTCTCTCTAGCTACTATATATATATATATATGTAAGGCTGTAGGTTGTCATTGTTATTATTGTTACATATATATATATATTATTTTTTTTTTCGTAAGGTTAATGCCCGTGTACGGTTTTTCATGTCATGGCAAATTTTTATTCTACTCCGGCATTTACCTTGTCTAAATTGGAAACCATGCAAACCAATTTAAGAGTGGCCGCTCTGGGTCTCGAACCCAGACAACCCAGATACTTGGTAACCCTAATATTGTCACCCTTGCGAGCGTCCAGGTGTAGTGTCTTGAAGCCAAACAGAAAGCTGGGTCTATGCTTCTGAAAAAATCTGTTATAGAACTAATGCGGAACAAAAACAAGTTTTTATCAAGAATAATATAACACACACTTTCGTATTTATTTGTATTTATTCGTATTTATTTCGTATTATTATGCTGGCCTTGCTCGCGTGGGTAGAGCTCATATATGTATATATATATATATATATATATATATATATATATATATATATGTTGGTAAAAAGGTGTCACGTGAGGTTAAGAATCAGCTGTCCGTGTCCTTGCTTGATGGTAGCCCCCGCTTTTATGGACCCGGTGCGAGCGGTATATCCTCAAGGTTCCTTGCAACGTTAAGACAGTAAGATCCATAAGATTATTCTTCGCGACGCCGACCCCAAGAGCGGACTCGCAGATTCGGAGTCTCATACACCACTCATAGAGATAGTGATGGATCCGAATCTGCAAGGTCTTTGCGGGTTGGGGAGCGTCGCTCTTACGACGTCATATTTGGTGATCTTGTCTGCCGCGCTTTTGCCAGGTCCCTGTTCGGGCCGCAAACCTCGGCATCTAAAACCCAGACCTATTAGATGTTGTTATTACGAGGTCGGGCTTTAGACCCGGTGCGCCCGGTCGACGGAATACTTGCTTACGAACCACCTCATGACCTCTCTCGCGGAGAAGACGCGCCACGCGATCACAGACGTCGTCATGTCTCTTTATAGTTTGTTTGTGTGTTGTATCGCACAACTGAGCGACATAAGCCAACGTCTCAGGCGCATGACATCCGTGCCTACAACGTTTGTTGTAGCCCGGGCGTCTCCTGGCCAATCTGGCACGCGTTGGTAATGCGTTGATCCTGAGCTTTAGTAGGTTTAAATACTCCTTACCAGAGAGGTATGGCATACCCTTAATCCAATAATGTACAAAGGGCGTTTCGCCCGCCACGATCGGCAATCGGCGAACTCCGACTGCGTCGGCAACGGCATCGCACCTCACTCGATGCGGTAGCACTCCGCTTCTTGTCGTACTGTTGCCGATACGCTTTCTGTGCTCTCAAGATTTCCGCACGAATTTGCGCATGCTTATCCGCCGTAGTCATAATACAAGTAATCGCGCCGTAGTCATAGTCACATAGTCAACAGCACACCTGCCTGCGTGTTTGCTTGCACCTTGCTGTATAAGGGTGTGGAGGAAAGGTATGTCTAGGCCCCCGTGTGAGGTGTGTGCATTGGGGGGGAGGGTCAGGGGAGCTTTGGTTATTTTATTGAAAAAAAGAAGTGAGTAGCACCTTCGTGGAGTCGGCACGGCCGTTGTGGTCGAAGTCAACCCCTAGATACTTCCATCGGGAGCATATACCCTTTGCAGGTAAAATAGACTCTTCAGCGGAGAATTCGGCTATAGAAGGAATTTTGCTCAGACGTTCTTTGCCATTGTAAAGGTGGGAGAACGTGAAACTTTTGTTATTATTAATTTTAAAGCCTCGAGCAACTAGAAGGGGATGTGCTGTATTAAGGAGTTGTTGGAGAGTGGCTTTGGTAGGAGCAAAAATAATAAAGTCGTCTGCAAAGGCAAGCCCCCTTAGACGGTTCTCATTCGGGAGTTGGTATCCAATGTCTAGCTTGTCGAGTTCTTTGAGAACATCGTCCAAGACTAGGTTGAATAGGAGAAGTGACAGGGGATCGCCCTGACGAACACCTCTCGTTGGCAGTACTATTTTATTACTATTATTGAATTCTAGTTTAGTTTCGGAGGAGGAGTATAGGCGCTCGATGTAGTCTACGAACGTCTTCGGGTACCCACGGCTCCGGAGCGCCCAGAAGATGGAGTCGTGGCTGACCAAACGCCTTAGACAGGTCGATTGAGGCCAGCCTCAGCCCGCGTCCTCTGGATCTGGCGTCATATATGACGCTACCCAGGACCGTGAGGTTCTCAAAGGCGCCGTCGAAGGGCAGGAAGGCTCGCTGCATTGGTGTTAGTCTTATTACTAGGAAGAGTCGGCGGGAAAGTATTTTGTTAAGTGTTCGTTGAAGGTAGCGGGATATTGGTAGTGGGCGAAAGTCAGAGGGAAAGTTAGCTTGGTCTATTTTAGGTATGAACGCTGTGCGAGCCATTCTATGGGAGGTGGGGATCGAGCTAATGTAGAGAATGTTGAGTATGCAGGTTAAGATGGGGAGTGGAAGTTTACGGAGGCGTTTGAGGCTTAGTCCATCAAGCCCGACCGCTTTGCAGGGACCGAGCAGGGCGTGCTTAGTTTCTTGAATGTCGATAGGTTCTGAGAGTAGAATGAGATCATCACTTGGAGGAGGGGCAGGGGGTAGTCCAAGTGGGGGGGGGGGGGGGCGCTGTCGTCATTGCGGCTGCCCAATGCTCAACAATATCGGCACCATTGGCGTTGTTTATTGTGTTGCCGCCGTTTAGTACTCTATGAGCGCAGGCGGATCTGTTTTTTGTAAATAGTTTCTGTGTTTCATCGTAGTCTTCTCTACGTTGTTGTCTCCTCGATATCGGCTCTCTCCTAGTTGGAGGGGCCCGAGTAGACCGTTGAGGGAAGTTGTCCGTTAAGTGTTCTGTAATGAACGTCTCTAGTTGTGTGTCGTAGTCTTCACCCGAGCAAACCAAGTTTGCCAGGTGTGTTAGTTCTGTTGTTAATCTGTTGTTAATGGGGAATGTTGTAATTAGGGCTTGGATGTGGTTGTGTATGACATCCACTGAGGGGACGGGGGGGGTGTTGTGGGTGGGTTAGTGGATGCCTCGGGTAAATCGTCCATCGTCCGATCTGGCTCCGTATGGTCGCGCTCGTCTGGTGCCGGCACGGAGACTGGACGATCCCCTCCGTCGGATTCACTCGTCAAGAAGGAGTCGACCAGTTTACGGTAGTTAGATGCACGACGCTGGATTTTAATTGCCTCGAAGGTACGATCGCTACATGTATTTTGTTCGATTAGTACTTCATTAATCTTTATGGTGGGTTGACCGTTATTTTCCTTAATAATTCTAGCTTCTGTTTTAGCCAATAGTTCTCGGTCTTGATCTGCCCATGTAGCTTTTTGTTCGAGATATTAATGTCGTTATTATATTCATCGGGGTGGTGGCGTTTACGGTGTAGGGAGAGGCCTGATTGGGAGCAGTAGGCTTTATCGCAATTCACGTTTATGCATTTAAATCTAGGGCGGAGGGAGGAGGTGAGGGGTGGGGGGGAGACCGAGAAGTGAATGGAGCGTCATGAGAGGGGGGGCACTTGGGATACAAGGCAGCACTTACGGACGTGCGATGCAAGTCTGCCTCCAGTCTTGCATTTGCGGCCGCAGGTTTCACAGGTGAAGTTCATCATGTTATAGTACCGCAGACGCGGGTCACTTGTTGTTAAAAGCTTCTTTTCCGCGTCTCGTACTGCAGCTACGCTCATCTGTGGTCTACGGTGTCCCACCTGACGGCAGAGATAACAGACCGTTTCAGGTCTGACACCTCCATTTGCAACACCGCCCACTCTAGCTGCGCCGCCAACGATCATAGTCCGACGCCGAGTCTGCAACTCCATTGCGTCTTCTATGTCGTGGATCAATGCGGACACACTGCTATGTTGGCGAGCACCAATGCCCTGTACCACAATTTCAAACTCTGGACGCAGTCCGGCCAACTGGTCTACTAGGCGGTGTCTATCCAGCTCACACTTAAACGCCGTTAGGAACGTTTCCTTTCACATTTCGTATGCGTCGCATTTGTGTGCCAAATGCGTGCTTCGCCGACAAGTTTGTTCATAATTACCCGACGGGTCTCACCCCATGACCATCCGCCGATCTCCTGCGCGATTTCGAACAGCCGAATCCATTCTTCCGCTGAGACTCCATTGCTCCCTGAGAACGTCTCTACTTGGCCGCTGACGTCGCTCGCCGTCTCGATTCGCACTGCCACGCCTGGTTCCGTCTCCTTCTTCATCGTCAACTGAGACACCATAGCCTGCGTGGCATCTGCCATCGCATTCATCGAGTTCATCATTTTGGCTAGCATCTCCATAGTCACCGGCGTCCCGTCGCCGTTCGTCGCCATTTTTTTTTGCACCGTCACCGGTCTTGCCCGATAACCCTTACCTCTTGCTGCAGCTGCAACTCTGCGCTCGTTTCTTCTGCGACACGCGACGATCTGTACTCACGTCGACTCAACCTCACCGTACCAGCTGCAACCTAAACAGCGATTGCAGCACCGCACTCAGTCCTGTACCGCGCGCCAACCGCGCCACAACCACTTCGTAGCTCTTTGCCGTTGACTCGACACTCTCGTTGTCTGTCGGTCAACCGGTTCGTGTTACCCCCTTGAAAACCCCACTTCTGAACTGTGAGGGCCCTACAAGGTTGCTGGGAGGAAAATACGAATATTGACCAAGACCACGACTGCAGTTTTATTTCTTGTCCGACTCCTTTACTCCGCCGGTACAACACCGCCTCTCCGGCCTGTCTCACACACAGCGATCCTTCTCCGACCGCGTCTCAACACCGTCCCTTACTCACTGTGGTGTCGTTATTTCTCCTACCGGCGACAACTTAGGTCACAGCAGCGATGGCACGACGATGCTGCTGCCGTAGCGTTTCTCCTCTCCACTAAGTCTTGTTGATTCTACGTGCACCGATACTAGCAGACGTCGCTAGGCTATCTCTCTTTCTAACTACATACCCGCTTACAATAACAATGACAACCTATAGCCTTACATATATATATAATTTTTTTTCCGTAAGATTAATGCTCGCGTACGGTTTTTATGTCATGGCAAATTTTTATTCCACTCCGGCATTTACCTTGTCTAAATTGGAAACCATGCATTAAGAGTGGCCGCTCTGGGTTTCGAACCAGATACTTGGGTAACCCTAATATTGTCACCCTTGCGGGCATCCAGGTGTAGTGTCTTGAAACCAAACAGAAAGCTGGGTCCATACTTCTGAAAAAATCTGTTATAGAACTAATGCGGAACAAGAACAAGTTTTTATCAAGAATATTATAATAGACAGATTCGTATTTATTTCTCAATGCTGGCCTTGCTCGCGTGGGTAGAGCTCATATATATATATATATATATACATATATATATATATATATATATATATATATATATATATATATATATATATATATATATATTGTGTTGATTTATTAATCAATTTACAATACGTTTGCCCACTCGGCAGTGCTCGCCTTAATAAAAATGTTGGTAAAAAGGTGTCACGTGAGGCTAAGAATCAGCTGTCCGTGTCCTTGCTTGATGGTAGCCCCCGCTTTTATGGACCTGGTGCGAGCGGTATATCCTCAAGGTTCCTTGCAACGTTAAGACGATAAGATCCATCAAATTCCTCTTTGTGACGCCGAGCTCCAGTGGTTAGCATTGGACCCGAGGGTGCATGAAGTGTTGTAGTGCTGTCAGACGGGAGAGGCGAAGTCTGGGGATAAATGCTTGGAGGCAGGGGATGTCCAGACCGCCTTGTGCTGTGTGCGTGTACAGGTAGGCGTCCGGCACCGAGTTTTCGAACTTAAGCCATTTCGACTTAACAACCTTTCTGATCTCTTTATCAAGGTCGCTAAGGAGTGCGTAAAATTGTCTGGGACTGGAGACGAGTTCGCATAGAAGGCGAGGAATGAGAAAGTCTTTAAAAAATATGAGTCTTTGGTGGTGTTTAAGGGAAGCAATCGTAAGTCTGTCGAGTAAATTAAGGAGTATATCCTTGGTAGAGTTAACTCTGCCATTGCTGTCAAAGTCGACTCCCAGATATCTCCATCGATCGCTCATCCGTGTAGGCTAAGCCCATAGGGCGGAAGTTATCTTAGGGCGGATATATGATATAGGCGGAATAGTTATATTAGGGCGGAAGTTTTGTCTAATTTTGAAAGAATGCCGTCGAACACGAAATACGTGTTCAAGAAAATATTATTATTACTATGAATATGTATATGTACCAGAATTACTAATATATTAATTATATAACATCTACAACATTTCTTATATTATCAACTCTAACACATTTTTATAATATTGCTTGTGTCGATGACCATTCCACATCATCCTGGCGTTGCCTCTCTGTAGTTCCAATGACACCCTCTGTCGGAGGGACCCGGTCAATCTTGGCGCCGCTGTGGCCTTAAAGAGCTTCCCAAGCTCTTTTGTCAGTCTGAGTGCATCCTTGCCTCAAACGCTAGAAGACTCGAGAGAAAGAGGGCAGCAGGTGTTGGTTAAGTGACAGACCTTTATTAACTGGCGGCTGGCTGGCTGGCGGGGATGAGTGAAAGAACCTACTGGTGGAGCGCGCGGAAAAGGCAGAGGTTGTGAGATGCTGCTAGTATTGGCGGCAGCCCGTTGAAGCGCTGCTGTTCCCCTAGACTTGGAATCTTCTTCTTATGGGTTCTTGCTGCGTGAATCTGGACTTCCCTGTTCGTAGGAATTATGTGTGCATGTCGAGCTCCGAGAAAACACGTCTATTCGTGTGTGTGCAGGATGGCGAACCTAAAAAGTGGCATTCCGGAGTGATGCCTGTAACTCAGTGATCGGTTTGGTGTACTGTGTGTGACTATGCGACAGAGGCTCGAGCAGCCATGAGGCTGTTAAGATTCACACGAAATGGTGAAGCAAAACGAAACCGTTCGCGTAACGGTCCGTAGGCTCCCAGCGGCACGCCGCTGCCATTTAAATTCGATTTCTAACGGCTGCTTAACTAAATTTGGATGTTGGAACAGCTAATCTACAAAGTGGCGCCAACAGTGATTTCAACAACTCATCGCGCGACCACTTTGTCATCACTAGAGAAGCCACAGCAACCACTTTGTCATCACTAGAGAAGCAGCAGCAATACCACATAATAATGTTAATTAATAAGATAGTGTTAACATATAATGTTATTGTTCGTAATAATGTAATTAGAATGTCATAGAATATTAATGCAAAAACCATGTCTATAATAGTAATGTTAACTAATTAATAATAATAAGTTTTTTTTTTTTAAACAAGGGTTTATTTTATCAATATGTACATGTATCACAATTATCAATATATTACTTATATAATATCTACAATATTGCTTATATTATTCTTATTGCTTAAGTGTCGGTGACCACTCAACATCATCTTGGCGTTGCCCCTCTGTTATTCTAATGACACTCTCTGTCGGAGGAAAGCGGTCGATCTTGGCTCCGCTGTGACCTCGAAGAGCTTCTTCTCGAAGAGTTTGCAAATGAAGGAGGGACAATCCTCAATCTCTCCAAGTGCGAAGTTATAACGGTTGGGGGGGACACCCAGGAACGAGACGAAGCACGCAAAACCATTGCTGCCGTTCTACCAGGCTGTAAACAAGTTAACCCGGCCGAGTTAGAAGTTCTTGGGGCTCCACTTAGTTCACAAAGTATTTTCAAGACCTTAACAGAAAAACGCCGGGCGTTGCTGCAGACATCTCGTTTGTTGGCCATGCACTCACAAGCTGCACTATGTCTTTGGAGATATAGTTTAGGTTCCCCGAAATTCAACTACACATTGCGCACCTCACCGACAAGCCAATGTCCCGACGCCCTGCAAGCGTATGACGACTCTACGAGAGACATACTGAGTGAAGTCCTTAACATTCATAACAGCCAGTAGAATTCGCACCCATATGTTACGCAGTGTCTGTGCTAGAATTCAGCCCGCTGGCAGAGGCTGTAGTCGACCCGAGTGCTCACCACCGGCTGCACATAGCTAAGCAGGAGGCAGAGTCGCTTGTCAAGCTGAAGTTGGATCCAGGTCCTTGGGAGAAACGTGTAACGCAGAGAGTACTTGATAACTACATATGTAAAGTTATAGCCCGTGAGATCACCGAAAGCCTTGAGTCTTCTATGGAGAAGGCAGTCTTCTTGGCCGCACGAGACACCTTCAGCGGTGAATTCCTTAGGGCTCTCCCGTCGCCACAGCTCGGCACCATGCTGGACAACGTCTCATTCCGCATGGTGTCGGCTCTCAGAATCGGCGGGTCGATATGCGAACCACACATTTGCAAGGCCCGTGGAAAACCAGTAGAGAAGAATGGCCTCCACCCGTTGAGCTGCATCAGAAATAAATGCAGTGATTCAAAGAGCTTTCCGGAGGGCGGGAAGCATGCTGGAACCCAGACTAGGACTTTATGACGATAAAAGGCCCGACGGTGTCACTATTCCGCCGTCGAAAAATGGCAAATGCCTGGTTTGGGATGCGACAGTCTCCTGCACAGCCGCACCGTCTTATGTGTGCCACAGCGCTACCGAGGCGGGATGGGTGGCCGAACACGCAGAGAAAGAAAAGTGGCGTAAATACACAGAGTTAGAGTCTAGATACAATTTCGTGCCGATTGCAATTGAGACAATGAGCCCAGTCAGCAGAAGAACAAGGACATTTATTAAAGACTTAAGTGATCGAATACAAGCAAACACCGGAGATGCACGCGAAGGCGACTTTCTGAGGCAGCTGCCTTCATTGGCAGTTTGCAAAGGAAACGTTGCGTCGATATTAGGTGCGATGGGCTGACGACAGCAAGAAAGAAACTATAAGATAATGAGGAAACACATTCACACCTCACAACTGTGTTGCTCTAAGAAATAATAATAATAATAATAATAATAATAATAATAATAATAATAATAATAATAATAATAATAATAATAATATTAATAATAATAATATTAATAATAATACGTGGTGTTCCAACTGCCACCTCGCACCTCGTCGTCCACCTCTTTGGCAGCGACTGTTCGGTCGAACCTCCGTGCGTTCCGCGACGGCTGGCGGTTCGAATTTCGCGTAGGTGGTGTTAGAAGAGTCACATCAGATGCGTGCGACTCCCCTGAGGACTCGGCACGCCGCGTTTCGTCTAAACTGTCCAAGGAAGACGTTTCCGGGGCGGCCCTCTTACTATGCTCTACGGACTCGTTTGTTTCGGGAGACGAAGTTCTGGCCTCGCTTGCCGCCAAGCACCCACCTGCTCCATCGGACTCGGTTTTTCCGGACCCTCCTGACTCTATGACGCAGGTTCATTCTTCAGTCGATGATGTCTTGGGAGCTGTTGCCAGCTTTCCGGCCAGTTCGTCCGCCGGTCCTGACGCTTTGCGTCGCGTCATCTGAAGAACCTTCTTGCACCCGTGCTTGGACCGGTGGCAAGGAGACTGGCCGTAGCACTTGCCAGAGTGGTGGATGTCTTGAGATGGGGTACACTGCCGACTGAGGTCAGGGAGATTATATTCGGCGCCAAGCTATTCGCACTCCGCAAAAAAAAAACTCATCGATTCGCCCGATCGCCTGTTCTCTCACGATACGGAGGATTGCTGCAAAAATTGCCTGTCGTGAGGCTAAAGATCTTATCATTGAGCAGCTTGGCCCGCACCAGTTGGGTTTTGGCTTAGCAGGCGGGGCGGAGGCAGCTGTACATGCAGCAAGAGCCTTCGTCCAATCAAGCCCGGCCCGAACCGCACTATTGAAGCTGGATTTTCGCAATGCATTCAATACTATTCGAAGGAATTATATACTTCGTGCAGTTCGTGATGCAGTACTGGAATTCTTCAACTTAGTGAATCACGCATACAAAGAGCCATCCGTCCTGTTGTTTGGGGCCCACACATTGTCCTCGGCATCGGGTATACAGCAGGGAGACCCTTGCGGCCGGCTCTATTCAGCCTGGGTATACGTGAGCTGGTTAACTCAATACAAGTGCCTTTCAATGCCTGGTACCTCGACGATGGCACACTCGGTGGACCGATGGAGGGCTTACTCGAGAAAGTGCGCAGAATTCTTGACTTTGAGGCAGTCAGTGGCCTGGTGTTAAACACGGCCAAATGCGAGGTGTTCGCGCCGGGGACAGACCCGGACGACCCCACATTAAGTGCCTTACTTACGTTACTACCGGGGTGTAGAGTCGTGTCTGAACACGAAGTTACACTCCTTGGCGCACCGCTCCTACCATCTGCACTGTCGAGTTTACTCGACCCCATGATGGACAGATTGTGGGCGATGCAAGAACGTCTGCCTCTGATCGGAGCCCATTAAGGGCTTTACCTACTCCGCTCGTCGTTCTTCGCGTGTCGCATCGTACATATCATACGATCCATGGACTGTTCGGGTACATTCAACCAGCTTCTCCAACCATTCGACGACCAGGTGGTGGAGGCCCTCGAGACGGTTTTGGGTCTGAACTTACGACCACGAGAGGTGCGCCAGGCGGCTCTCCCCACCTTCGTGGGCGGTCTTGGTCTTCCTTCGGCCCGCTCCTTGGCAGGCCCTGCTGTGGCCGCTTCGATGCACGCTACGTCAGGTCATGTCCAACGCCTGCTCCCGCTGGGGGCTTGGGCATTGTTTGAGGCAACTCGCGACGCTATAGCGGCTGGACTCTAAGCTTCACCGCCTGATATGACTTGCCTGCCAGAGGGACTGGGCCGAGAAGGTACACGAATCTTCGTTTACTGAGCTGCTTGAAGAATGCGGTGACGACCAGGATAGGGCGCGCCTTCTTGCCGTCGCTCGCCCAGGAGCGAGCGACTGGCTACACGCACTCCCCGCTGACTCATTGGGTACCCGCCTTGACGACCAATCCACCCGGATCTGCGTTGGCCTGAGACTGGGAGCTCATTTGGTAGAGCCACACAGGCGAGCCTGTCGGACGCCTGGCCAGACACGGCCTGTCTTGCGCACACTCGGCGGGCCGGCGCCCACGTCACACCGCTCTGAATGACATTCTTGCAAGGTCGTTGCGAAAGGCCGGAATTCCTTGCGTCCTGGAACCGCCTGGTCTTTCTAGAGACGATAGCAAGCGGCCCGACGGCTTAACTTTGATACCTTTCTACAAGGGACGTTCCCTGGTGTGGGACGCAACGGCGGCCGACTCTCTGACCCCCTCCCTTGTCGGTCCCGGCGCTTCTCGCTCAGAAACAAAAAAAAAGTAGTGGCGGTGGCTTAGGCGGCTAACACACCGTTCGAAACGGGGCGTTGCCATGTCAACCACGGTTAGCAAAACATTGCTAGTTCGAGCCCTGGCCGTGCTAGTTGAATTTGTTGGACGTGGTTGTCATTGCCTTGCTGCTACATACCTTTGCTGGAGAAAGCCTATATAATTCCAGTACGAGAACGCAATGTCGATAGATGCATTTAGACGATATCGTGCCACAAGCAACTTAACTTATTTACGAGCGTCTAAAATGTGGTTGTCAGAGCGTTAAAAAAAAACTGCCGCTTTTTGCGCCGAGACATCAAAGATAAGAAAGTATGCGAACTTAGGCCGGGCGTACCACTTTTCACCCTACGCATTCGAGACGCTGGGTGGCCCTGGGCCCCTCACAACAACGCTAATTTCCCAGGTTGGCGACGCTTTACAGCAGGCTACGATGGACAAAAAGGCGGGCACTTTCTTCTGCCAAAGGCTTTCCCTAGAGGTTCAGAGAGGTAACGCGATGTCGGTGCTCGGAACTATGAAAGACTGGATGGACCCGCGTCTTCGCGTCAGGGGTCGGGCATGACTCCCACTCGGACACGAGTGATAGATGGGGAGTGAACCATCGGCGCCGTGGACTTGAACATTCACATGTACATATAATTCCTAAACAAATGCGGGCAAATTACACATAATAATAATAATAATAATAATAATAATAATAATAATAATAATAATAATAATAATAATAATAATAATAATAATATTTTTTTTTGAACAAGGGTTTATTTTATCAATATGTACATGTATCACAATTATCAATATATTACTTATATAATATCTACAATATTGCTTATATTATTCTTATTGCATGAGTGTCGGTGACCACTCAACATCATCTTGGCGTTGCCTCTCTGTAATTCTAATGACACTCTCTGTCGAAGGAAAGCGGTCGATCTTGGCTCCGCTGTGGCCTCGAAGAGCTTCTTCCCAAGCTCCTTTGTCAGTTTGGGTGCATCCTTGCCCCAAACGCCAAATGACTCGAGGCCGAACGCTATTACAACGTGGTCCTCAAGGAGATGCGCGTATAAGCGCCGTTTGTGCCTTTCCCGTTGATGGATAATGTTGCCGACGCCCGCGTTGGCTAGTGCACGATAGCCGAGGGCGTACGTGTCGGAGACGGTGACGTCCCATGCCAGCGGCCGATTGCGGTCCCAGTCTCGGCTGGTAAGGCCGTCTGGTCGACGCTTGTCGTCTGTAGTCCACCAGGCTCCAGTGTGACGCGGTAGCCGGCTTGTCTGAAAGCGCGCCCGAGGATGTCATTAATGGCATCGTGGCGGCCCTGCGTAAGCCCAGCCAGCTTAGTGCAACTAAGTCGGTGCAGGCCACGTTCATCCACCGTTCCACCACACGGGCAGGCCTCTGTCTCAAACATGGCAATGCCAAGTCTGAAGCCACTGGCGGCACGGAAGTGGTCATCAGCCAGCTTACTGCCAACTAGCTCGGACGGAAACACGTCAAGCCACGCTCCGGCAGCGTCGGATGAAACCGCTTTCAGTCTAATGCCATCTATATCTAACTCACAGGCCGACAGAAGAGTTAAGTGGGTAGCCTGAGTGGCGATTTGGTCCCACCCCTTCTGCCTAGTGACCTGTTCCTCAGAAGGACGACCAGACTGACGCGCGTCCCAGATCCGAATGGCGTCTTGTTGGTGGCTGATGAGTCCGCCGGTAGTAGCGGCCACTGCAGAGGCGCAGCTATGCGACGAAGCAAGAAAAGCGGGCAAGGCAAGGTCCGTGGCCGAGCGAATGCCCATTCCACCCAGCCGGACCGATAGGCTTGCCTGCATCCATGCCTTATCATCGAGCGTCAGGTCAAGGATGTTTTCCAAGGCTCTCCTCACTTGGTCGTCGAGGTCCAAAGTTTCTGACGGCAAAAGAAAGGTAGGTGAGGTCCGTAGTACATAAAGGACCTTTTGTACTCCTATTGCGTGCCGAAGCAGAAAGTTGACCCAGCCTCTGGTAAAGTCGGGAGAGTTGTTCTCCCTTCTCGGCCAGTACCGGGCCGATCATTTCGGGGAAAACCGCCGTACCCAGCAGGTCCAGTTCACACCGGTCCTTTACAAGGATGCCCGGGAGATTGCTGTTAAATTCTGCGATCACCTGCTGTCTCTCTTCATCCTCGAAACCCTGTAGGAATAACTCGCATTTAGATGGGTTAAGCTGCATCCCGCTCCATTGCTCGAACGCTCTAATAATAATAATAGTCGAGATCTCAAAATTGCCAGGGTCAAACCTCGGAGAGCGAGAGAAACCTGCCGCAGCTTTCGCAAAGCCGTTGAATAGTTTCAACTCAAAGCTGGATCTTGGAAGCTGGAATAGCCTAATGTCTGCTCCATCTTTAATGCTGGCCTTACCGCATAGAAAAAATCATGAAGCCACACTAACCAGAATAATCAAAGACAATGTATCAGTGCTCGAACAAAAGAGCCTAGAAAGTTTTCTGCAGACAGTTCCAAAGATCCCAATTAATAGACTAGACGGCTTATCTGGAGACCGGCAGAGCGTGTCTATAGCTGCAAGAAACTATCCACGTAACTCTCGCACAGAGAGAAATAAGAAACAATCACCCGCCACCACCAGCCGTCTGACAGGAGCGCTTAGAAACCTTCAAACAACCTACAGTTGGCTACTGCGAGGGCGTCGAAAAGTCGGCGACCTTAGAGGCAATTCGCTCATTCCCTGTTGCAAGCGGAGCCGGACTGAATAGACTGCGGCCACGTCATCTGCATGATATGTTGGATCATCACCATCTATTTTATGGTGCAAATCTTACAGCTCTTAAGAAAAATTACAACTTTATAAGGCCCATACAAATATTTTAACGAGAGACGCCATATTGCCAGATCAGAACCTTTTAGAAGAAATTGTTGATTTTAGTGAGGATGAAGTCAAAACCGCAATTATATCGAAGCAAAACGGGAAATCAGCAGGACCCGATAGTATTCTTAATGAACACCTGAAGTCTAATATTGACGCTCTATGAACTATTGTGGCAAAACTATACAATGAAGGTTTTCGACAAGGCAAAATTCCCGATGAGTGGCGGAAAAGCTATCTACAGCCTATATTTAAGCGAAAGAGAGATACAACTGACCCAAAGAATTACAGGGGCATAGCACTTACAAGCGTCTTTTACAAGATATTAACGTCGCTCATCGTTCATCGATTGTATCCGTGCGTAGAAGACAAAATTCCGGCAAAACAATACGGTTTTTTAAAGAGGCGATCGACGTCATATGCAGTTGAGTTTGTTTTAAATCATGTATCACAACGCCTCTCTAACAAGAAAATGACATACGCTGCGTTTATAGATTTTCAAACTGCTTTTGATTGCCTGCCAAGAAACCGTTTATTTGACACGCTCCGCAAACGTTTTAACATAACAGGCCCCTTTTTAATCTCGTTCATAACATATTAGCGCACAATTTAATTTAGGTAAAAAACGGAGACCACTATGTACAAACACCTGTAACACAAACCATCGGGGTAGCCCAGGGAGACTCAGCTAGCCAATTTATTTTTATTTTGTACGTGACTGGACTCGCGGACTTAATGCGTAATCTTAAAGCCCATTTTGCATTTTATGCTGACGACCTAGTCATTTTAGCAAAAACTTGTAACCATCTACAGTTTTACCTCAACGAAACTGCGAAGTGGTGCAAAGAAAACAAGCTCAAGATTAACGCGGAAAAGTCACAGGTCTTACGCTTTAGCAGAGGAGGGTCATACGCAGCCAGGTATTATGATCTGTCAGTATATGGACAACCACTCAAATTAGTTAGCCACTTCTCATATCTAGGCGTCACACTAACCCCCGAGCTCTCTTTTAGCAAACATATCGAGGAGATACAAGCAAAAGCTACGTCTGCAATGTTGTTGTTAGGCAATATGCACGCTGTGGACGTAAAAACAGCTATAAATTGCTTTAAAATCAGAGTACTGCCTGTAGCAGCATACTGCCTTTCTACAATTGCATCATACCTGACCCTTAGCCATTTAAAAAGTCTAGACAAGCTAAAGGCCAGATATGTTAAGCGTGTTTTGCGGCTTCCAAAGTGCGCGTCGGCAACACTTGCCTTAGAGATGTGAGGAGCGAGAACACTTATTGAAGACCTAGCACTTAGTAACACACCATTTACACCGCATATTCTAGACTCATATCGAGCCTACAGAGAAAACAGAAATTTAAAATTTGTAGCTGAGAATTATACTGATGGCCCGGCCTTTTCTTCACGTAGATGGAAAGGAGCCATGCAAAGGAACCGCTCGCTAATCTGCCGAATAACATGGCACGGGTACCACCATTACATATGCATGAAGCCAAGCTCTTTTAATATTGAATAATGTGTTAGTAGCTTTTGCAGCGAGTTTGATATTGGACGCTATCATATACTTGTGTGCCCAGAAATTTGCGGAACGTCATTATCATCCAAAGTTAAATTTATATTGTAAGACCAAAAAGTCACATTGTGACACCTTGTGAAAATTGAATCAACTGAATATTAATTTTGTGTTGAAATAAAGGCTGAATTAGATTTAATTAAATAAGGCCCATAGCTTGTGGACTGACTTTGCGTAGGATTGCTGCAAAGATAGCAATGGCGAGCAACAAAAAAAGACAAATTTTGACAGCAATCCTGCCACATCAGATTGAAGTGGCTGTTAAAAGCGGCGCAGAAGCACTAGTACATGCTACACGTGCCCTCTTGAAGACTGCGGACCAAGTAAGGGTTCTGGTGATTTCTGCAATGCATTTAATACGTTAAGAAAGGACAGGATACTAGATGCAGTGATGAAGAAAAGTCCAGAGCTTTTGCCTATGGTCTGGCAAAGTTACAGAGATCTTTCACTCTTAACCTGGGGCACAAGTTCAACATTGCGTTCGTAAGCGGACATTCAGCAGGGTGACCCGCTAGGGCCTGCTCTATTTAGTCTTGGTATATCAGATCTAGTTTCGCAACTACAGAGCTCTTTCAACGTGTGGTATCTAGATGACGCCACGCTTGCCGGGCCTGCAAACTATCATCGCAACAGATTTAAGAAGAGTGCTGCAGTTTGAAGAAGACGGGGAACTGACACTGAGTGCTTCAAAATGTGAGATTACTGCTGTCGGGGACTCACTTCAGGAGAGGGAGGAAGCAAGTCAGAAGATCGCAAAAATACTCCCTGGTATCACGCGTGTAGAGCTAAACAACTTAGAAGTTTTGGGGGCCCCCGTAAAGCAAGACGGAATTTCGCATACACTCTCTGTGAAAAAAGAAGCCCTTATTGAAATTCGTCCACGACTGACACGCTTGCGCTGTGCATTTGGAGATATAGCCTGGGGTCTTCAAGATTTAACTATATACTGCGTACATGTCCTGCTTTGACGTGCCCCGAAAAATTAACGGCGTGCTAGACCCGGGCCCTTTAGAAGAATATCCTAGCCAATATAACCTTGGTAAGCTCAAAAGCAAAGACATGAGCAAAGAGATCTTAGACGAGCTTGTTTCCCGGAGACACCGCACCGTATTCTTAACGGCATAAGATAACTTCAGTGGGGGTTGGCTTAAAGCCTTACCCTCGTCTCAGCTCGGCACCATGCTGGATCCCAATTCTTTCCGCATGATGTCAGCACTTAGAATCGGCGTTTGCGTCTGCGAGCCGTTTCAGTACAAACTGTGTGGAGAGATGGTAGATTCCAGTGGCCTACACCCACTGAGTTGCCCGAAGAGCACCGGTATATCGTCCAGACATGCTAAACGAAACAGTGTAATTATAAGGTCCCTTAGGAAAGCCGGTATACCATCTACACTTGAACCGAGAGGTTTAGTGTCCGCTGGCGAAGATAGACCTGATGAGGTGACCATTGCAGTATGCTCACATGGGAAGTCCCTAGCTGGGGATGCAACGGTTTCGTGCACAACCGCGGCTTCCTTTTTTACACCACAGCTCCGTTGAGCCGGGGTGGGTAGCAAAGCAGGCGGACGCCAGAAAACGGGTTAAATATGCTGGACTGGAAACATGATGTATTTTTGTGCGTATTGCCATGGAGACACTAGGACCAATCAGCAAGGGAACCGAAACATTTATCAAAGATTTAGGTAAGCGAATTCAGTAGGTTACAAGCGACCGAAGAGAGGGTCAATTCTTGAGGCAAGCGTTGTCCTTGATCGTTTTCAGAGAGAACGCGGCATCTATTTAAGGCGCCATGAAGTGAACTAATTATTTTGAAAAACTTTGCAATAATACGTTCAGACCTCACAACTGTAACATTTTTTAAATAATAATAATAATAATAATAATAATAACGTGCTTCCGTGGAAATTCCAGCAAAACGCTTGCGATATCCCCAATCCTGCTAAGATAGGTAGCAGGGTATGGAGGTGGACTCCGTAAGGGCTAGCGGGTTGCTCAGCATGGAGACCGGATGCGCGACCTGATCGAGAAAAGCAAAGAACAGCTTTATGTGCAACTACTCGAGGTAGCGTAGAAGGATTAACACACCGTTTCAGGCTTTCCGTCATCGCCGGACTCCTGTCGAGTGAAAACTTTACCCACGGCAGAGGCGGCCTCCCCGGAGAGATGCACCACACCACGGTACCTTCGCGTGGATCGAAATGCCAGATTGACATCAATTCTGTATTAGGATTTACTATCTTTTCCAGGAGCTCTAGCGAACTCATCCGCTTTGATCGAACGGATCGAACGGATTATCACCTGAAAACCTACGACGAAGGTGTACTTGTTGATTGACAATAGGTGTACATATGTAACAAAACTATGGATTGCAACATTTTTAGAAACGTTTCCTGGATTAGACATATTACTTTGATGGCACTCGTGCACATTCATTTTTTGGCTGGAACATTTGTCTTGTGATAAACATAAATCCAATGTATTCGAATTGGTTTAGGCATTGTGTTCTTGGTTTGCAAGGAACTGCAAAAACTTTTAATGAATCTTCTAGACAAGCCGCATATGGGTGTTCATTAGACCAGTGTTTTACGAAATCTGTTATGCTAGACCAAAATGTCTCTAGTTGTGTTACTCCAAGACTAATCCTTTTATACGTCTGTTTTAAAGCTGCCGGTTCCTTAGTAGTTCTCCGCGTCTATTTTTTGTTTCTGGGTGCTGGAACAGGTGGCATGTTTCAGACCACTAGCTCTTCTCCTTCGGGAAGCACTACTAAGCCTGCCCAAGCTAGTGGCTTTGCCATTTGTAGACGGTGGACGGTCCTCGACACTTTTTATCGGCATATCTGTCTGCCGCTTAATGGCCTGAGCGTGTCGTGATTGTTGAGCTTTTCTCTACATTTGAAGGACAGAACACTTCGAGGTTTCTGATACACCTCAAACTTTCGAAAAAAACATCCAGATCACACAGCGAGGTTTTTCTACTTGTGCAATCCGCTGTTAAATTAATTGTGTGTGAAAATGTGTGATGCACACCGGGCGTCGTTGTCTCACAAACCCACTTCCATCCAGGCATCCTCTTTGCCCCTTATTAAAAGGTGGCCGCAGTACTGTCTTCTCGAGATTAGTTCACCTGCCATTATTCTTGCCATTTGGGCTGCTTAACTTATGTGGTAAATAATGTCGCCTCGCAAACAGCTTCTTCGGGTCTTCCTACCATAATTCAGGATTTATGATCATTGAGGAGCGCCTTTACAATGACTTGGCATGTCAGGAGTTTCCCAGAAGGCTCCGGGACAGTAGCTTTTGCTCAGTGTCGAAGAAGGCGTCGCGTGCATAGCAATGCCATACATCGTCAGCCTCTCCTGAGTTACACATGCGGCATACGGGGAAGTCAGTTTTACCAATGCGGTGAAGGTATTGCTGAAAGCAGCCACAGTTCTTTAACTCTTAGGTCCCAGGGAATTTGTCTAGGGAGGAACTACATGGCTGCTGTGAAAGCTGTGCGCATTGCCCGTCCTATGTTTTGCGCCATAGGTCTTTGGCTCTAGTTGAGAAGATGGCGTGTTGTTGCTCTGGTAGTCGTGCGCTCCCATAAGGGTGCTGCGGCGTATAACTTGAGGCGGTCTATTACTGATGCTAAGGGATGACGCCAAAAGTCGGTTGCTCCTGTGGTCTGTGGGAAGACTTCCGTAGCTCTGCTATGGCTTTGGCTGCTTTTTTGCTGCATAGAGCACATGAGGTGTTCCCGTTAGAGCTCTATCCAGGCTCACGCCCAGGTACTTGATCATGAGCGTGGGTGTTATGGGGTGATCTTCCAGGTTAAAGTTCAGATTCTGCGGAGGACGCTTCGGACCGTCTAAAAAAAATACCTTCCGTTTTATGTGAGGTCAGTTAGATCCCCAGCGTGTGGAGGTGTTTTCAGATAACCGCCGGGTTTCGTTGGCTGTTCTTTTGAGCAGATCCTCGTCACGGGTGGTAACGATCAGTGCAAGATCGCCTGCGTAGGCAATTAAATAAACTTCCCGGGGATGTGGTAGTCTAAGTACTCCATCGTAGGTTATATTCTACAGGCTTGGTCCATAAAGTACATACCCTTGGGGGACTTCGGTTGTGACTGCGTAGTTCACGCCTTCGTATGTAGATGCTCCGTCCTTTAAGTACGACGCTAGGATCATAGGTAGGGGGACACGCCTTTGATCAGTGAAAGAGCCCGGTGCTTTATATGGCCGTACGTGTTCCGCCCTGATTCTGATCCTTTGGATTGAGATTCGCTCGAAAGTAAGGTCTGACGTTACTTCAAAGAGCACCGGCTCCGTGGAGGGTCTTTGTAGAAAGAGCGCAGTTATAGTTTGTCGGGCTACTTATACTGGTAGGGGCGGCAGCGCGTGACGCACTTTGTTACGCCCGATATTGTACCCTTTGCCCCTGGGACTTTTATCGACCTCCTCACGGTCGAAAAGAGTTTGAGTGTTCTATTTTACTTTTATTAATGACTTTATGTATGGCTCTTCGTACTTCTTCTTATAAATAGAAACGTTCTGGCCGGTGATTTGCTCTGTGGCGCGTGCATACTCGTCGTAGGCGGTGGCAAGTTCTTCGCTTCTCGGCAATCTGATTATTCCACTAGTAGCACAACGGACGATTGGCTATCTTAGGACTCTCTGTAGGCTTTCTCTAATCGAGCAGATATTTCCAAGCATTCAACGAGATGAGGTACTTTCTTTTTTAATGCTTTCTGTGGACGGGTATAAGCGCAGGTTACGTGGAAATGATCGGATCGAGTTTCTTGCTCCTCGTGGAGCCTCCAATCGGTTATTCGATGAGATAGTTTCTCTAATGTAAATGTCAATTGTAATGTTGATCTGTATCTGCCATTGTGGAAGGTGTATCATGGGGTGTTTATGAGTTGAAGATCAGCCCGATTTTACCAACCAGTAAACTTACATTGCATTGTCGATGATTTGTGTATTACAGGCAGTGTTTTTCTACAGAAGTTAATGTAACATTTAAAGCCACCAAGAACGTACCATCATGCGCGTTGTGCACGCTTATGCATGCAGGACGCATAGTAGCAGCCCCGCTCACTATGCGGCGCCATTTGTTTCGCCGTTCTCTATTTAGCTAACGTCGCTGTTCTGGAAAAGTTTGGCCTTCTCCTTCGTTGAGATTTAATCTCTTGGTCTTTTGTGAATCTCTTATTGCGAGATGTTGAACGGGTCGGTCAACAATTTGGTCGAGCTGATCACAGTAGTTCACTCATTCTTGTTTATCGTTTGGACACTACTCGTAGTGCGACACGATATCCTACCTATCCCACCAAACACAAAGCAAAATATTGCGCAAGTTGGGGTTAGTCTCTTTGGCGTTTTTTGGGGATGCTGGCAGAAAGCACACCTTTAATGATAGTCACGATAGAACAATTCGATGTAAAAGCTGTCGAATACGATTCAGGAACAATCTGACGAGCCAATAAGAGCATTTTGCTGGACGGTCCGCTGTATTGCTGTCGCTCAAATCATAAGGCTATTGGTTCAATGTTGGCATGAAACCATGGACGCGAAGGCTAGTGACTATGGTAGTATGATGGTACATCCCGATATATATCGTTAATTTACGCGTAATACTTGAGGATTTTGTTTCACGGTTTAGCGCAAGCGGTCTTCATCGAGTTTAGCATGCCTGTCAGAAGAGGGTTCATCTATAATGCTTAAGTTTTTATAGCCTTATTTATGAGAACTTGCAGGTGCTTGAAAGTATACAGCCTCTGTACTGAGAAGATTGCCCAGCGGCTAGATCAGAGGTTGTGAAGCTCGTTGCATCGAAATGAATTGAAATAGATAGCCAACATAATATTATATAAATGAGTGTTTAATATATATTATAATACCGCAACAAGGAATACTATCTAAATGAGCCCATATTAATTAATTTAATATAGGCTGAATTATGTTTATTTTACTCAAACTAAGTAGAACATCGAGTTCAAAAAGGTTTCTTCATAATGCTTTATCTTCTCCACGCTTCCAGCGAAAGAAAAAGTGTAATGATTTTTGATCCAGTGCTGTGCATTCAACTGCATGGTACTTAGCACACCTCTGCAGGAAAAACCGGCAGAAACACAACTCATGCTCCTCGTGGAAAGCTTCGCTTGAACAAGCCAGGTAGTGATAACCATGCACTATCTACCTGGTGTATACGTAGCGACTGTCACATGCAGGACCAGACCAAAAGTGCAAGGCATTAAACACGCCCAAGTTACCGACATCCCGTCTGGCTTGTTCGATTTTAGCTTTCCACTACTAAATAAAACATTCGTAAAGTACTGTACGCGGCATCTTCAGCCTTAGTCGGATTGTTTCAGTAGCCGGCGGGCAGCCTGACATGAGACAAAAAGTGGTTTTTTGTTCGGATAGACAAGCAATGCACTCGCTTCATATATAATGAAAAACACCTCTTAAGCTGGTAAAAAATCGCCACAGTAAGGTGGTTCCACACCTTGTCAAGACTCATCAGCCCCAAATCAATCTTAAGCAGCAAAAGCCTCATTGCTGAGAACACGGACAGTCTACGGACATTGCCTACTTCCCCATAAAGAGAGACAAGTGCCTTCTAGAAAGAGTTAACAAATTCCAATGGTTGGCCGCAGCAATGTATAACGCTCTGGCAGCCAATAGACCTCCACACCTGAATTCCATGGTTTTAGTCTTCCTGGTGTTTATCTCAAGTCCCTTCGAGACAAGGAACGCCCCTATCATAAAGGTAAAGCGCTTGATGGCGTTTAGGTTGCGATGACCGACCACGATATCATTTGCATACATCGCCACCCCGGCTTTTTAATGAATGAATTTAAACAAATAACAAAGATGATCAATGTAATAAAATTGCAATAAACATTAATTATATGGCATACCGTCGTCTTCAGTTTTTATATCATTACATATATCCACGTCCATGAGCACCTTGCGTATTGTGCACGTTAATGCATGCAAAGAGCATAGCAGCGTAACAGGCGTTTAATAGAGTAAAGTCAATTAAATTTAAAACTAAAATTGTTAACGAGTTTGTAACGATAAAATTACGAGGAAGAAATAAAGTTCGTAAGGCTTTTCTCGAAGGCGGAGGAATCGGGAATGGCGGGAGGAATGTTATTCCAAACGATAAATGAGTGATGACTTGGTCCATTTTTAAAAAGCTTGTTGGTTGGGTTGAATAGTACTGGCGAGGTAAGATTGCCTGTTTCGGAAGGGGGTACGGTGCAGCAATCGATAGAGCGTGTTCTGCAAAAGGTCGTTTTAAGTAAAAAGCCGATTGATTCTGTTGTTTAAATAGGAAGCCCACTGAGATGTGTAGCGCACAAACCAAATCTAGTGCAAATGTCCTCGTTTTGTAGCGTCCGAAGTAATACGATGACACCTTGGAAAGTACCACCCAGACCACTATTACAGTAGCAAACGTGAGGCTCTATTAGCACCCTCTAAACCTAGACGAAAATCGAGACTTAAAGACTACAAAATCGAAGATGAGCGTGTGCACCAATAGCAGGTGCAAATTGTTGTTGGAGTAAGCTGGCGTGGCTGGTCCACGTCACACGCTCATTGAAAAGTAAGCCCAGGCAAATGATATTCCGGAGCTGCAAGAACGGAAGTTGACGAACCAATTATAGAACCCCGAAGTCCGTGAAATCATGCCTTCACCGAATACGCTTCAAATATTTAAAGACATATTCCGCGGCAGTAAGGCTTTTTTTGAGCTCATACAAAATTGCCTCTCTCTTACTCGAATTATTCACTGTCCATTTTGACAGAATTCATATAGCAAAATCCACGAATGAGATTATTTAGACTCTAGAATATTTTACGGCTGTTTACGCTCACGTAGGCATCTGTTTTGTAAACATAGCAGATTTGTCGGAGGCGTGACGGTCATTATAAAATCACATCTAAAAATGCCAGTTACATTCTGTCCAACTATATATATGTATATATGTGTACATATATATGCATATATATGTATATATATATATATATATATACATATATATGTATATATATATATATATATATATATATATATATATATATATACATATATATATACATATATATATCGTTCAAACTAGCCAAAGATGTGCAGCTGTGAGGCACGCAACGTCTGTTACACCATTTGTTGCACCGGCTCGGCAATATTGTTGATCATTTTGTTGATGTTGTTGTTGCAGTTGATATTGCGTCGTTTCGACTGCAAACTGTCGGGACGACATCGGCAGAGGCGACAATAGCGCCACGCGTTGATGACTCTGCCTGCCAACTGTGGTGATGTTGCTGGCAGCGACGAATATGATGACGGTACTTCGATTGCTGTTACGGGGCGCTCTTGCTGTTGTCGTTGTAGTTGTTGCTTTTGCTGTCATTGTTGTTGTTGTTGCTGTTGCTTTTGCTGTCATTGTTGTTGTTGTTGTTGTGGCTGTTGCTGTTGTTGATGTTGTTGTTGTTATAGTATTGATAGTGGTGATGATGACGATATTGGCATGATGATATTATGACTGGCAAGATGACGATATTTTACCTACGGTGAAAAGGCACAACCTTCCGTTTGAGGCAGTCGGTCTGTCGGCTGTATAATGATTACCAATGATGCAGGATACTATTTGTGTGCACATCCCTACGTTCGCGCACGGATACTCAGTCACGTCGAAGCAAATACGCTGACCATTGATGTTGGCGCATGTGTACGGGTTTGTGCAAGTTGTGCGCAACACAACGTGACACTGATGCATGAATCTATGAGCATGACGCTTTGTTGTTGTTGTTGCTGTTGTTTTGTTGCTGTTGTTGACGCTGGGTGTGCATATGCACATGATTTGCTGTTAGTTGTTGTTTTTATGTATAGATTGATCGATAATTTAAAATATGACGTGCGACTGTGATACCAATGTGTCGCGGATTTGATGATTCTCGCACGACTACAGCAGAGCCGACAACAGCAGTAACAACGACAGCAATAGTCGCAACGACAACAACAACATTGACAGCAACAACAACATTAGCAACAACAACAACAACAACAACAACAACAACAAAAACAACAACAACAACAACAACAACAACAACAACAACAACAACAACAACAACAACGACGACGACGACGACGACGACGACAACAACTACTACTGACAACTATGACGACAGCCACCGTACACCGCCACCATCGATATCCATAGACAATTTCAGTGGCGGCGGCGGCGTCAGCAGAAGCAGTAGCAGCAGC
Organism: Dermanyssus gallinae; assembly: GCA_003439945.1. Classification (NCBI taxonomy): domain Eukaryota; kingdom Metazoa; phylum Arthropoda; class Arachnida; order Mesostigmata; family Dermanyssidae; genus Dermanyssus; species Dermanyssus gallinae. The sequence continues at coordinate 154,781 of QVRM01006946.1, forward strand.
GGCCACGGGAGCAGCAAGAGCTCCTCGACCCTCACAAGATCATGCCGTCACCACCTTGTGCTTCTTCTTCTTTTCTTCTTCAGCAGCCCCAGCAGCAGCAACATCAGCATCACCTTCATCTCCATCATCATCATCATTGAGGCAGTTAAAACAACGACAACAACGACGATAACCACCACCGCCGCCGCTAACCTCCGTCCCGCAATAACCACCATCACCACCTCCGACCCACTACCCCCGTCTCACCACCACCACCACCACCACCAGTAGTCTGTCTACCCAAGCAAAGATTGACGACCCTCTCTCGTGCACGCTGCTGCTGCTGCGGGTTGCGGCGACGTCGCCAGCCGCCGCACTGCATGCACCCCCTCTCCACTGACGCGCCGTCGTGATGATGGAGGAGGCGACTAGTGGTGGTGGTGGTGGTTGGTGACCGTGATGATGCCAATGGAGAAGTTTGTGCTCGCTTGCTTTCTTGCTTGTTGGTTGGTAGAACCGCTGGCTGGCTGGCTGGCTGACTCGCTGGCTCGCTCATTCATTTGGGCGCGTTCGTTGTTGTTAGTTCGTTAGGTCTCGTTGTGACGACGAGCCGATCGATGACTGCCGGATGATTGGTTGGTTGGTCGGCCTCCTCTTCCGACTGATGAAGCCGGGTCTTCTCCGGTTGTTGCTTCCTCCTCTACTGGACCGTGCCGCAAGGCCGGCGGGCCGTCCGACCGTCCGACCGACCGTGAAGATAGATCTTCTTCGTTTCTATTCTTCTGCTTGTTGTCGTTGTTTTGTTTGAGTTGAGGTGTGCGTACAGCTCAGCATCATAACCGTCTTGAGCACGAAGCGCGCTGAATAACAAGACGACGAAAAGGAGTAAGACGACAACAAACAACAACATCAAAAACAACAGCAGCAACAACAGCAACAGCAACAACAACAATAACCACGACAGAGAAACGACGACGGCGATCTTGTGTACTGCGAACGTGCCAGACAACCTACGTGACTGCCTACAAGTGTCGGTACTACTCTTCGAACGTGTCAGCCCAACGGAACGCAGCAGGCGACTATCGTTCGTGACGCAACTTCGACTTAACGACAGATTGCGAAGGTGTCTACGTGACCTGACGACAATAGCGGCTAGCTAGAGAGCATTAAGAGAGAACGGACTTCTTCAGCATCTAGTGTTGCTCCGTGAATTGTTGTTGTTGTTGTTGTTGTTGTTGTCGTTGTTGTTGTTCCCGGGTGACGGCGTATGTCTCCTATCAGCTGGCATACTGGCGACGGCAGAGTATTCAGCATTGAGCAGCAGCTGAACGACTGCAAGTCCTCCTGAAGACCAAGACGAAGAGGCGAAGCTCTCATTGTCGGTCCACTCCCGCTTCCGTTTTCTTGATATTTTTCTATCATCAGCATCTCCTGCTGCTGCTGCTGCTGCAGCTCTAGCCCCTCAAACTTCGCTCCGAGCTCCGAGCTCCCGAAGTACAACTTCGACGACCACGACGGCTTCACTACATAGTCGAACGAACCGCCACTGGGTAGCGATACTACCGATTTGGCTAGCAACTCAAGCACGCTCACCGTCTCTCAGTCTGCATTTGCATCATTGTGGTCAGTTCACATTCACAGAGTGTTCCTCCTCGCATTGTACGAATTGTTTTCGGTGTCGACAACAACGATAACAAAAGGACAGCTCTACAACGACAAGGAATGGTCGCTGTGTTCAACGTTGTTGTTGTATGTGCGGCCGGCTTTTGTTGCGCTGAATGCGAATCTCCGTGGATGATCAATGCGAATCTCCGTGGATGATCAGTGCGAATGACATCGAGAGAGACAGAGAGATAGAGACAGAGAGATAGAGAGAGCAAGAGGACTTTCCGAACGCAAGTGAAAGTCGAAGAAAGTTACAACAACAAAAACAACAACAACCGTACGTCATCATAGTCGTCATCGATCATTTCACGTAGAGACGCGAAACAACAAGTGAAGTCAGTCAGGTGAAGTCAGTCAGACGAAGGTAAAAAGACAGCCAATCAGTCATTCTAGTTTGGCGGTCAACGGCCTGGCTCGGATTGTTACGTTTTTGGCGACGTCGTGGTGGGCATTCATACGGACGGACGGACGGGTCGGTTGGTTGAGGTATCCGGCTCTGTTTGCCCTACCATCGCGCGCGCTTGCCTTCGCCAGCGCTAGTGCCATTGTTCCACCGTCCTTTCACCGTGGCACAGCTGTTGTTGCTGCAGCTGCTGCTGCTGTTGTTGTTGAAGGACTCCAGTGTTGGTGAAATCCTCAACCCCTCGCCCCCCCCCCCCCCCGGTAACTTCCTTTCTATGACTGTCAACACATAGACGAGACGGGGTCGACAATAATGATAAGCAGATACGCGTCGTTTGAAGACTTACGCTGCTGCGAATAGTTCGTGCGTCGCTGAGCAAATGACGTGAGTGGTGGTCGTAGTTGTAATTGTAGCCGCTGCTGCTGCTGCTGCCTTCATCTTCAGCGGCCCGCCACGTGGCCATTGTTCTCTCGAGTCTCCCGTCGTTGCTGCCACGCTGTCTTTGCTGTAACTTATAGCTGACCTGACTGAGAACGTGTACTACTTCTACGGCGGTCGATCTGCTGGTGCACCAGCTGCAGGAGCAGCTGCAGGAGCTGGCTGTAGACATGGTGAATGATCCTCCTGTTCGAGGGAGTGCTGCGCGGATGTTGTCACTGAGATACCCGTGGACCCCTTGGCCGCGCCGGCTGCCATAATCACTGAATCACCCCATGGGTCACCCCCCCCCCCCTGCGAAGTTAGCGTGCTCCTGTTCTTCGTTGTCGTTGTTGTCGTCATCGTCGTTGCCTTCAATTAGCCGGCAACGGTGCTGTCGTCGAAGTGATGCTGCTCGTGCGGACCGCAATGCAAGCAATCAACACGCATGAACGTACCTTACGACCACTGCAAATGTAGTTGTCGTTACTTGTGACTGTATTTTTGGTGTTGTCCTTGTTGTTGTCGGTGTTGACATTGTTGTGGTTGTTGGGGCTGTTGACATCTTTGTTGTTATTGCTGTTGTTGTCGTCGTCGTACTAGTAGTAGTAATTGACATCAACGTTCATATCGGCCTTCCCAACGGTCCCCTGCGTCTTTGTCGTCTGCACGCAGGCATGATCTCCTGATCTTCGTTAGCACAATCGACCGTTGGGTTACGACCCGTGGGTTCGTCTGTATGAGCGGGCCTGGAGGTGGCTGTGCGAGTGTATGTGTGTGGCTCCGTGTCTATGTCTGTTCATATGCGCGGCTGTGATCGAAGAACGAAGAAGAAGAAATTGGAGGCTCAAGCTACGGCCGAATCGTCTAGCTCTTTCGACTACTACTTGTGTAGTACCCGCCGTAGCACAGCAAATCGGCAGTCGCTCAACTCAGCTCCTCAAAGTCATCATCATTATCACCACCACCAATACCACCACCACCACAATCATCACTACCGCCACCATCATCGTCATCGTTGTTGTTGCCGTTCTCCCTACACGCAGGCGATTGTCGACACTGGTGTCGCTCCCGCAGCTCCCGCAGCTCTGTCTGCTCGTGCTAGTATTGGTCCCACAAGAGTCGGGAATAAGGGAATACGCCATAGTTGTGGTAGCTGTGGAAGCTGTAGTCGTCGCCGCTGTAGTAGTAGCAGTAAAAGTCGTAGTAGGAGTACAGTGGAAATCGTGTAATCGCCATTTCATCGTGTACCGACGCGGCGTCTGCGTGCGCGACTCGATCCGCGCATGAGCGGTGCATGTGGATGTGACTGGCCCCGGGCGTCTGTCCGCCCTTCCTCCCACTCTCGCTCGCTCTCTCTCTCTCGGCGGGTCTATACGCGCCGGCGCGTGTGTGACGGACCTTGCTTGTGGACGACGTGCAGGACGACCTTGCAAGAACAAGACGAGCCGGTGCCGGTGTTTGAGATCCAAGGCGGTTACCCCGTTGCTGTTGTTGGCGTCTCGGCGAGACTCTCGGAGCGAACTGCGCTCGTCCCAACGCCTGCTGCGTCTCTCGTGGGGTTTCTAGAGAACTCGGTCTCACCTTGCCGGAGGCACAAGGCGTCTTGCATGCGACGCATAACAAGCTACGAGAGCAGCTACGATAATTGTGACTCAGGCTATCGTATCGTTGCTGGTGTCTGGCGTAGCGGCCCCTACGTCTTCATCCTTGCCATTGGATATCTTCGTCAATTTTCCGCTACATCGTGATTATCATCATCATCGTCATCATCGCCACCATCGTTCATCATCAGATCGGACGAACGGGGCGCTGCTCCGCTGCTAAAGTCTCGGTTCGACGCGACTCGACCCAACTCGAGCACCAAAATTGCACCCTCCCACTTCCGGTCATTAGCCGAGACGTTTCAGAAGTCGCTGCAACCGTCGCCGTCGTTGGGGCCGCTTCTGCGGATGCTGCTCGTTTTATCGTTGATGCCGTCATCAAGCTCAGGACAGAGGCGCTCCGTCTTGGCGTGCTGCGAGTGGGGTCGTCGATTCCAAGAACGTGCCACCATTGCCTAGACTCGTATTTGTGAGGCAGAAATACCATCTCGTCGAGCCGTTCTTAGCTAACGAGGCCTCTAACTGATCACCACGGCTACCAGTCCTGCAGTCGCGGCCGGTCAGTGAGTTTTGTTGGTCCTTTCAACGGCCTGTTCCTGGGGTGTCTTCTACCGCCCATTGCCGATTGCTCGTCGGCCTCTGCTGGGGTACCTTCTGCCCTCGAAGTACTCGTTTTGCTCAAGAAAGAAGAGAAGCACACGGATTTTCACGGAGTCACAGTAACGATGACAAAGGAGTATACATTAATTCTGTGTTTACGAGAGGGGAGAGGGATATATTGAAAGGGCCAGATAGAGCGCGAGAAAGTGACACGCTCATCGGGTTAAAGGATTTATCACTCAACACCACCGCCGCCGCCGCCTTCCCCGCATGTAACTTAACTTACCAGTCTATCTACAAATAGGGGACGGTCTCCCTGCGTGACGGTATCGGTCAACAACGTATCTACTACGTACGGCCGGTTTGGTTTCGATCGGTGACGCGGGCGTGTGTCTCGCATGCTGCACATCGTGCATGTAGATGTGTGCTGTCGTTTGCCTGCCCGCCACGACAGGGGATAGATAGATCGACTGACGGTCTCTTCCCGCTTATCGTTTACAGCTACTTTGTTGACTGAGCAGCCGTATCTGCATCACCACCACCGTCATCATCTGCAGCAACAGCAGCAGCATTAGCAGCAGCAAGCAGCGGCAGCATATCTGCTCGACGACAACGAAATCGTTACCACCAGCATCGTTGTCGCCGCCGCCGCCGCCGCCTCCGGAGCCGCCGTTACCATAGCCCCACCGGCGGTAGCGATCTTCGTGGCCGGCCCGGCGCCCGGCTGGGCACAGACAAGCTTGGCGTTCTCCTCGATCTTGACCTTCCTTCGGCGTTGGTTGGCGCACTGTCCACTTGACAGCCGATGGATAGATAGGCAAGAAGGCCAGCGATAGACAGACAAGCAAGCGTACAAACAAGCGTACAACAAATACTACTGTTTGCCGTCGTCGTCGTTGTCGACGTTGTTGTTGTTGTTGTCAGTCGCCGTATCGGATTGATTCGCCACTCGAGCGCAGCGTAGTGGTGGTGCGCTGGCCAGACAGCTGTCTCATAGTTGGCAACATTGACCTCGCGTTGCCGTCGCCGCCGCCGCTGCCACCGCCGTCACGGCCACGTCTCCCTCTCATCATCGTTAATCTCAGCCATTATCAGCTGCGCTCCGCTCACTGGAGCAACTGGCGACACTTGGAGCAAGCAGCAACAGCAGCAGCAGCGGTGAAGCTGCGGAGGTAAACACGCACTCACAGCGGAACCGATACTGGGCGGCGGAGAGGGTCGTCGGGTTAGACGCACGCGCCAAATCGCAGATCTCTCACAAATTGCCGCTCTCCGCGTCGGCGTCGTGGTCTTTGCGAGCGAGTGACGACTCTCCAGGCGCGTGTAAAGCAAAGCAAGGCAAGGCAACAGATAACAGAACTTCCATCCGCGGTAGCAGCAGCAGTGGAAACTGAGAGAGGGAGGATATTAGCAATAGAGAGACCGCCGCGCGCGAGATAGGCGCGCTTTTTACATCTGTTTATGTGTGTATATATACTTGCATTCTACTACGACGACTACTATTACCAGTTGTAAGAAAAGAAAGAAGTCGTCTTGCCGCTACACAGCAACATCTCTCTCTCTTGTTGATGGATGATGGGTGGTGATGATGATGATGATGGCCCTTCCACAAGCATACGCAACGCGTAACGAAGGAGGGAAACGATCGTTTGCATAGATCTTCGTACTTTATACACTTCTCAGTACACATGTTGGAAGGTGCAAGTGGTAGAAGGACGCTCGGCTCAACTCGTCCTGTTTGCTTTGTTAGTTCCTGCTCCGTCCGGTCAACCTGAATGATGATGATGATGATGATGATACCCGATCCGTTAGGTGTGTGCGTGTGTACTTAGCAAAAGATAGAAATAAGAATTACTGGCTGACGTTTCAAGAGTTCGGTCGTTGAGGCCGCTCGTTGTAACGAGTTCACTAGCAGCCGTTGTTAGCTGCTGTCAGCCGTAGTTTAAAATTGACTAGGTGACGCGAGCAACGCACAGGAAAAGCCCCAAAAAAAACGTATACGGGATGAACACGTGTGTAGCAGAAGCAACTCAAGTTTCAAGTGGCGTATGCATGCGGCTGAAGAACAACGGTCGTTGAGGTGAAGTCCTACTGTGTATTCGTGAGTAAGGAAGGTGGGCACGGTGCTAATGTGCTGTGTGAGCCGCGTCCTGACCGAGTGTTGCGCCGAGTGACGATCAACAGTACAGCCGATACAGTACAGCGAGGACTTGATTGTGAATCTTGAGTGTGAATGAGCAGCGAGTGATCAGCTATAGTGCTTGGCTATATGTGGTTGTTAGTTGGCTTTGTTCGTGGACGATTACTTGCCGACGTGTGCCAAGCCGCGTTTGATTTGCCGCCTGGTTGGTAGGCGCGTTTCTTGTTGTATTGTTGTGTTGTTGTGATTGTCGTCGTTGCTGTGGTTGTTCTTGTTGTTGTTGTGTGTAAAAGTGGCCGTGTGCACCGTTTGTGTGAACCGAACAACATGTCAGACATGTCGAGTGGAGTGCAACTCTTGGAGAGGGTCCCCGTGCCCTCACTGGCCAGCTACACAGCCATTAGCGTTAGTCTGCTGTCCTGCGCCGCGTACTACAGGTGAGTGCTTCGGGCAAGAAGAGTAGCGCTCCTGATGAACTTTACTGACTACTCTTAACCAAAAATTCAACCTAAGGATTGACAAGAAATGTTTCAAATGATCATAACATATTCTGCATTATGAATTGTTTTGTAGTTTATTAGTATTTGCACATGTCGCGGTCTTTATTATATATGTGTGTATATATATATATATATATATATTATTATACATATATATGTATATATATATATATATATATATATATATATATATATTATATATATATATTTATACATATATGTATATATATATACGGAGCAGAAGAAATCCGCAACTTTGACACCAAGAACCACAAGTTTGTTCTTCGTGCAATCCGTATCAAGCTAAAAGCATTTATTGGTTTGTATTACGATATGTGTATATATTTTTTGCTACACAGAGCGACGTTGCTAATAGATGTCATCTGATTTGTGGCACAAAAATGCCAAACATATTATGCACGAGGAACTTTAATATACAAAATGTGTGCTATGGAAACGATCGACATACCGTCTCGTTAGGAGAAAACCGTTCATCAGGAGCCAAAGAACTCGCATGCGTGTATGTGGGCGATCGGTTGTTGGGGTTCTCGACAGGGAATGGCCTTAATTCGGGGAAACCGGCCGAGACATATCTTAGGCGATCAGAGATAAAACTGATATATTGATATCGTTGTGAATTTTGTACACGAATGAGCTCATTAGGTGCAAGGATGTAGGATTCGGGCTGCAATCTTATCTATGCTTCACAGTAATAAAATCGATATTTCTACTCCAAACAAACAAGGGCACACTAGCTGTGGTTTTTGCCTACGCTACAGTTAGTATGCATTTAGGCGGCTGGTGGATACATGTCCACACTCACATGTCTGTCGCCTATACCTAGTGACTTAGCTCTTTAATGTTAAGAGTGGCAGTATATGTTGCGGTGTAACAACAGTAGGTTACCGAATTATCCATAATTGACTTAATGATTCAGTCTTCCCTGGTAGGATAGAGGCCACTCCTCGTCTGCCGTTCTGCCGTTTTTGGATAGCCCAAGTGTATGCCGTGTACACTTTCGGCTTTCTAATGATTATTAAGCCACTGCAGGATGCAGGATCGTCACGTTTTCGCGATTTAGATCCTCTTAGCTGGAATGTCTATCGTGCCTTTGATGAGAACATATTTGATTGCTCCTTCTTTAGCTGTGAAATTGCCGCGTGAGGTTGCACGTTTAGTTCTTCATTTTGGTACATTGAGCTTACGCAAAGAGATGTTGTATCTGAGCCACTAGTGTGGTTTCCTTGCAGCACCAGCTTTGGAATTGTTTTGTAAAAACTATACGCTATTAGCGCATAGACAACGTCAGTTAGCGGCAAGTTGCAGTTAAGCGTAATTTGGTTACAATTGGGTTTTTAAAAATCAAGAGCTACTGCTTTTTAATTTAAAACACTGGGGTTTTCCCTCCACCTTACTCTTAGATTCCCTCATTGTATCCATTGTGAAACAGTCAAAACACGTAGTTTAGCCCAGCCATCCGCAGCACAGGCAAAGTATGTGCATCGGACAGATAATAATGATGATGAATAATAATTGTTTTTAGCAAAAGTTTATTATTATTATTATTATTATTATTATTATTATTATTATTATTAATATTATTATTTATTATTCGCACTTCTTTTGTCACGTTGCAAGCGTTACTCGCTGTCTCCTATAACCCAAGAAAAGTCTATATTAATGTGTGCTTTATGAAACATGTATGCCTATTTGTATCTATCTATACGCGTTCTTTAACGCTGTGTGCAAACCCAGATGCATCGTTGGATTAAGCCTACACTGGTCAGAGAGGTATTGATGGTAGGAGAGGTAAACGAGAAAATGTCCCCTAAAGTTTTAGATTATATGTATATTCTTTTATAGTTTATATATCTAGATGTCTCACATTAATAATAATCTAAACCTTAATTTACCTACATTTGTAGGAATGACCGCTTTCTTTCGCTGGGTATATGTCGTGTCATGAATGATTAAGCGTGCGACTCCTAGTGTCTCTTATATATATATATATATATATATGCAAGTAGTCAATAGCTTTTTCGATTCAATTTCGGAAATGTCGTCACATGTTCATGCCACCATTCAGTGTTGTTCAACCAACAACAATAACCAACGCAACGGAGCTATGGCAGCAGTAGCCGCCTCGACAGCTACGAAGAGGTGTCCACACAGGATCACGGCTAGCTTCCATAACAACACTGCCACAGTGGCTGCAGCTACAAGCGGGCAGCATGACAACACCAATAGACGACAAGAATGACGACGACAACAACAACCACAGCAACAATGGCGACAACAACAACCACAATGACAGTAACAAAATAACAACAACAGCAACAATGGCGACAGCAACAACAACAACCACAACGACATCAACAACAATGGCAACAACGACAACAATAAAACAACAAGAACAACAACATTGACAACTTCGCTAACAGTATCTTCGACAGCAGCGCTGGCAGGAACACGAGCGCAATACAACGACTGCATGGCGAGTGGGCGCTGGTGGTGTCTGACGCCGGGGCGGTGGCGGTAGGCAGTTAGGTCCCGTTGGTCGGCACGCTTTTCCTCCTTTCCATCGTCAAGCGTTTTCACCAGCTGACAAATTCATTGCGATGATCAGTCAGTTAGACAGCTAGCCAGTATGTTTATTAATTAGCCAGCCAGTTAATAATGATCTTAGTCATCGAGCGAGTCAGCGTGTGCTTGATTGTCTTCTTCGTTCATTGACTGATGCCTAGATTGACTGAACGTTGCTTAACGACAGCATAACGATAAGAACAGCAGCAACAACGACATGAAAGCAACAACGACAACAACAACAACACGGGCATCGGCAGCAGCAGCAGCAACAGCAGTGAATGGCTGCTAAGTGGTTAACAATAAATGTCGTCGGTTAGGTCATTAGTTACAGCTCGCCGCACCCGTGGCGTCGTGACAGGTGACGCCGGGCACGATTCAGGCGTCACGATTCAAATATCCGGCCAGTGATCGGCGAACCGGCCAACTCCGGCCGAAGACCTCCCTCGTGCGTGCCTAACTAAGTGGCTAACTAAGCACGTGCATGCCATGACACGCAGCTTTTTCGCCGTGCCTTCCATGGCACGGCGTGTTGTGGACGGACACACACAGAGTTGACAAGTACGTACTACACATAGACTCCCACGAATGTTTGTTCGGACAAGCGGCCGCGGCTATTGCCAGCGGCGCCACTGGCATCTGCTACGGCCCATCGAAGCCGTAGATACCATGAGGAATAAACAGCACGTGTTTGCTTTTCGGTTACGTAATTCTTCCGTACGTGTGACTATTCTCTCTACAGGGCCGCCGTAGTCGTAGGAAAACGGCAACAACAGTAGTCGTCATGAACTTCGTGTCCACACGTGTTGTATTCGTCGCCTACTGTCCACTGTTGATGTGGCTGTTCTCGCAGTTAATGTGGATTGATGCTGTTGTTGTTGGTATTGTTACAGTCCACTGTTACCACTTCTTGTTTTGCCTACCGGTACGGGGCTGTGGCCGACAAATGTCGAAGAAGACAGCGGTGGTCGGAGCGGTCGCGTCCTGGCGTTTCTCCTGTTGCCGTTGACGCGTCACGTTCATGATCATGACAGCAACGATGTTGGCGGTAACGGTGATGGTGATGATGCTGCGGCAACTGCCCTGCCTTTGTGTTGTTGTTGTTGTTGCTGCTGGATATAGTGGCTGTTGTTGGTTATTGTTGCTGTTGTTGGTTTTTGCTGCTGCTGTTGTTGGTTGTTGTTGTTGCTGTTGTTAGTTATTGTAGCTGTTGTGGTTGTTGTTGTTGTTGTTGCTATTGCTATTGCTGCTTCTGCTACTGTTGACAATGATGGTCGTTGTCAGCGACCCGCCGTCCTGCTATCTTCTTTCTTGTTTCGCATCGTTTGTTGTTGATCGTCGTCTGTCTGGCTGGCCGTTGCCTGCAATTCATCGCTGTGTGTGTGTGTTAGCCTGTTTGTCTGTCTGCGGATCTGCCGATGGGTCCCGCTGGTGGATCGGTGGGACGGTTGGCCCGCTGTTCAGTTCGCGCCACACGACGACGACAACGACGACGACGACTTGCAGCCAATAACTGCAACTAATGACCCGGCTGACCAGCTGACGCTGCCGGGAAAACCAGACGTCGTCGTCGCCGCCGCCGCCGCCGCCGCGCGTCGTCGTCGCCGCCGCCGTCGCGCGTCTTCGCCGCCGTTCTTCTCCAGCTCGCCCTGAAGCATAGGGTAGGGCAAAAGGAAGAGAAGGAACAAGGGGGAGTAGGTGGGACGGCGGTGGGGCATTTCGGCTGAGGCGGCGGCGCCGCCGCAATGAGGGGTTGTCTGGTCGATCGCGATGCCGCGGTCGGCGTTGGTTTTGGACTTCGTGGACGTATTGTCGATATGCCCCAGCAGCACAGCTGTTTGGACAACTACGCCGATACCGACGACGACGACAACAACAGCAGCACAACAACCGCGAGCCCGGTCGGCAGTCAACATCCAACGAATCGCCCGGGTCGGTTCTTCTTCTCCTGGTTCGTTGGCGTCGTCGTCGTTGACGTTGTCGTTTTCATTGTGATGCTTGCTTGTCATCTTTTTTCTCTTCGTTCGTTCCCTGACTTTCGTTTGTTGTTGGCGTTGTCGTGGCGCTTGCCGCTGCTGCTGCTGCTGTGGTCGTCGTTGTTGTAGTTCCGTCATCTGTTACCGATGGACGAAGAGAGCGGTGACCGCTGATGTGAAAGCACAAGCAGTCGTTGCCCGTTGTTGTAGCCTTTGTTGCGGTTGTTGTAGCTCTTGTTGTTGTTGTTGTTGCTGTTGTTGTTTTGGTCTTGTCGTTACATGTGCTGCTACTAACACGGTATATCGGTACCGTCAGGCGTTGCTTACAGCGTCCGGTCGGCTGCAACAACAGCCACGGACGTCATCGCCCGGTTTGCTGCTGCAATGCAGCAGTCATCGGCAATGGCGTGGCGGCGAGCTTGCCTTATCGTCAGTCAAGCCAGTCACGACCTATTCGTCCGTTTGTCGGTCGTTTGGTCGCTTGGTCGGTCACTGAGTCAGTCAGACAGTCAGTCAGTCAGCCAGTGAGTAATCAGGCGTTCCTGGGGCGGCCACAGCTGATCATCACCCCACGCCCCCCTGCGTCGGGCCCCTTCCGCAAGGCCCTTTCGCGTTTTTTGCTTTCTTTCTCTTTATCATCTTTCTTTTCATCCATCTATATATCTATCTATCGCTGTTTTCGTTATCAGATGCTCCTTCGTGCGCTTCTCCTGCTGCTGCTGCTTCTTATTCCTTCCTCCTCCTTTTGTTTGGATCCGCCGCGATTGCGCGCGCGACGGCGGGCGACTTGATCGCGCGCGCTGAGGGGCTGGGCTGGGCTGGGCTTGGACGGCGGGGGTTTGGGGGCTTGCTGGCCGGAGCGTGCGACCATCACGCGCCCCACACTTTGTCGACGGTCTCACCAGACAGGCAGAGCTTCGCGCGCTGTACGTTACAACGGTGGTCTGTCTAATAACGGTTGCTGTTGTCTGTCGCGGGGGCCACTGAGGTCCGGAGCGGGGAGGGGGGGGGGTCTGTTTGTTTGTCTGTTTCCCCTTCACGTTCGATTGGCCTCTCGCTGCGCGCGCCCGCCGGCCCGCGCGGTTCGACCGTTCGGTCGTATGTGTGTCGTGCGTGTGTAACTGAGTGTCGGCGGTGATGTGTCGTCATCAAAGTGACGGTCGAAGCACAGTCCAGATCTATGATGCTGATGCTGATGATGATGAGGATAAGGAAGTGGAAGAGGAAGAGAAGGAGGAGGAGGAGGAATAAGAGGATTGACTTCCAGACCGGCCAAGTCCACACGACCACACGCAGCAGCAGCAGCAGCACAAACAACACACAAGGTCCGACAGACCCAGACACACCATTGTTGTTGTTTTTGTTGTTGTTGCTGTCGTCGTTGTTGTTGTTGCTGTCGTCGTTGTTGTTGTTGTTCTTGTTGTTGTTGTTGGTGGTGGTGTTGTTGTTGTTGACGGTGGTGATGAACGCCCACTTGATTGGCCGACCAACTGGCCGGCCACGTCCTTCTCCACTTCCACCTTCGCAGTTGGTGCAGGCGGCCGATGGGGCAAGCAGTCCAGCCACCGGCGATGATACAGCGGCAGGCAGCAGCAGCGACGTCGTCGTCATCAGCGACGAATGTCTTGCTTATTGTTTTCGTCTTTCTTCCGGCTCTCAATGTAGCGACTGATTAAGCGTTAAAGCTGGCCCATCATGCTACGACTTAGACTACTACTATTACTGCTACGACTAGACTTCACTACTAAAGAAGTTTTCGGGCTGACCCTCAGCCAAGATTTAACGTCCACGGAACTGTTTTTCACATTGCTTCATAGACGGACCCCCATAAATACAAATGTGCAACGGTGGGGCTCGAACCCGCGCACCTATGTGTCTCCTCCGGTTGCAAGGCGCAGACTTAAGCCACTACGCCACCGGGCTCGACAGACTTCACTACTACTACTACTACTACTACAATCAGTACCACTGTAACTATGATAATAACAAAACCTCTTATTACAGCCGTTTTACCGAGCAAGGTGGCTTAGTGGCAAAGGTGCCATTACCTGGCATTATTTGGGGTGACATCGTGGGTTCAAGCCCCGGATCACGTTTAGATTAGTTTTCAATGGTTTCCGATTGAGACAAGGCAATCGCCGGAATGAAATATAATTGGCCATAACCAAACAACAACAACAACAACAACAACCAAAACGAGGAGAAAATCGTCTCAACAAAAATATGGTGCATTACAATTCGCCTTCATCATTATTATAATTATTATTTACTAGGAGTGCGGCGACGACGACACCTAGTGCAGCGGCTAAGGTCTTAACAACAACGACTACTATTATCGACTACAGTATTGATCACACTTCAATGCTGCCACTTTTAATTGTTACGTCTACTAGTGGCCTAATATTTTGTGTTACGACTATGCCATTGTTTTTTCGTCAAGTTATATAATTTTTAATTCAACGGGAATGAGAGGCACTAATCCAACAGCGCTCTCTGTTTCTAGTATACACTGTTTTGGTAGTACCTAAATTGTTTACGTAGATTGTTATCGAGGCATTTGAGGACTTTCCCTTGAAAGCAGGCAACTTGTTGCACCTCTTCTTACTCTCTTCTCTCTCTCCCTCTCCCTTTTTTTCACGACTCGCACGGGCTTTTCTTTTGAAACTGTTCGGCTTCAATTATAATCCGGCTAATTCCTGCTAATCTTCAATTAAGACAGAGCAGGGCATATGGGTGACAGCCTTCATCATGATCTCATTTGTCAAGGCTTGATTCCTACACGGTGCATGGGAGCGACGTTGCCAACAACAACTGTTCATGTTTCTTACCTATTTCATAGCTCTGCATTTCACATTGGCAAATACTCTAGGAGCGAACAGAGCTTGGCAGCTTGAGACCCCAGTCGCCAGCGTTCCTTGACTTTTTCCTGGCTAGGCACTCTCAGTAGCGGTCGTCGCGTGAAGCTCTCTGTTCGTCGCTATAGCAGTGGCACCACCTTCCTACTCGCTAAATGATGTTCTCCCCTGGTCGACATACCTCATTGTACCATACGCCGAGATGACTTAGAAATATTCTGTGGCGGCAAATATCAGAGATAGATAGATAGATACACTATGGAGATGGACAGCAGCCGTAGTAACACTGCCGCTATGAACTACATACACCCTGCAGAGGCAGACGAAGCGCCGCTGAATTCGACGGGGATTTGCGGGAAATACGCATCGCACAGGAAGGAGTACGACCTTCATCTGGGACGCTTGGCCTCTCGTCGCGTAATTCTTCACGTAAGCGATGTAGCGAAGCTCCAGCGGCAGCGATTGCTTCGGGGGCGAAACCAGCTTAACAACAACAACACCAAGAAGAAGAAGGATGATATGCACTTCAGACTGGCGTCGTTTTTCTCTTGCTGCCGGTGTCGCCGCTGTCGTCGGTTTTGACGGAACCAGCCTACCAGAAATGTAATCGTGTTGTTTTTCTGTCATGTATTAGGGGTATTTGTCTAGTGTATATCTGGGTGTATGTTTGTGTGCGTCTGTGTGTGTGTGTGTGTGCGTTTGTCATTAATTTTGTCTGTTTGCCCGCCTGCACGCCCGAACATGCATGAACGGAACCTTCATTGTGGTATTTCTTTCTCACCTTCTTTGACACGAGCGACATCAGCATGCCTTACTTAACAACGGCTTCTACAGTAGCCTCCCGGTGATACTTCTCTTCGTCACCAGCTCTAGTGGTACCTGTTGATGACGATAGTACCTCGACAGTTCGACTCGCAGACCGGTTTGATACCGCAAGCTAGGTATTCTCTACATGTATGCAATAGTTTGCCTGTGTGCAGTGATGTTCTTATTTCTGTTGGCGTCGTTGTTGTTCTTGGTATTGTTGTTGTTGTTGTTGCGGTTGTCGTCGTCGTCGTGCTTATTGTTGCTGTTGTTGTGTTTTGTTTTGTTGTTGTTGTTGCTGCTGTTGTCGTCGTCGTGGTTATTGTTGTTGTTGCTACTGCTACTTCTGTTAATTTTATTGCTACCGTTGTTGTTGTTGTTGTTGCTGCTGCTGCTGCCGTCGTCGTCATCGTCACCATCTCGTTGTTGTCGCATTACGCGTTACGTGCGAGGTGGACAAGACGCTGCAATATGTTTAAATTATACATCAAATTAGTCGAAATATGGTACGCTGTCGTGTTGCAATGTTTGTACGGGTTGTGTCTTTGTCTGTGTTGCGCGTGTACTATGTACCGTGTGTGTACGACGCATGTGTGTTGATGTATGTACGCTGATGTGCGCACGCCTAGACAGATGAGAATGTTCACGGCGATTGCATAGCGACAACAATGGCGACGACGACGACAACAACAACAACAACAACAGCAGCAGCAATAACGACAACAACAACAAAAAACAACAAAAACAACAACAACAACAACAACAACAACAACAAAAACAACAACAACAACAACAACAACAATAACAACAACAACAACAACGACAACGTCATCTACTTTGTCGCCACATCCGTGCTTATCTGGCAGACAGACAAACAGATAGACAGGCAAGTAGGCAGTCTCGCTTTCAGCTGAGGGTCACCGCGGTACTTCCGTTCTGCTGTTGTTGCGTTATGTCTCCGCTGCTGATACTGCTGGCCGGGCCCGTTGGAAGGTCTGTTGGCGGCTTGGCTGGGCCTGGCCTGCCTGGCTGCAGCACCCCCCTGATCGTCCCGTCGTTGACTGCCGCTGTGTTCTCGTCGTGGTGATCGCCGTCACCACCAAGATCACCACCGCCACTACCACCAAGATCACTACCAAGATCACCACTATCATCATCGTCATCATCATCATCATCATCACCGCCGCCACTACCACGACCGTCAGCAAATCCAATCTAACAGAGCCCTCCCTACCCAACATCCACCGGCGGTCGGAAGTTCGACTTCTTGGATCTGCGCTAGCATGCGTAACGGATTATTGCGTGTTGTGAAAGCAAGCGTTCAAGTTGATAATAATAATAATAATAGTGATATTAATATGACGTCGGTGCTGGGTGCTGGTGATGGTGATGATGATGATGCCGGTGGCAGAGAGAGGGTGCGAGTGAGAGGGGGGGGGGGGGATTGGTGGGAGGAAACCATTGATTTCATTCATGAGCGTTGATGGCCGACGGCACGACGTCACTGCAATCGTAAACCTCGATCGTCGACTTCACTGCCAAGCACTTCACGTCTTGCCTGCTGCTGGTGCTACTGATAATGGTAATGCGGCAGCTGAAGCTGCCAAAGTTCGTCGGAGACGTTTGGGCCACCATCTGATAGGCTGGTGGCTTCTACGATACATGACCACTATTACTACG
This sequence comes from Dermanyssus gallinae, assembly GCA_003439945.1. NCBI lineage: Eukaryota > Metazoa > Arthropoda > Arachnida > Mesostigmata > Dermanyssidae > Dermanyssus > Dermanyssus gallinae. The sequence continues at coordinate 171,987 of QVRM01006946.1, forward strand.
ACTACTACTACTACTACTACTACTACAGAGCAATCTCTTCATATCTGCACATGGACTGATTGCGAAGTTTGAGGAACCTGTTGCTCTTGTTGCTGCTGTGACGACGTTGTTGCTGTTGTTGGAAACTATGAGATTAATGAATATTAGATTCTAGTATTCTTTTGGGAGACCTTATTCTCTTGTGTTTTTTTTTCATAGTTAGTTAACTAGCTAATGAGTTTGCTACTTATCACTACACAATTCCATCACTCAGTGCACCCACTACGCTTTACGTGTAGAATAACTAAGAATTGTCTACTAATTATTAGTTCACACAGCTAGCGCTACCGCCGGATGCCGCCGTAGCTGTCAGCGGTTTGTCAGCTCACCAGGAAGCGGTAGATTGGTGTACATCTAGATAGGCGGAGTGTCGGAGAGCAGTGAAGCACTCTTCGGGCTTCGGACTGCTCAACCGGTCGCTCGCTATATCTATATATATATATATATATATATATATATATATATATATATATATATAAGGAGAGAGAGATAGAGAGAGAGGGGGAGAGCAAAGCAATGGACGACACGCAGTGAGAGAAATAGTGAGCGTGTGCAGGTATATACCGTATATCATCGTTTTGCCTGGTGTAGTGAGCCTTTATTCGCCTGTTATGCGGAAAGTTGGACGAGTCCTTCCGTAAAACGCGCACACACAAAAGCGACTAACCTTCTCGCGCGACTACTGTTATGAGGGTATGACGTGAATTCGTAATTCGCGCCACTCATGCTCACTACCGGAACAAGACGAAATAGACGCATATATATATATATATATATATATATATATATATATATATATATATATATATACATATATATTTATATAATGCGTAGAGAAAAAGAAGTTAGTGAACACGGAGAGGAAAGCGAAACAAGAATAAGAAGAAGAGTGTATCATTTACATTGCACGAATCGAAGCCGGTAAGAACAAAAGAGACGCTGCTCTTGTTTCGACGTAATAATAAACGACTACTGCGGTTGATCTGCGAAGCAAAACAGCTGAGGGGCGATGATACAGACGTACGCCCTGGTTTGCCCTGGTTGGCGCCGCCAGCAGGAGACATAGGTTTGAATATGGTGGTGGTGGTGGTGGTGGTGGTGGTGAAAGATCTATGCAGTTATCGTTAAGTGAGCTTTGTTGATGCGTTATCGTTGTAAGTTACGCCTCTGCTGGTGTTACCGACACCATAACCACCACCATCATCGGTGAGCAGCATAAACGCTTAGACCTACACGTACGTCGTTCTCATTGCCGTTGTTGTTGTGTTTGTTGTTGTTGTTGTTGTTGTTGTTGTTGTTGTTGTGGTGCTTGTTTTTTGTTGTTGTCATTGCCGTCCATGAACAAGACTACTAGACAAGATCTTGCCGGTCCAGATGTGATTGATTGTTGTTGTTGTTGGACAGATTGGTGGCGATTCAATCAATCAAGCCATCCATACTTCGATCCAACGATCGGCGCGACACGCAGCGGCACGGCAACATTGTGCGAATGTCGACGGGAACAGATCAAGCCAACCCACAGAGCTATCGAGGAGTCGAGTTTGTGCCAATCAATTTACGAGTTGAAGCAAATATTGTTGAACCTACCTTTGCCTATACAGAATTTGCTGTGATGATATGCTGATTATGCAGATTAGCAATACATTTGTATTAGTTTTGTATGATTGTACACCGCTATTGCCAAGCTGCAGTGCGGCATCAGACGCGGTTGATTCCTCGATTGCTGTATATTTTCTAGGTAAAAATGTGCTTTAGCACAACGAATTGACGTTAACGGCTAGAGCAGCAATAATAATAATAATAAATAATAGCTGACGTAGTTGTGGATGTCTCGACGGGAGCTTGCTGAAGGTCGTTGCTACGGGGGAGGACTTGGGGGCTGATGCGTTACTCGGTTTTTTCGGTACCGCTTGTAGTGCGAGGGGATCGAGAGAGAAACAGATATATATATATATATATATATATATATATATAGAGAGAGAGAGAGAGATAGGGAGGGCGCATCACATCGTTGTCAACAGACAGTAACGGGCAACAAGTGTTTGTGGTTTTACCACGGAGAGCAGCAGGTGGAATGAATTGAGCGGCACTATGTACAGTGATGGCAGTCCACTGTTGTTGAAGTGGTGTTGACTAATCAGTCGGTCCCAGCTCCCGTCGTTTCCGTCGTCATCCGTCATCCAGACCGGTTTTAGGATTGTCTTGTGGTCAGACTCGCTGGATCGATCAATCGATAAGACAATGAAGCAGACAAATGTAAGAAACAAAAAAAAACTAAACATCCAGACGCGCAGCAACGAGGCCAGGAGCCGGAAAGGCCTCGCTTTTTGGCTTTGAGCTCCGTCGACATACACACGCACACACTCTTTCTGTCTATAGATAGCTAGATCAAGCGAGAAAGATAGGAAGATAATAGATGAGAGAAAAGGGGACATATATATATATATATATATATATATGCGGATCATATGGCCCGATGGACGGAGAACAAGGTGCAAGAAGGATTGAAACGAATAGTAGGCGACCGACAACGCATCTTCAGCGACAGTCCACTCCTGTTGGAGAATATGTCACGCTCACCCCTAGCTACGTCAGGCTGGTAACGTTTCCGGAGATGCGAACCCTGCGGAACCTGTCGCAGCCCCGTCAACTACCAGGCTTGCCTGCCAAGTTCTTAGCTAGTGAAGTCACTCGGAGGGACAACGAACGAAACTTGGCGTTTCCTTCATTCTCGGCGGTTTTGTGATTGGCCTGCGTATTCTGGATAAGAGGCTGCCAAACAAACTGCATGACTCAGGACTAACGAATAGCTGCAGGCCGAGGGGAAGATTCGAAGCAATGCCTACGCAGTTACCGATCCCTGGGGCTGGGGGGGGAAGCGGGTTTACTGGGTTTGCGAGTCCCAGACTAGTCACTATGGCTAGGGGGGCGCATGTCCGTCTGGATTCCCATAATCCCCCAAAGTAATGCTGAGAGGTTTCAGCAGTAAAAAAAAGGCCGAGGGGAAGAGCCTAAACGCTCGAGGCTGGTACAGTCTCAGAGCATGTGCCGCAATTAACGCAATTAGTCGCTGGTCGCAGGGGACCGTCGAAAGGTCGCCGGATAGCTGCACTTAAAACGGACTCCGCGAAAGTTTTCAGAAGGAGACCCGAGCTATAGAACATACGACTCTGGTGACTGTGATAAGCATAATAAACAGAATTTTGGTTGAGGCATTATTATCTGAATTATTAACTGAGTTATTAGCTATTAGTTACAAAGCGGTTGAGCTTAGAGCCTGCAAAGCCTGACGGCTGAAGTAAACACACAGAAAGCGTTTTTGTTTAAATAAAGTTTTCAAAAGCGTCGAACGTACACAGATGTACTTATTCGTCGTTTTTCTTTAACAGAAAATCGAGATTTTATTGAAGCGTGATTGTAGCCACTTAACTGTCAATTACAGTCGCTCCGTTAGACAAGGATAAACCCCTTGAACAGGAGCCTCCGTTTCATGTAGCGAGATAGAGCCACGACTTTTGACACTAAACAACGATTAGCCTGTTCCATGACTTCGTTCGTTTTATAATATATCCGTAAAATTTTAAATTAGAATATATTTTACCAGTTTTGGAGACGAAAACGCACGGTGCAAGAAACATAGCGAAAGAAGAAGAGATCTCTCTCTCAGAAAGAGAAGCGAGCGCGAAAGATGCCAGTGAGGCGCCAGCGCGCAGTGGCACGGTACACGCTTAAGTCTGTGCGAAGTTTAAATTTATTCTTCGCAATAAACGTACAAGGAAAGAGGAAATATCTGCTTGCCGTGGAAAAATAAATACCCTGTACCGTTTTCGGAGAGATGCTGCCGCACTTACCGGTGTAGTTACGTACCATGCAGCGCGTTTCGTGCCACCTCGCCACCGTGTCAGGCTAGTGGCGAGAGCCTGATGTCAAGAAACTGGTAATAGACAAGTGATTGAAATGGCTGGATGACAGATTTTTTCGCAAGTCGAAAGGAAAACATCGGAAAGGTTACGCTGAGCGGCCCGTCGCAAATAGCGTGAAGTCCGGCGATGATTGGTCTACAACAAGTCTACCTGTTAAATAATCTCAACGCGACGCTATCAAATCTGACGCTAATCATGCTGGCAACCGCGTAAATGTTACAGTGATCAATAGTAGGATACAGCTGTATACATTAAAACAAATTATGTTTAATATTATTCGTGTGGAAGACCAGCTTATCATACATAGTTTGACGTCTGCTTAACCGTTCTTCAATTGAGGGAAAGTGTCGTTTACAGAGCTGTTTACCCCTGTTGGTTGTGAAAAACAATATATTCGTTTTATGGCATTTGTAAAATAGTTGATCTAAGAATGCAATTTAGATCAACTATCTTAGATAATTAGTCGAATCTATTATTTATCATACTTATCTACCAACTGATCGCAGAGAAAATACTTGCATATATTCTTTTTTAATTGAAATATAATCTCTAGAACCGGCAACAACAATTCACGATTAAGTAACTATACAATCGTTTTTTTTGCTACTGGCGCTGCTGCGAATACCAGGAAGCTGTCTTCGTTGTCGCTACTGTTACTGTTTCCTCTACAAATGTTTATACAAACTCGTCCAACAGTTACTGAATAATAATAATAGCCGGTCTTGGTGTTGCTGTGGTTATCTGATGACGTTGCTGTTACTTGATATTGTTGTTATTGTTGTTGCCCTTCTAATATTGTGCCCAAAGTGTGATTAACTGTTGGTGACGCTGTCTTGGTGCCTGTGGTGTCGTTGTTCGCTGCACGTTGACGACTCACGGCTAGACACGTCCTCGGGTGTTGTCGATGACAACAACAATATCAACAGCAAAGAAAATAACTGCAACAACAACAACGACAACAATAGCAACAACAAACAACAACAACAACAGAGGCAATAATATGACAACTAGAACCAGCGCCAGTGGCGGCGATCGATGCCGAAAGCAAAATCAACGGCAATTTCGATGGCGTCGATGATGGCGACCATGATAACGATCATAGTTACCAACCACTGTTCAGCCGCGCTTACCGTTACTAACCGGTATACCGAACGAACGAACTACAGCGAACTTTTGTTCGCTGTGTGACTAATACTTTATAACACAACGAATACCACACAATGCCGATATCTCCGTCTAGTAATACAGAGATGTATATAATAATAATGATAATAATAATACGTATAACATCTACGACGGGCAGTACAACATTGACTAGTACTTCTACTAACTACTTCTATCACCGGAATTGCGAATACGGGAACAGCGACTATCGGCTGTACGGCTCACCCCAACCAACCAACCCCCACCTCGGCGGGGGTGTGGCGGCTGGTGGCTTTGCACACCGGCTGGCGTGGTTGCCATGGACCTGCCAACGCGCTGAACGGTGACACGTTATGAATACGTACGCACCATGTGCCTACGTGCATTTGCCATGATGATGATGATGATAATAATAATAATAATCGTTTGTGGTATTTGTTTTTGTCGTTGTTCATGCGCTATTTATAGTTTCATTGCTTGGCTGTTTATTTTGCTTGCTGTTGTTGCTAGCGCCGCTTGAGCTGTTATTGAAGTTGTTAATGTGGCTACAACTGGCACAACTTTAGCTGCCGCTTTTGTTGTTGTTGTTGGGGTTGTTTTTGTTGTTGTTGTGGTTGTTGTGGTTGTGGTTGTTGTTGTTGTGGCTTAGACTGGTACAATCAAGACGATGACGGCGACGTGGGCACCGTCACCCCCAACGGCGCCTCGTTCAAACAGCGTCGTTTGCCGTAACCGCTTGCGTCTATCTCTATGAAGGTGGACGGCCGTGGCGGCGTTTTTTTACCCCACCTGCCCAGCCCCCCAGCCCCCCCCCCCCCCCCGGGGGAGGGGGAATAGGGCGAGTGGAAGATGGGGTAGTTGGAAGTTTGGGCGGCGGGGGTGCGGGGTGCCGACGGTGACCACCGGTTGATGCTGGTGGTACTACAGCTGCTGCTGCTGCTAGAGAGGGGGGCAACGAACGAAAGGAAGCACCCTTGTCGTTGGCAATCTTATTGCTGTTGCTGTTGTTGTCGGTAATCTTGTTGTTGTTGTTGTTGTTGTTGTTGTTGTTGGCGAATACAACAACAATAACCACAGCTACTACTACCACGCACAGGCCGATGGCCGATCAGTCGGACGTGAGGGGGAGTGAAGAAAACAAGGAAGGGAGGGAGAGAGAAAGGTAGGCTGGTTCTGCTGTAGCTGATAGCCAGCGTGCCGGTGCGTCCATTGGGCTGCTGGCTGCTAGCGACTGTAGCCGCGACGGCGGATGACTTCTCGCCGAAGTGAAGTTGTCGTTGTTGTTGTTGTTGTTGTTGTTGTTGTGGCTTGTTGTTGTCGTCGTTGTTGTTGTTGTTGTTTTGTGGTTGTTGTGCTTGTTGTTGTCGTCGTTTTGTTGTTTGTTGTTGTTGTTGTTGTTGTCGTTGTTGTGTGTTGTTGTGTTGTTGTTGTGTTTTTATTGTTGTTGTCGTTGTTGTTGTTGTTGTTGTTGTTGTTGTTGTTGTTGTGGTTGTTGTGCTTGTTGTTGTCGTCGTTGTTGTTGTTGTGTTGTTGTTGTTGTTGTTGTTGTGTTGTTGTTGTTGTCGTTGTTGTTGTTGGTGTTGTTGTGTTGTTGTTGTGTTTTTATTGTTGTTGTCGTTGTTGTTGTTGTGGGTGTTGTTGTTGTTGTGTTGTTGTTGTGTTGTTGTTGTTGTTGTCGCTGTTGTTGCTGTTGTTGTTCTTGTCATTGTCGTTCGAACGTTTTCTCTACTACAAGGATTACTAGTATTACGTTTACTACTGACTCTATGACGGCTACCAATACTATATACAGGTATACTGCAGCTTGCCGGGCGCGCGTGAGCGATCCATCTGGCTCGCCACAACAGCGGCCGTAGCAGCAGCAGCAGCAGCAACAGCAACAAAACGTCTGTTGTCCCAGTACGTCGTGACGTCGACGTCTGCTTACCGCTCTGTGTACCGTTGCTGTGTGGTGGCAGGCAGGCAGGCTGTTTGCGTTTGTGTGAGTGTGCGTGTGTGTGTGGGCATGCGGTGTACATTACTGCTGCTTGTGTTGTGCGTCAGTATAACGTTTTGCTCTATGTCTCTGGCTGACACTGCTGTAGTAGTAGTAGTCGTAGAAGCTTGGTTTGTTACATCATCAGCGTTTACATGCCGAGCGCCCGGCCGCACACTTGCGAACCCCACCAACTTCTTTCTCCCCCCCCCCCCCACCCCCCCCACAAGACGACTTCCGGTTCACCACCACCACCGTTGCCGCACAACAACTAACAGATAGACAGATAGACACGAACCGAAACAACCAACCGACTCGCGGGCGGGACGATCCGCCGGGAAGCGGCTGGCCGTTGCCCCCTCCCGTTCCAACACGCGGGGGTATTCACCCCTACCACCCCCTTGAATTTAGCGATCGACCTCGGTCGGTTCTTTCTCCTCCCCATCGGTTCCCTCCATTGATTCCCTTGTTTGTCTTGTTTCCCCCCCCCCCCTTTTCTCCCATTCATGTCTTTTGAACCCCCGGGCCGTCCCCGACTCCTCTTGGCGATGAGGTACCTTCGTCACGGAAACTGCTATTGCTCGAAAGCTATGACTCGCTGCTGATTTGGTAGCGGACTGTCATCAAGCAATAGCATTACTGTTGTTGTTATCGTTGCTGCACTCATTGTTATTGTTGCTCCTGCTATCTTTATTGTTGTTGTTGTTGTTGCACTAATTGTTATTGTTGCTCCTGCTCTCTTTATTGTTGTTGTTGCTGCTGCACTTATTGTTATTGTTGCTCCTGCTCTCTTTATTGTTGTTGTTGTGGATATTGCTGGTAATGCTTCAGTTTTCTTTAATGATGCTTACAAAGTGTATTATTATTTTCTTTCTAAGAAGAGTGAAAGAGGTCTGATAGCAAATACAGAGGCATAAGCAGCCGCATTGGCAGCTAGTGTGGTCTTCAGGACCTCCTATACGTGCAAGGCAGGTTGCCAGTTTACACTTGCGAATAATAGTCAGCTACTGAGAGTTGTGGAAACAACTGCAATCTGAACAGAAATATGTTTTATTCTTCGCTTTCGTACTTTCGGTCTTTACGCGGGCACTATGAAATGTAAGATAGAGATACTATAGTGTGTGTATATATATATATATATATATATATATATATATATATATATATATATATATATATATATATCATGTCTAATGTCCAGTAGACGTGACTAATTGTCTACAAATTGCAGGCAACGAATGGGACATTGGCCTTGGATGGCCCTTGGTGTTACATGAGAGATTCGTCCCAGCTTGCCTTAAACAAAAGCTAATTGCTCATAAGGTAGTTTTGTGTTATATCAGAGAAAAGACGCCCTTTTGGCTGTAAGCTGTTGGATGATGATTTAAATGGTTCTCCCGAACGGCTTGATGGTAATATTTGTTAATAACGACACTAATTGGAGTGTCATGAGCGCAATGAGCTTACGATCACGCCAACTGTTATTTTGCAATGTTAAGCGTGACACGTCAGCAATGACCGTGATTCAACGTGAATATTTGCGTACGTAAGGGTCGCTGCTTTTCGGTGACTATTTGCTACAGTTATCTTGTGTTGCCAATGATGGTATGACTGCTCCTGTCGATAAAACGCACATTTTGGCAGTTCTCCCGGCTAACGCGCCATTTATGATTGTGGCAGCTCGATTGTTACGTCGGTTGTAGTCGGCCCTGGTGGGGATCCATGATCATTACTAATTTTGTCCATAAGGCGACTATCATACTTCTCCTCGGTTCAAGGTAAACTCCATCAGAATCTAGTCAGATTCGTGAGTAGAGATGCTGTGGCAGAGGTCAAAGGAAATGGTTTTCATTTGGCAATCCTTGCCAAAACTTAATGCCGGCAATGAGCATCATGATGATGATTTTGATTATGATTATTATTATTATTACTTTGCTGCCCACCATAATTATCTAGGGAAGACTTCTATTAGATATTGCCTTTTGCTAGGTCTTTTGGTGATCTCACCGAGATGTAATTGAGAAGTCCGCTATCGGCTGATGCGGGTATATGACACAACGTTATCTGGCTGGCCGCAGTTCTAAGACAATGCATAGTAGCATGGAGCCACTTAAAATGTCGGACTTCCGTGATGGCTAAAAGCATTGGCCGTGGTTATGAGGTAATTACTAGAGACACTGATGTGCAGTGGGACATCGTGCAGATAAGACGGTAGCGACATAAGTCGAACCAAACCAAAAATAGAAAGCCAACGTCATCGGTTCAAAAGTTCCAGCTAAATATATTGTCCTTCGTTCTGTGCCCTTTTGCGGATGAGGCCTAATATAATGTTTCGTGGCCAACCTTGCCAAGTTTGTATAAACGACATCATAGTCTTCGGCTACCGGGGTTTATAATTCAGAGTTTAGAAAGTTTACAGTCGACAGAGAGGAACACTTCAAACGCAGCCCTTGGCAAACCTTCGATGAAAACATTCTCACTGGAGCAGCTTTGCATAATGTCCGAATCAGCTGGAGAGAGTCAAAGAGTATAAGATCCTGAATAAAATTAGATGATCGAATGTAGCCGAATCGAATGTATCTTAGATACGATGTAGGCAAGTCGCATCGTTTTGTCCGTACATGTATTTTTTGGTAATGTACAAAGTGCAAGTTTTTGAATAACAAAACGAGACACAAGCAACAGATTGGTGTTACAGGATCCTCTTCAAAATGAATTGGTGAGGACATGCGCTGTATCGCAAACATTGAGTCGATGCCATATGGATAATTTTTCTTCTCTTTGAAGCTATGTTTGTGGTATTATTTATATTATTATTATTTATTACATGTTAAACAATGTTACAGTTGTGAAGTCTGAACGTATCATTGCAAATTATTTAAATAATTATTTCACTCCATGGCGCCTAAAATAGATGCCCATTTTCCTCTGCAAACGGCCAAAGACAACGCTTGCTTCAAAAATGGACTCTCTTTTCAGTCGCTTGTGACCTCCTGAATTCGCTTACTTAAATCTTTGAGAAATGCTTCGGTTCCCTTGCTGATTGGTCCCAGCGTCTTCATGGCAATAGGCACAAAAGTATATCTTGGTTCGAATCCTGTGTATTTAACCCGATTTTCTGGCGTCCGCGTGCTTTGCTACCCATCCCGGCTCGACAGAGCTGTGATGTAAATAGGAAGCCGCGGTAGTACACTAAACCTCTCGGTTCAAGTGTAGATGGTATACCGGCTTTCCTAAGAGACCTTGTAATCACATTGTTTAGTTCAGCATGTCTGGACGATCTATTGGCGCTCTTCGGGCAACTCAGTGGATTATACTCAGTAGTTATTATTATTATTAAAAACAATGAAGGCGCATTGTAAGTTGTTGCAGGTGAGTGATCTACTTGCTGTAAACTTAAAAAAATCGATTTTGGTCAGCCCAATAAACTCATAGAAGTTCTTTGCGTGCTAGGGATCTTTAAAATTCCGTGTTGTAGCCAAATCTGTCCATATCATTTATTGAGAAGAGGTAAGATCAAGGCTACCCTAAGAAGCCAGTGACCAACATACTTCTTGTACTCTATTCTTATTTTTCACGGCGGGGTGGCTCGCCAAACATTATATAGGTATTGCAAACTCCCGTTCGGTCGTATAAGGGGTATGTTTTCCACTTGTTCGCAGTCTTCCATTTCGCAGATCATCATGTGAAAATACTTTTATAAATCTGAGCTTACGTACTATTTCTACAAGTTCATGTGTTTTCGTTCTATTAATATTGCTGTTGTATTTCATTTATTGCATTATTTTGTCTCCCCTGATACGGCCTAATAGTGAAGTCAAATTATGTGGGGCATTGCTCTTATTTTATAACGTTGCTAGACTTCAGAGCTCTATTGGCATTATTTGTTGTTTTTATTGCTGGTAGTATAATTGCTCTTACCAGGACATGCGCACATGACAGGGATAGTTCGACGATCCCTGTCATAGCCACACACATGTTATTGTTACGAGCAGGTTGGAGGTCTGATAGGAACTAATGAATCAGCTTCTAATGCTTTTGTGTCTTCTTATTGCGTTTGATAAGCAAAATCCTGAGCTCTTACGACTATCAGTTGAGTAGGTCAGGTGGTCTCCATCAATATTACCAGCCTCTGAATCAGCTAATGCACACAGCGACAGTTCAAGAGACGTGTAAAGTCGTTTGTAGTGTCTTTTCGTACGTTTTATGAGGACACATGATCATAATTACAATTATTGATGATGATGATACATTGATACATGGATATATATAGATAGATAGATAGACGGCATAGACGGCATAGATATGCGTCATTGTCGACGTGACAAAAGCTCACCGCTGTTGGTAGCTACCGCCACGTCTGGCTTATCGCAATTCGACAACCGAAGACGTCGTTAATGCCGTAACCACAGTCGCCAACACGCCAATCCGTTAGTTAATCATCATTCAGTCAGTCACGCAGGCAGGGCAGGGCATGGCGTCTACCGGTCGGTTGACGAACTTGGTAACTTCAAGTCGGTTTATTTCACTCTAATGGAATGCACTACCACACACTTCGTGTATAAGGTTGTCCTCTGTTAATCCTCTATCTGTCGTCACACTTCCGGCGAGAAAAATAGTGCAACGACTTATGCTCGAGTGCTGCGCATTTCACTGCATGATACTTGGCACAACGCTAGGTGCACAGTTTGTCCTCGAAAACGCAGCGTTTGAACATACCAGATAGTGATAACCATGCGCTATGTTCCTGGTGTATACGTGGCCACTGCCGCTGTCACATGGAGGACCAGGCCAACGGTGCAAGGCATTTAATACGTCCAAAGGTCAGGCCTGTTCTACTTTAATTTCTCACTCTAATTAAAAACATTCGTAGAGTGGTTTGCACAGCATCTTCAGTCTTATTTGGATTTCTGAAGCAGTTCGTATATAACCTGTCGTATGCTAGACAAAGCGACTCCTTGTTCGCATAGACAAAAAACAAAGCAATCGCTTTATATACGAGTAGTATGGAAGACACCTCTCAAACAGGTTGAAATACCCTACGCCAGCGTAGGATGGTTCCATACGTCGTCAAGACCAGACATCAACCCCGGAAACATTTTAAGCATGAAGAACCTTACTGAGAGAACGGGGAGACTTCTGACATGGCCTGATTTCCGGTAAAGAGAGAGAAAATACCAACATATCTTAGAACAGACCAGCGAGCAAACAGCGCTTTGGTATGGTCAGTCTTTCTGGCAAGAGCCTATTTCAGGGTGTTTTTATTGCTGTTGTTGTTGATGATGACGTTGTCAGAGGAGAATTGCTTTTATCATAATTTGGTTATTGTTGGTGATGCTGTTGCTTGGTTAGTCTACGATGTGTTCTCTAACGTCAAGGTGGGGTTCTGTCGAGCTTGGACAAAACAAAGTCATGTTATTGGCTTTTGTGCTACCTCCTGTCTATCTGTCTCTCTGTTTCTCTGCTGGCTGATGTTGCTCGAGTTGTATCGAAGAAAAATGAAGCGAAGTGCATCGAAATGCAGCAAAAAATCCTCCTTTCATTGAGGAGCCGTGGGGGGGGGGGGCGAAGTGACAGAGACAAAAGACCACGCGTCAACTAACCACTACCGCCGCTAATCAATTACACTTCACTTCATCTTACTTCACTTTCATTACGTCAGTATCCAGCGCGACCATTACTGGCGTAGTCTTTCCAATTGCCGCCCATCTTCTGCGTTCGAACTTTCGACACTGAGTTGTTCGAGTGGTCATGACTTCTTTACGTTTGAACGTACGCGCACGGACGCGTTTGAACACAGAGTGGCCATCTAGAGAAACGGCCTGGCAACGGGGCCGCCAATAACCGCACCGCCGTGCAACAACCAACCGTGGTGACAAGAGTGGGGTCATCCTTAAGAGGCGTTCCTCTAATTGCGCGCTGTTCGGCTCCATGACGGCAGTCGTCCACCCCCAATCAACCAACTAACCAACCAACCAACCTCCCTCCCTCCCTCACCTCAACCTCATTAACCCCCGCCGCCATCATGTCAGCCCAGCCGTCGTCTGTCTCTGTCTCAATGTTCGATTAGCCCGCTTTGCTGGATAATATCACCGATTTCGCCACCACCGTTCTTGTTTGCGCTACAGCATCGGCGGCAGCAGTAACGCAGCAAAAGCATCGCTGGTTGACCGTTGATCGTTTAGTGGCCGGACACCTACCTCTCTGTTAGTCTGTAGTCTGCAGCACCAGCACGGCAGCAATACAGAGACAGACGTAACGGTTGCAGCAGAGGTAAACGGCCGTTCTTATTGCTGTTGTTGTTGTTGTTGTTGTTGTTGCTGTTGTTGCTATAGCCGTTGTGCGCGAGCCCTGACGCGGGTATGAACACTTTCCTTTCCCATGATCACACAGCCAGGCCTCCGGTCACAAGCCGTCATCAGACGATCCGAACAACCGGTTGCTCTAGCCCCCCATTGAAAATGACCGACGGATAGCAAAGAGGTGCTAAGGCCGAACTAAGGTGGAGAAGGGAATAAGAATAAATATTGTTTGTGGTCTTTCTTCGCCTATATACTGCACACTCGAAAGCAGTACTTGCAGTAGTGGTGGTGGTGGTAGTAGTAGTTGTAGTAGTAGTAGTCAGTGGTAGTTGAGTAACTGTAGTAACTGTAGTTTTATTATGACTATTCTACCTAATTAGGTGATCAATCTTTAGGTCGTTAACAAGTATCAACACACGCATTGTCGTGGTGATCATCTATCATGTTATACGATTGCAATAGCAACCAACCACTAGGCTTTGGCATCATAATAACAGGGCATAGTGATAGAGCCATCATGCGTTTTCTTCGTGAGACCGCCGCATCTAGGCTGTCAGCTGGCACATGGTACTGAGAAATCGTTACAGTATGGAGACGGACGACGAGCGCTGGGTAAGCGCCGCTGTGAATCGCGTTTGCATCGACCGATAGTTCTCAGTACTGTTCGCCGGTGTATATATATTATATATAATATATATATATATATATATATATATATATATATATATATATATATATATATATATATATATATATATATATATATATATATATATATATAGTATAAAATTAACACTGCAATGTATCCGCCGGATGAACTGGTACTCGTCATATGCAGTTGCTCTTTGAATCACATCAAATCCAAATCGAACGAGAACGGCGCTGCAGAGCCGGGTATCCGCTGATGAAGAGTCGTTATGTAGCTGAGATTCGATTGTGTTGAAGATTGAGCCATTTCCACTGAGATCGACAAATACGATTTTTACGACTGGCTGCGTGCTAGCCGAACGTAAGAGCCAGAAGCGAAAGCGAATTGACATTGAAATGTTTGCGTTAACCTTGCAATCGACTCTTCGGTAACACCGTCTCTATTATATTGCGGGACCGGAAATTCCCGAGCAGGACCGAATGACGTGAGCGGCGCTCACAGTTACGTGATCCGAACGTGCAATGACGATTCATTTGAAATTTCTGGTCGGTTCATCTTCTGTATCCAATGACAACAATAACAGTGCTCCTATAGGCCCTTACAAAATCTACTATCTCTGCTTCGCTACCTGTGCTGCGTTCCGTAATGCGAAAACGTAGGCAAATCGTGTATGCTGATCGACCGATGGTAGATTCAGCGTTAGTGAGCTGCGAATAATCGACGCTAATGTGTGGTGGAAGCTACAGGAAGATATCGCATAGTGCCGATCCACCAGCAATGTTACCGTCTGTCATTACTGTGCAACGATATACGATAATACGTAACAACTATATATATATATATATATATATATATATATATACTTCCTGGCACAAAAACGTGACTAAAACGTGGATGATTCCGGAGTTACCTCCACGGGAAAGTTGATAGCTTTTTTAAAATAAACCCATCCGAAACCTATCCCTTATTGAAGAGATTTTTTTAATTGATTTGTAGAATAGTATAAATAGAATAGGGTCCTATATATATATATATATATTATTTTTTTGTTATATTTTTTGCGTTATACGAATCGGCACGCAACAGTCCAGGTACAAGGACTTTGTATGATTTAGACATGCATAATACATATCAATACGTATATACCGCATATATACATATCAATACGTATATATATATATATATATATATATATACATATCAATACGTATATATATATATATATATATATATATATGTGTGCTGATAAATCCATATTTAGTCGGTACGCTACTTGCTTGTTGCTGCAACAAAAGTGCACGTTGACTTACATGGCATATTTCTCAAATTTATGCGGCCTTGGTTGAACATATTGTATATATGTGTAGTTGTTTTTTTTGTGGAGGAAGTATAAAATGTAGTTCAGCACTATCTGGGCTGAAAAAAAGTGTCTGTCTATCTTTGCACCTTTCAATTTTATGGAGGACCTTTTTCGCTGTAGTGTCACTTAACTTCCACTAACTATTCCTCCTAGGCTGACCTGAGGTGTGTTCCGGACCTCCTGGTGTAGGTATCCATTTTTGGTCCAAATCCCTTGGACGTGTTTGCTCGCCCTTATCCACGCAGCCTCTCAGGCCAAGTACTGTAGAAGTGTGTGGCCTGAAGTATTCTCACATACCCTTTGGCAGAACACACGTGTCACCAACGAAGCCTTTTCTATTTGGAACCAGTTGGAGCGGAAGTTCCAGTGTCCTGTGAGAATCTGGGTGAGGTGATAGGTAAGGTTGCCGGCTGACCCCTCCCTCGATGCCTTAATATCAGGCAATGATGAGTGTATTTTCTAGCATCTTGACAATAACTTTTAGGAAGCATCTCCTTTAGGGCTTCTCCAGAGATCTGCTTCTCTTCAGGTTTGGTTTGCTTTAGCTCAAGCTGGATTGCGACTCCCCCAGCTCGCAGAAAGGCCGCGTTTTCCGCCATTGGGAATTGTCCTGGGCGTTTTCTTGGGCGTAGTTTTGTCTTTTTTAGAGCCATTTGTAGTGATTAGTAAGTACCCTGACTTCGCGTACGAGGACGTACTGTTGTCCGCAGTAAGACCAGTGGTCTTATACATAGACAGCCCAGCGAACCCTTGATTGCGATAGATTTAAAGGTGCTTCCCACAAACGCATCTAGACGATCCTCCGACCCCTATGGGCTTGGTACTCACCGTTAGGTATATCTTCAATGCACCAAAGGCCGGATATGTTGAGATATCTAGGGTTTCCCCAACAGTCCTTGTGGCAGCATGGCCGCTGACTCTCAGCGGTAAGGTTTATCACAAATGCATTTAGGTATTCACAGAACAAGTCGCAACTGACTTGTCTATCTACACCTCTCGTCACAGAGGCGTTGCAGTGAAGCTCACTCCACTTCGCACTGACGAGTTTCGGCAGCACGCTGAGAATGGGGAGCCGAAAATAGACGATGCCGATTCAGTTTTTTTAATTTTGTCAGCCCTCACTTTGGACACGTGGAAGAATCCTAATATAGACCCTCGTCCTCCGAGTTTTCAATTCCCTATGCGTGGGTGTCACCATAAGATTTGTGCACAATTTGGCTTATCAAGATTGCGGTCAACAGTGCACGACATGGCATATCATTTACCTAAATGCTCCAATACGGTTTCTGTAAACCGTTTAATATAACAAAATACAATATCTGCTAGTGGGTTAACAAAATAGTTTATATGATATATTTAGGTACTGGATGACAAGACTTTTTCCACTGGCGATCGGGACGCTCTATTGCGCGTGTGTCTCGGGTTCTCAAATGTCTGAAAATGTTTGTAGTGGAGGGGGTTGAAAAGCTACAAAGAATACTTGGAGGGTTATTTAGGCTGATTCCGGAAACAAACCTCCATGTCTGCAAAACCCAATTCCGTCAGCTAGATGCTGAGGGTTAGCGGACATGAACCCGTTGGAGAAACGGTTTTTGCAAATACTTTTTCGGCATACTTTGCTGCAGAGTCTGATTGTCTACAGATTGCGAGTAGCCCACTTGAACTTTTGCAGGTAACTTCCCTGGTGCCGCCCTTTGCATTAAGCTATAACAACCCAGGAGCACTGGTCAGCGAAGCAAACTGAATTTAAGCTTAAATTATGTCCCATGGTAGGTACTAAATAATGTCATGTATTATATTGCAATACCATTAACTTACATATTAAACGTGTCCATTTGGCAAGCAAAAGTTTCAAAATAGCCTTAAAGAGGCTCAGAATGTTCCGCTGTGCAAAAGTAACGGCTTACGAAGTGATCCACATAGATGCCGCCTATTCGAAGCGCCTGCTCGACCGAATTAGCGCCTATACAAATAGCTGAGTTTATTTGCCATGGCGCTGCTATTGCGGAAGTGTTGTTCGACGTAGCTAAGGCATTTGATTCTCTTCGACATGACATTTATTTGGGGGCTCTTCGTCACCTAGTTAAAGCTGATAAAACAGTGCCTTAGTTTATTTCGTATTTGAAGGACAGGCATATCCAATTAAGAAGCCGTCTAAAGCTTTCGAAGAAGACAATGGTATGCTAGTCATCAATGTTATTGTAGCTAACATACGCAACGTATATTCCAAAGTCAGAGATGTATTCGTTGCGGGTGACAAGTTTGTACTATTTCCACTACAAAACGGCATGGAGTAGTGCATTTTTATAGTTTTTTTAATTCAACGAATAAATATCTACTTAAACCTTATATATACTACCTACATATATGCATATATATGTAGGCGGAATCTCTTGGAAGTCTATATCGAGCCTATAATTGCTTTGTCGTTAATCTGTGTGCACGTCTACCCATTTCCACTAACGTTAAGTCTTGCGTCGAGCCCGGTGGCGTGGTCCATTCCCCTGCGCCTCGCGACCGGAGGAGACACATGGGTGCGCGGGTTTGAGCCCCACCGTTGCACATTTGTATTTAAGGGTGTCCGCTTATGAAGCAATGCGATAAGCACTACCGTGGACGTTAAATCTTGGCCGGTGGTCAGCCCAAAAAGTATTTTTAGGTCTTGCCTTTACTACGCGTCGCTCGAAACGACGACAATTGTTGCACTGATAGGCAAATTTGTATCCGCTGATAGGCAACTTTCTAATAAAGCAGTTTTTACTTTCTAGTTTGCTTCTTAGTTTAAGTTTGCACAGAGATCAGACGAGGCGTTCACCGCCAACCACCGCTCGCCCATTACAATGTGTACAGAACCAGCGCAGGCGACAGATAATCGAGATTAGTCTGGGAGTCGTAGTTGTAAGTTATTGTTGTCATTGTTGTGGTTCTGCTGATAATGTCGCTGCCATTTATATTGCGTTTACCATTGCTGTTGCTGCTGCCTATAGTGTTGAAGTTATCGTTGTGGACGTTGCCGCCTGATTGTTGTTGTTGTTGTTGCTGCCACTGTTGCTGTTGTTGTTGCTGCTGCCATTGTTGTTACTGGTATTGTTGTTGTAGTTCCCATTCGTCTCCTGGCCGACCCAGACAAGGTGTTGCGGAGTGATCCTTGTATGTCTTCGTTCGTTCATCTACCTCACTCATTGTTCTTCGGCACTGCGGAGTCAAGCGAGTTGACACACCGGGATTGTGTGTGAGCGTGCGACGCATTGCTCGCTCGACCTGCGCAACGCTTATTAGACAGAACACCGAGTATTTGGCCTGGTTGCCGTCGACGACGACGACGACGACGACGACAACAACAACAACAACAGCAACAACAACAACAACAACAACAACAGCAACAACAACAACAGTAGTAACAACAACAACGGCGGAAAAGACGGTGCCGCCGCGATTGGCCAGTGGGACGGCCAGACAGGTAGCCGAAACACAGAGAAGCAGGCCGGCCTCCGTGTCCCTTCACGCTGTCCAATCGCGATCTGTGCGCTGCTGTGTGACCTGTTTGCTCATATGTTTCGCTTGCTGAATGTTAGTTGGTTGGTTGGTTGGTCGGTTCGTCTCTCGTGGCGGCGTGGGGCGGTTGCGGCGGGGTTGGTGGGGTGGCGGAGGTCTACGTGCGGCGGTTTTGTCCACCTTCCTCTTCGTGTTGTCATTCTTCCGTACCTTCCTCCATCTTTGTTGCTTTCATTCAGTGCGTATGCATTGTCTGCTACAAGCCGCCACTGTCGCCACAGTCACGGCAGCAGCAGCATCAACAACAACAATACACGGCAACAACAATAAAAACAATGACAACAACAACTCACAATAACATAGACAGCAACAACAAAAAAATAAGGGCAACAACAACACATAATAACATAGACAGTAACAACAATAAAAACAACAGCAGCAACCACCACCACAGCAATAACAACAACAATAAAAGCAAAGACAGCAATAACAATAGCAACAACAATAAACAAATAAACACAGCAACAACAGTAGCCATAACGACAACAGCACCACCATAACCACCACTGAAGTAACAACGACAGCTATACTGGCGGCACAAGACAGCCGTCGTCAACGTTATCGCGGCGACTTAACTCTTGTTGTTGTTATTGTTGTTGTTGCGGTTGTTGCCGTTATTGCAATTACTGCTGTATTTGTTGTTGTCGCCGTTGTTACTATTGTTGTTGTTGTTGTTGCTATTATTGCTGTTGCCGATGTTACTGTTGTAAGAATCGCTATCATCGTCAGTGTGCGCTCCCGCACGCGAATTTTTATCTGAATATCCTTTCTGAGTGTTTCATTTGGGGTTAGTACTGTTAGTCGTTTGTTAAATGTCACATCTACACGCACGTATATGTATGTATATAAATATATATATATATATATATATATATATATATATATATATATATATATATATATATATATAAATATATATATATATATATATATATATATATATATATGCGGTTACCTGCGTAACCGCTCAAAAGAAGTACTCCTCTGGCTGGCGCTGTACATACGAGGAGTTTCCGTGTTTTGTCCGCCGTTCTGTTCGCGTGTTTAACTACGACACAACAGTAGGAACAACAACAACAACAACCAGACGCACAATGCATCTGTACTCCTGCTCGCCCCTCGGCCTCTGTGACACAGAAACTTCTTGACCCTCGGACAGACCAACGGACGGTTGAGCATCGTCCGGTTGACGTCTTCCGTAACTGACGGGAATAATGCCACCCCAGTTAGTTAGTAGTAGCCAGATTAGTGCGGAACAGACTTAGACGGACAGAGACAAGACAGACTGACCGCCAGCGTGTTTGTGTGTATGTGTGTGCGAAAGAGTGAGAGATACTGAGTGAACCAAGCTGACCCCTCGATGTGTATATGCATCTGCAGTGCATCCATCTTTGCATGCAAGGGGTCCGCGAAAGGATGTCGCCTATGGAGAGGGACGCAAGAGGCGTGCTTAGTTTCAACGAACTGAATTGCTAGTCGCAGTTGCGACTTAATTGGAGCTTTTTTCCGGTTTGTCGTCAGCGAGCGCTGTCGAGACACATCACCAAACACCTACTTCTCAGACAACGAATATCTTCCCAAAGCGTTCGCTCACATATGCTGAAACGCGCGATGCTTGACACTTGTCCCAGTTACTGTCCCAGCAAATTAAGGCACTTCATCTTTTAGTAAGTATATAATTTACACACAATGTGGATACCTGCATATATATATATATATATATATCTATATATATATATTTATATAGAATGTGTGTGCTGCACATATTTGAATTTCTGCGTAATGAATTTCGAATATATGTAAAGTTTTAAAGAGGCTTGAGATAAACACCAGAAAAACCAAAGCCATGGAAATTTAGGCGTGAAGGTCGACTGGCTGCCAGAGACGTTATACGTTGCTGCGATCAACCGTTGAAGTTGCGAACTCTTTCCTGTATCTAGGCCTACATGCGAACGATGTGCCACGTGGCATATATGTATACGCGCTGTGAGCCTGTACGGTCGGCTCTTGTCTCTCTTTACGAGGAAGTAGGCAATGCTCGAAGACTGTATGTTTTCTCAGGAGCGAGGGTCTTCATGCTTAAGATTGTTCCGAGGTTGATGTCCGGTCCTGACACAACGTGGAAACACCTTACGCTGGCAAATTTCAACCAGCTTGAGAGGTACTTTTCATTATACGTGAACCAAGTGCTCTGTTTGTCGATGCAAGCGAGGGGCTGTCTTGTATATCTCATGTCAGTCTGCTCACCATCTGTTGAAACAATTCGACTGCGGTTGAATATGAAGGCTTCTCTTCTTGTTCTGCTCGTGTGCAATTATTTGTATATTTTCCTAAATAATTGATATAATGTTTACATGCTTTTATTAATCTACAGCATGTGGGATCGTTTACCGTTAGTGCTCATTTGTATTGGTTCGGCGGCTAGGAGAAAATAGCATTAGTTAGGCGAATACTGCGTGCTGAGGCCAAATTTGTATATAATTTATTACCTTGCGACTGAGACTGGATGCGACAGTATGATTCCTAGGTTCTACTTCTATATAACTGGTAGTGATTTCTCCTGTACGCCAGTGCATCGAGTACCGTCTAGGTGGTTGTCGCCTATGGCCTTCAACGTCGATTGCATTTAGCTTCAGACTGAATACGGTGTTCTTATGGTTTGCGAGAGCGTCGAACACAAGATCGAACAAAGCATACACTATTAACAATTTGACAGTTAACTAGAAAGAAATAATTCCTAGTTAATAAGGATAATTGTAAAAGTACAGTAGCTAGCTGTAAAATTACTGTACTGACATTGACTGGTAATACTAAGATACGATGTGCGGTTTTTGGCTTAGTTGTTCCCTCGTGCCTTTTTGTGACGGCTTAAGAACGGCTTTCACGACACGCGGTTATGAGTCGGATGCTGTTCATCCTTTGATGTGATGATCCTGAGCTGGCCCGCCTTATTGTAGCCAGCGTCGCGCTTTGGCATCACTGACGTGTCTGTCGTCTGAACTTCCCCGTTGTTGCGTGCTAACGGCTTCCTCATTTTTAAGTTGTTTCCCTTATTGTGGCAATTTGCCACTGTCATTGTTGGTTGCCGGCTATTGTTGTTGTTGTTATTGTTGTTGTTGTTGTTGTTGTTGTTGTTGTTGTTAGTATTGCATTCTGTTTGGGGTTACAGCCGCACTCACTCGTGTTGTTGTTGCTGCTGTTGTTGTTGTTGTTGTTGTTGTTGTCATTGTTCTTGCTGTTTCTCTTATCATTTGCTGGGCGGTCATAATTATCGGGCTCCCAGCGGACGTTACGTGTGCCGGTTCTGCAGCTAAAGTCAAAAGTCTTTACCGGCTAGCTTCACCGCCGTCAAGTGTCGCCATCGTCGTCGTCGTCGTTGTTGTTGTCGTCGTCGTCGTCGTCGTCGTGAACAGTTAGAATGTCATTGTTGTTCACTAACAACGGGGCGTCTTACTGTTTCCACCTGATTCTCTGTTTGAGTCAAAGTCGAGTCGCGACTCGCGACGTCGGTTGTCCCAAATCTCGCGCATGCGTTTCGCTGAAGCTGGCCAACAGGTCTTCCGTTGGCCGAATTGTAGATTTGCTGCCTGACACCGGCATCTGTTCCTCGTTCAGGGACGCCGTCGCACTAACTAAGCTTGGGTCATGTGATGCATCACATCTTTGCGAAAATCCTGCTGCTCGTTGATATGCTCAGTGGGAAGGAGACACTGTTCTAGTCCGGTCGAGCAGGAAGGGCTACAGTTCTCTAGACACCTGAATCAGTGTTGTGTCACTCTCATGAACAGCGTATAAATAGGCAGAGCTAGAAGAGGCAAGGATTGTTCAGTTCAGGACAAACGCCTGATGCGCCGCGTATGGTTTGGCCTATTTTGTTAAAAGCCTTAAGTGCCAAATTACCTTACATTGTAGGCGCGACAAAGTGAAGTGCAATGTCGCGACAAAAGTCTTCAAACAGGATATCATTTATAGGCGAACGTATATTCATATTGGTGAAAGAGCTTTAGGTGAGGTCTCAGCAGAAGTCATGACGAAATGATGTAACTTACGATTTGCCGGTTAGAACCGACATCGAGGGATCTGGTTCGTATCCAGCCTTTCCTTATGAATGTTATCGAGTGAAAGGGGCTAGCCTGCTATTTCAGTCTGTATTCAAGCCTTCTTGTGGTTTCATTATTACACATCCGAATAGCCATTTGGGAACATTCTTGATCAATACTTTGAGTTGCTACAGCGTTCTCCACTTTTTTGTTATTTCTTTTTCTCTCACAACATTAATAACAAAAAAACAATTACTAAAGCTGTACATACAGGGCTGACATACTGACTTTTAAAAACGGAACTTTGAAGTGCCAAACAATGCTTAAGGGTTCAAGCTTACTAATAGATTAGGTTGGGGCATTTTCTCCAGCACTGAAGTTCTTCCGGAGCTAAAGTACGTGGCGAAGCTCAAGTCCTCACCACGGACCTTTGTAAACGTTTGCAAGGTATCTTGAGTCTGTGAAAACTCACTCTCTGTTTCTCAGCTAGGCACTTACTCAATTAACCTTTTAATTAGCACTTACTGGGTCCATAAAAACTAGGTTTGTCGTACATTTAAGTTAATATTTATTTTATTATGAGGCCAGGCCTCGTATGTTTAGGTGAAATAAATAGATTTGATTATAGTTCGAAAATTATATTAGTTTGGCAGTCACCGCTATTATAATAGTAGTATTCCTTTTTATATCTTATGTTTATTAAATTGCATGATCCACACCGGGCGTCGTTGTTAAAACCGCAGTAGAATTGATGAATGAATGAATGAAACATATCGTTTTATTTATGAGCACTTGCAAATACACTCGAAAGCATGCAGCCTCTGTACTGAAGAGGTTGCCTAGGGGCTAGAGCTAAATGATGACTCACAGACCCACTAAAATTCAGTCTTTCTCTTTGCCCCTTGTTGGGGGTGACCGCAGTACTGTCTCCTCGAGATTTCTTTATCTGACCACTTTATTTTGTCATTAAAGTTGCTTGACAATGTGCGGCGGTTATTTTTGCCTCTGAGGCCAAATCTGCGAGTTTTCTTACTATAAACCAGGATTCCTCACCCTTAAGAAGATGCATGCATTTGTATGCATGCAGGTCTTATGGTAGATTTCTTAAGGTTTTATCTCTTTTCGCGCCATCTGCCTACTCAGTTTATAGCTTTGTCCTCTAATGTATGATTGCCTATCTTCGATGATTGTTTCGACGCTGCAAATATAATAAATTTGTATGGATTTCCCTTCCTTTATCACTCAGGTAACAATACAAGCACGAATGATAAACTGAATTAGGTTAAACTTTCTCTCTTTTTATATATATACATTTTTTTTCGATATAAAAATGATTCTTCAAGCAAAACATGTTTTCACAGTGTATAGTATCTTTTTCATGTCATGCAGAAGTCATGCACCAATAACTGTCCAACAAAGTTAAGCTTGATGTTTGGTTTACAGCAGCTTCGTACGACAACCAGTGTAGGGTTGCTGGCGTTGTTCCGTAAGAATGGGCATCGCACAATTGGTGCTACTGATCGGTCACCTCATTAATCGTCGACAGGAAGAAGACCTAGCGGATGCCGATACTCTTTGTTCTTGCATTTTTTATTACAGCTTGCCATATTAATTATAAGTATTACTATAGTTACTAGTTATTATTCGCATATAATATATATATATATATATATATATATATATATATATATATATATATTATTTTTTTGATAATATTAGGTAAGCTTGCAATATACGTTTATAAAACTATGAATGAACTAAATGTCTTCCTTTTTTTGTTGTCTTGCTGCTCGTCGCGATGACGTGTCCCATCCATCATTTCAGTATGGAGATGTCTTCGCAGGAAGAATGGCGCTCGAACCCGAACGTGACTGAAGGCATTGCTGAGACGTGGCTGTTTCTTGGAGGCTCGAAACACGTGGTGAGTCCGCCAAATGAGGCCACGTCGTTGAAGATGACTCCACTCGCCGACCGACATCCTCTACTGCGATTCCTCGAGATCGCCGTCTTCATCATCAGCGATCCGCTCTGCATATGGGTGCGTAGTCTGTACATGTTGTCATCTTAAATATTATATATACACCCGCTTCTATTCAACAAAATGTTCGTTGAAAGGCTAACGACAACGCGCCAGGCTAGCAACATGGTTCCTGTGTTTATCGCACGGCAGCGCTACATCAGCGATCTATACCCATGGAGGATCTCTAGGCATATTCGTGAGTGTTAGGGGCCGCCAAAACCCTGCACTTCTTGCAGATTATAACTACATATTGATCACATGACATACATGCATATATGCGAATGTATATATTTCTTTCTACCTTGAATAAAGCGTTTCAGTCTTATACATATATATATATATATATATATATATCTTGTTGTCGTAGGCCATAATGTCCGTATTGTTTTCGATTAACAAACAAACGCAACTCAGCTTGTTAATAATATGAGAACAAAGCTCCTCTGAGTACCTTTTGTAAACAAGCCGTTTCTTCCTAGCCATTAATAATTGCATAGATATTGGACAAGTGGAGGCCAAGTTGTGAAAATCAACAGTTACGTTCACATTATATTGTTTCTAATATGGCCTATGTGTGGTTTCTCTAAACATGAAGTAAAAACTGCTGCCACAGAAGCTCCTCCTTCGCAAGTCTTTTGGAAATATTAGCAAAAAAGGTGCGACACATCTACATCTGTTTTTCATCATATATATATATATATATATCTATATATATACACGCGCAAATGTCTTATGCTTATTTCTATGTATATTCGTTAAATTTTACGCTGCGTTGATGTACGCACTCGTATATCTTATGAAATATCGAGCCATCATCGTACACTCAGAATTTATTTTCGATCTACTTCGTAATCGTAGTAACCTTAGTCCGCATCATGCTATATGCATACTACCAATGCTGTTTGCGTTGTTGTCTTGGCGAAGTTTATTATTACTCTCGTTTATAGAAAGATCTGAAGCGTTTGTTTTCGAGCGCAGTTTATCACGACGTCACACAATTCGGGCTTTGGGCTGCCTATGCAGAGCTGACTATATGTTTATGACTTGTTTGTTCGATTCTAATCAAACTGACGTGTACATAGAGTGTATCGGTTTATTTGAAAGCGATTGCTATTTCGATACGGCCGTCACATAGTCGCGTTCGAGGGGTGTGGTGCTCTATTTGTTAAAATCGAAATGAATCGACATCGTAGATAATCGTTAAGTGGTTCGATGTGGAGGAACGCCATCTTCTCTGACTGCTCTAGATTGCTTCATAGAAAGGTTTGAATTGGATCTGGTATCTGCCTTCGTTCATCAATCACGGTGCGAACTAGAGTCGCTCGCGATTGTCCGCGGTTGGTTATGATTAAATGAACTAATCATGAATCTCTACATGGCATACAAAGTATCATATACTATTGTTGCATTGTCACACACATTGATATATCTATATATATACACTGTATTCCTATTGGCATGAAGGATTACTAGCAACTAACACAGTTTGAATGCTAGACAGTTTGAAAAAGGACGTTGGATAAAATTATACACGGCTGGACGGGGCACGGCCAGTTCAATAGCAGCAGCAGCAGTGCAGCACGGGGGCCTGTCGAAACAAGGCACCGCCGCCTGCTTACGGCGGCTGCTGCTGTCATTGACAACGAGGCACGAAACGCTTAAGGACGATAAACGCGTCCATCGCCACCCCCGCCGTGATCGGCCTCCCACCGAGTGACCGGCAAGAAGCATACAAGATGCTGCTCAACACAGCACAATAAATCTTCATCATCATACATACAGTGGAACAGAAGTCACACAATGCGCCATCAGCGGAAGTCGAAAGAGTCTGCGTCGCTTTTCCGCTGTCTGCGCGCGTACACTGTGCACGTGTGCGTATAGATGTATTCAATCAAATAATTTATTTCACCTATATATATATACATATATATAAATATATAACCGTATGTTTAAATATTTACAATCTATTGCAATGTGAAATGGTATGAATATGTGTGTATGATCGAGTATATGATATTTATAAGTCGTTCTACGGCGTCGTGAGTGGCGAACGTAGTCATACTTTGTTGTCCATTTCATAAAAAAGACACCTGCCGTTCACATGCCGAAACTTCACTGGCTTGTTTTTGTTCACGTTGATTAAGAGGCCACTGGTCAAGGGACAGTACGGCACTAAGTCCTTGAGAGCCAGTCCTGTAGGTATCTTCGTATCTTAGGTACAAGACGACATCGTCGGCATAAAGCAAAATGTTTACAGTTGAATGTTTATCCATTAAGACGCTTGGCAGATCTCCTACTCGAGAATGACGTTATCGCCCTGAGACACCCCGGTCGTCGGTTGTGACGGTGCATGTTGACATAATCCGTCTCATCGAGTGTTACCACGTTTGTTTGAAGTAAGGCTCGGGCCAATGCAAGCAATCGTCCCACATTTGCTTTAGCTAGCGTCGTAAGAATGATATCCCGCGGAGCGGTGCCGAACGCGGCTTTGAAATCCACAAGTATCGCGTGTACGGACCTTCCTTTCGACCCAAGCGTCATGCGTACCCCTTGAAGCAATGGACGACGTGTGGTTATGGTCGATACGCTATTCCTAATGCTATGTTGTTGTTGTTGTTGCGGGGTGGTCTTAGTTGTCCCTAGATTATCGTATAGAGGTGGTGAGAACGTAAGTTTTTGTGCTTCTCTGCGTAGCTATGGCAGGCACGATTTTATATGGGCACCGTGTACACTGTGCCACTATACTACCCCGCCGATATACTCCGCCATAATGACGAACTCTGAACTGTAGGTTGTAACATTGATCAATGCCTACTGTTGCGAAAATTGTTAAAAAAAATGCAACGTTGTCGTAAACATAAACGAGACGAGCTATAAGAAGCTGGACATTGGAACGTTGAGCTGGACAATGGAAACTAGAAACACCAACAACATGAAAGGTGCAGATTAGTGCAGAATATCTCTGTGAATGTGTCAATATCAAATAATGGAAAGCCTTCCGGAGTAATTAGGGCCAAAACTGTTTTTTTCTGGAGTTGAAGACGTGCTTCGAGCTTTACTCCCAACAAGTCGCCTGTTTTGTGCACCCAAGCATCTTCAATTTATTCTTGTTATTAGACACAAGCAAAATTGCTTTAGTCCCCCCCTATATATATATATATATATATATATATATATACAGTGTTACAATCTCGGTCTCTGTGTATGTGTGTGTGTGTGTGTGTCTAAATACGTTTGTAAAAATGGCCCTATCAGCAAACCAGCCGCTTTTACATTAGGTGAGTTGACGTTCATTTTAACGGTGCACTTGTGCTAGATATTAATGTTATGGTATGTGTTCTTCTTTGTCAAGGAAGAATGGAAGAAGACCTGTTCTCTAGCGATCTTATGAATCACGCAGCGTAAAATGATAAACGATCGAAATCGAAAAATTCCACCCGACGATCATTGGCTTTATAGCATGCAACTTGTCGCTACAAGAACTTTACTAGCAATCAACAACATCCCTTGACGACAGCCAACGTTGTTGCTGTTGTTGTAACTGTTCATCCAAACAACAGCAGAGTTGTCTTGTCAGAGGACGTTAGCAACAGGCGTTCGACACCGCCGCGCTCCCCATACGCCAGGCGTGATACATCTCAACGGGTCGGATCAAGTTGGCTTACATGGCGGTTTATGTAACTGACAAGCAGACACGTGTGCAAAGCAGACGTCACCCGAACGCCAGATACGTCGTTGTCATTTTTGACGCCGACATGGGCATAGCAGCAGTTGACATGTGCATACTAGCTGTTGAACTTCAATGCCACACTTGTGGTAATTAATAGTGATTGTATAGACGCGCTAGGCGATGTAACGGCGCTCGAGCAAAATTAACAGGTCTACATTATGAGTTAAGTACATGTACATTAAGACAGCTCGTTACTGGTTGCTGCTGGTCAACAGCTTTGGTCGGATGAGGACAGGATGTTCTATGATGCTATGCACCGACGTTCTCTGAAGCGACCGCATTTACATTTTATTGTACTACGCTATTGTACTGCGTGCATACTAGGCGCGGCTGTACACCTGTACGAGGAAGGTATTTGTCCAGGACAATGGAATGATAGGGTGGTTAGAGGAGACTGAATCAGCGAATCCGTTTACTATATATATTACTTGTTACATTTCAACTGGGACGAAGCGGGATCTCGCCCTTCACATAATAAAAACTGAGCACGTACCACGCTGGCCGACACTACACTGATCACGTCATCGCATGTACGCCATGCCACGTCACAGCCACATCTCCGATCGACCGACCGACCGGTTGGTTGGTTAGCCTGCAAGCACTAGTGGAAGAAAGTTTGATATGCTTGACCCAAGCATGGCACATCTATACGAACCAGTATCTCAATTCGAAACAAGCACGACCTAATGAAACTTTGAACGATTTTTAAGCGGCGTCGCAGTGCCCCTTGCTCAAATCAGCACGCCGATCGGGGAAAGAACTGATGTAGACAACAGTCCGTCTTAGATCTTTCTGTCCTTGCTGGTTGACTGTCGACTCGTTTGTGTTGTTGTGTTTTGCTAACTGAATCTAGCTGCCTTTCATTTGTCATCTTTGCTTTGCGCTTAGATGTCCGTGTCAGCGTAGCTATTACTCGCAACGTAATCAAACTGGCGAGCGAAACAAGAAGCTTTTAGCGCACATGCAGTAGATACTCGTAGCCCATCATCTGCCCATCTGAACGGCAACAGCTTTCGCCGACAAAATTTCACACCCCGTTAGATGAAAACATATATTAGGGAGGGTAGTGCGCTAGACATGCTTGTCGTCTCCTCTCGAACTGTTGTCAGTTCGATTTCTGTTGTGTCTGTGTCGAGTGGTGTTTGAGCGATGCTCCTTGAGAATAGACCACGATGTAGGCCACGTCGCTAAGAATCAACAACGGCCATGTCAAGGCCACAAGGACCGACCGTTGGGGAAACTCTAGGTGTCTTAAAATGTCCGGCCCTCGGTGCATTGAATATGTGCCTCACCGGATGGTGAGATACACCAAACTCGTAGGGGACGGCGGAGGATTTCGTCACCAAAATTCTAGTCATGGAGCGAATTCGCATAGGTTTCGCATGCAAGTCCATCGTCGTAATAAACAGTCGGCGCAGTCATCGGCATCACATGCTGATGCGCAATCATTGCGCTGTAAGCTGCGCGACGTCGCAGAATTCGTTTCAGCTGACAGAGATGGGTTGCTAAATTAGAGCGGCTTGAGGATGACGGCCAGAGGTGAGTCAGGCAGGCAAGGAGGAAAACAAACACACCGACACGTAGACGCACTGTAGACTATACAGATACTTACACACACACATATATATATATATATATACAGATCACTAAATAATGAGTAAGTTCCTCGAGCTGGATGGCCAGATCAGCTCACAACGTAGCGGTGCGCCAGGACAAAGGTTGTTTTGTCTTTGTAGAGGTTTTGCCCAAATAGAGCCCAAGCAATTGAGATGACGTGTGCTTGTGTAAGACAGATACACAAAGATAGGGTAGAACGAGAGAATAGGGAGAGGGAGAGAGGCGTCATAGGAACTATACACATATATGGGGGACTAGAATTTTATCTCGAAATGTTAGACTTTAAATATGTTTACTCTATTATTATGCATGCAATTGCACCAACTGCATTTATGGAAACGTATTTTTTCATTTAAATATACATACACGTGTTGATATACGTGGAGACCTGGGATATTTCTGAAGTTTCCCATCTAGAGGAAAGCGAGTTCATAATCCAGTCCATTGGCGGATCGAGCACTATTTTTGTTGATGCTTGGATGGAACATTCGAGTCGATTCTCGTGCAGATGTCCTTCTGCTCGAGTCCCAGAGCTCGTAGTGGACAGGCGTTTGAGCGCCTCCACCCATAAACGTGAAGCGGAAAGGGTTGGTTGGCAAGGCGATGGTCAGCATCGTCTTCTCCAGGAGTGAAATTGTGATAACTTGATGCAACTGGAAAACACTTTGGCTAAAAGCACCGAGGTTTTTTAGCCGCACCTGTCACACTAGTGAAGCACCCAGAAGTTTATTCACCTGACTTAGCACCATGTGATTTCTTCCCCTTTACAAAAATAAGATAAAATGAGAGAAATACGTTTCGGTCCACGCGAATCACGCTGTTTAAAGCCATAGAGGTGGAACTAGACGGCATCGAAACACGCGCTTTGGAGGTACATTTTGGTGCGTGAATCTATCGCTTCAATACAAGCATTTTATGTTATTTAAATATATATATATATAAGAGTCGAAGATATAGCTGGTGGATCAGACACCAAGATTCGTTCATGCAAATTTGGGTGGAGGGGATCATTAAAAAGTATGCTTTTGTATTTAGATATATCTGAGGATTTCTTGCTTGAGGGTCCGGTAGTACTTAAAGTAGTAGTAGAAGTAGTACTTAAAGTAGTAGTAGTAGTAGTAGTAGTACTTAAAGTAGTAGTAGTACTTAAAGTAGTAAATGTGGAGCAAATTTTTTTTTCAAAAAACAGTAACGTCGTCACTGACGACTTCGAGAGACAGCAGACGAAACGTAGGACAGACCGACATCATCGGCAAGCAGAAGGGCAGTCAACGGCAACCACGTCTCTCGCGTTTGCTGCTCCGCTTTGCTCTGTGGCCACATGGAGGATGAACATCGTCGGAATAGCCGGGGGGAGGGCTCATTCAGTGGGCGGCGGCCTATTGTTGTTGTTGTTGTTGTTGTTGTTGCTGCTGCTGCTACTTCTTCTTCTACTACGATTGACCCCACCGCCCCTGCCGACAACAACAACAACAGCGACGACAGCTGGGGGGTGGGGGGGGGGGGCACGGCGACGGCTTCGACGCCAAGTGAATCGAAACGAAACGAAAACGAACCTCAGCAGACGACGACGACGGCATCGAAGTATCGGTGGCCGTAGCAGCCATAGCAGAAAAGAACCGCGCTGCTACTGCTGCCAGTACTACTGCTAAAGAAAAGACCAAGATGAAACTTCAGAAGCGACTGTCGCAGTAGAACAGCCCTGGCGGCGCCGGCGCTGTTCCACTGTCGTCGGTGGCGGAAGAATAGAGTCGGACGACAGAGGCGGCGGTGGCGGCAACAACCACAACAACACTGCGACGACGACAACAACAACAACAACACTGCGGCGACAACAACAGAAACAACAACGACAGTAACAACAACAACGACGACAAAAACAACAACACTGCGACGACAATAACAACGACAGTAACAACAATAACAACAACAACAACTGCGACGACAACAACAACTGCGACGACGACAACAACAACAACACTGCGGCGACAACAACAGAAACAACAACGACAGTAACAACAACAACGACGACGACAAAACAACAACACTGCGACGACAACAACAACGACAGTAACAACAATAACAACAACAACTGCGACGACAACAACAACAACAACTGCGACGACAACAACAACAACACTGCGGCGACACACAAACAACACACAGTACCAACAACAACACTGCAACGACAACAACAGAAACAACAACGACAGTAACAACAACAACAACAACGACGACAAAAACAACAACACTGCGACGACAACAACAACAACAACAACTGCGACGACAACAACACTGCGGCGACAACAACAGAAACAACAACGACAGTAACAACGATCGTAGCTGCACCAGCATAGGCGTGACAGGAGCATTCTACTATCACTGCTACTCGTATGGATCGGGCCAGCTGAGGAAGCAACGAAGACCTATGTTTTCGTCCGAAGAAACACCGTCTCCCTCCTATTCTTTCTCCGTCTTTCTCTCTCTCTCGTTCCCCTTCTCCCCCTGATTTGGTAAGCTCGACCGTTGAACAGTTGTCAAAGACGAAAATGCCGCAATAGCCGCTCTTCCTGAAGTGAAGGAATAAGAAATGAAAAACGACGACGACGATGACATGGACGAAAGAAAACGTTCAACAACACGCTACACGACGAGAAGGAAGGGGAAGTTGTGCACATATGTCGATTTCTATACAACATAGCTTTATCGTTGGGGCAAAACCATGTACTGAGGTGGCTGAGTGGCTTGTTGCTGGAATTGCTGTTGTTGTTGTTGTTGTTAATGTTGAGCTGGTGGATTGTGCCAACAAGCACCGCTGATGGCGTAACTCGTCGTAAAGAACGAGATAAGAAGAGGAAATATTGTATTCTAACGATTTTCGAGGAGACGCTGACCCATGGTTACGCTCACAACAACGATGAGTGAGGAGTCGCAATGCACACCAGGCGGCGATCACTGCACTATGGAAGAGAATGACTGTTATCCCCATTTTTGTTTACATCGACTTTTTAATGCAATTTTTGCGACACCGAGGTTGCAGCAGCACGTCGTCTCGTCCAATGATTAGTATTATGCATGCTGTAATAATAATACAAATAAGTTTTATTACATAGAAATAGGCATCGAGAGATGGGTGGACAGACGAACGAGCAGTGTTGTTGTTTAACGGGAATCGAATTGCCTTTGTTTCTACTAGGTTAGTAAAGGTGTTCTGTTTCTGCTGAGCTCCGTGATTTATGAGAAATGCGCAATGAGAGTGGCACCATGCAATCACGCCGAACGCTTGCGCCTTTGCGAATCGTCGCCGCATTCAATCGTCGTTGTCTTCCATTGCCTCTCCATCCGTACACTTTTAGCCATTGATTGACGAACATGACGACAGTGCATGATATACACTAGATCTCTTATGCATGACAGAAACGCTGTGACTCGTCAATTTAGCATGCTATGCTGATACTATTAAGCCGTTTGGTAGCATTCGTTGTATATATATATATATATATATATATATATACATAAATATTTGTAACCATGTTTGCGTGTACGTGTGTGCTTTATCATCAATTGTCGTTTTTTTTATAGAACAAAGTTCGTGGTTTTCCATGTTTCTACTTCGGACTGTCGGCTACCAAACGCTTTTATGGCTTGCACAAAACCACCAACGCCAAGAAATTGTTGCTGTCGTCGTCGTCGTAGTCATCAGAACTGCTGCCGTTATTGTGGTTTTTGTGCTGTTGTGATCGTCGGATTGTTGTTGTTGTCGTTGTTGTTGTTAGTTATTGTTATCGTGTCTAAGCGTGCTCTCGTTGTTCTTCCAATCATGATCGTTGATACACGGTGTTGCTGTTCCTGTTGACGCTTCTTCGCTTTTATTTTGCTGCTGCTGTTGTTGTTGCTGCTGCTGCTATCTGTTTGGCCTATGGAAATCTTCTTTTTTCCTCTTCCCCTTTTGGCCCGTCTGTAATCGTCGTCAGATAGACAATGCCGAGCAAAGGGCGTGAGTGGTGCAGCATAACAGACTATTTATGACCACCACCACCACCACCAGCGTTACCATCAGTGTGATTTGTGTACCGGCGGCATTACCGTATACGGCGCTGGCAGTTGGCTATTTTAAATACCCGTCGTTCCGGGTTCCGTCTGCGATACATAAACGTACGTAGTCCGTATGCGTGGGGGGTAGCAGGCGCCGCTAACCGCTGTCGATTTCCATACATTAAAAAACGCAGGAAGACATCTCGTTGACGGGGAAACCTGCTGCCGATGTCTCTCTGTGGTATGTCTGCCTATGTGTGTATCTATGTACCTTTTGTTGTCGTGGCTAGCGCACAGAAAGCACACAGTTAGTTCCACAACTGCTCAAACCAGTCAATAAACTGGCCTAAAGCACTGCCACGCTTTGCACTGATTTGATATGGATCTATGCAGAGTTCGCCAGTTCAATGTAATTATTTGTATGTAATGGATGCTTCAAACACAAAGTAATCGTTTTTCTTCGGGTCTAGTAACGGAGTTGAGTCATTTAGGTCATTAAGCTGCCATGATTACTAGCATCAGCACAATTATTTTACTTATATTAAGCATGCATATAACATTGATACTCACACTGTCATTGTCAGATGTTCTTGGCATGCCATTCGAGAGAGGCAGTGCAGAGATCTCTTCGTAAAGGCCAAGCAGGGAGACGCGTAATACTTCGTACTCTTGGCTTGAGAGCACAGTCAGTTGACCGATGCACTCTGTGTACTTCTCGTGGAAGATCGAATTCGAATAGACTACGTGATTATAGCCATGAACTATACACCTGGTATGTGGCGACTTTACCTGGCAACTATGTGCCTGGTACGTGGCGACCAGACGTGGCGATTGTTACATGCAAGACCTGACCAAAGCTAAAAAAAACCAAAAGCGCTGAAAATACCCAGGTACTTAACCTCTTGTCAAACTCGTTTAACATTATTTTTGCAATTCGAGCCAAAGCTTTTGAATGGAACTGTATGCGGACGTCGCCTTCAACCTCAATTGAATTATCTCAACAACCGGTGCACAGTCTGACATTAGACTCATAAAGCGACTCGTTACCCACGTTGCCATGATTACTGAAATTCACTAATTACAACGAATAGTTTCAGAAGCACAATACGAGTTCTTGGTATTTTACTCTTTATATATATATATATATATATATATATATATATATATTAGCGTTCGTCTTTTGGTAGCCCATCACGAGTTGTAACTCACGCTTGCTTGCTTTTAAAGTTAGTGTCCTATTCTCACTGATGAGTATCTTTGGTTTCGAAGTGTAAACATGTTTACCTGTCTCTGTAGAATCGGAAGTGGTTTTCGATCTAACGCGCTTTTTTCCTATTAGGCCCACAGCCTCATTACTACACCAGCACTACTAATACGTCTGATATAGTTTGTTTCGCAGTGAGCTTTCTTCGTCTCAGCTGGGATTTAGTACTTGCGCCAGAAAGTCTACCGTTCAAGATAGGATCTAGACTTTGTATCCAGTCGAGTCAGACTTAGACCTATGTACGGGACATGTGCAATACATACATGTCGTGCTCCCAGATTACTTTATGTTGAATAGCGGCAATCGGACATAAACGAAGTGCATACTTCGGTTGACGACGTACACTCAGCCTTGTTGGGCTGAACGGTAGGCCCTTAGATAGACATTTAAGGCATTTCTTTCACTTTGACCTATTAGGAGAATGAGACGAATTGTATGACTCTGTAGGTGTCTGCGTTTGTATGTAAGAGCACAGTGCAAGTGGTGGGCCACGTGCGACCACTGCGTCAGCTTCTGCTGAGAGCGGCCACTGAAGTAGAACTGTTCCGAGCTTCTTTCATCTTCGGTTGATCGGTGGGTTTTGTTCTGAGGCTGCGCACACTTCGCGGGCGATTGTGCACGCGTCCTCGTCATCGTCGTCAATTAATTTGTCACCAGCCCCGTCGCCACTAATTGGTGCCGTGTAAATAAGAAAGAAAAACGAAAAAGAAAGGAACACAGAAAAAAAAAGGAAAGAGCCTTTGAAATCACTATCACCACCCCTGTATAGAACCAACTGTCTAGCTGTCTCGCTAACGTAGCTGCGGACGCGTCCCTGTTCTGATGCGAAGTTCCGAGAAGCAGTTGTAGGCAGCTCTGTTTGTTGTCTGCTGCAAATTACTCGAGCGGATTACACCACTGCTTTTCAATTTAATAAAGTGCATTTTTATGTCCTGGTTGTGCGTGTTTTTTTTTGGGGGGGGGGGTGCTTCTTAAGCTTCGGGTCACAGTATTATTGATTTTTCTTTTTGCGCGTTTTGTCTTAGGCGTGGCGTAATGCGGCGTCACGCAGGCTGAAAATCAGACTGGCTTTGCTTCTTGCTCATTGATCCAATGTTTGGCTAGTTTCGCCTGATTTCACGTTCTTTTTCAGACCGTTTCATTTATCAAGGTCCATTTTGGTATAGGCACCGCATCATCGCTTCGTTTCACAGTTGAGTCGTCTGCGGTGTATGTGTTGAGCAACAATTTGTCTTGTTTTGTCTGAAAAAAACGCTATACTTTGGCATTGGTCCTTTTTTATTGTCCCGGCCGCCGAGAATTACGTATTATTATTAGAGCGAGCCTTCGAGAGCCTCGAGCTCCAACTGGCATCTTTCTACCTTGATCGACGCCTTTTTTTGGAACGGTTTGTCCTGAGTTAGATGAGCTAAACAACTAATAATAATATTTTTTTCTCAAATGTTTTTTATATTTACTATAATTACTATTATTTACGGATCTCAATTAGCACAATTGTAAAGCGTGAACGTCTGACTGATCTTTATTCTTTCCTAGCCAAGCCCATAGCGCCTATAATAGAAGCCGCGTCCCCCCTACAGAGAGTTCAAATTGTAGGTGGTTCATTATTATTATAGGCCGCTGGCGTGGAAGGTCACTGTCTCCGACACGTACGTCCTCGGCTATCGTGGGTTAGCCAGCGCGGGCCTCGGCTTTGTCCTTCTTCAACGGAACATGTACAAACGGCGCCTATGCACGCATTTTCCTGAATACCACGTTATAACGGCATTCGGTTTCGAGTCATCTGGAGTTTGGGGCAAGGATTCACTCAAACTTACAAAATAGCTTGAGAAGAAGCTTTCTGAGGCCACAGCGGAGCCAAGATCGACCGCGTCCTTCCGACAGAGAGAGGGTGTCTTTGGGACTGTAGACAGGCAACGCCAAGATGATGCTGAGTGGTCACCAACGTCCCAAACAATAATAATACAAATAATATCGTAAATATTATATAATTAGTATGTTAGTAATTGTGAAACCTGTACATATTAATATTAAACTCTCGTTCCAAATAGAAATGATTACTATTATTAAAGGCGGGAACTGCAGACGCCGACAACGGCTTCCGGCATTTTTGTTTTCTTTTGCAGCAAATTACTTCTCTTAGGTGATTTCGAAGTGGGACTGGCTGTTCAGCTCAATGGGCCGTATCGTGATGCCAGTAAAGGGACGGATTGGTGCTAAATTAATGTCGATAATAGCTTGTTTACATCAAAGTTAACTGACTGGTGAGCGGGGACAGAGACGTGATTGTGTTGTTCTTGTTGTAGTTCTACAGAGACGAAGCAAAATGACGTGCCAAGCGACGTTCATTGTCGTCGGTAGTTGTTTCAAAAACGTGTCATTCTTTAAACGGAGCTGTGTCGTTGCGCTCCTCTGAACAATCCTTATGATGGAAAGTAGGAGTTAAATTTGAACGCTGTTTGCGACTTGTACTTGACGTCATTCACTTGACGTTATTATATTCGCATCTAATTTCGAACATACACATATATATATATATATATATATATATATATATAGCTTTAGAACAGCGGGTGGGTTAAACGCTACAGCGGTATTATTCGGTGCTGTACCAACGTTTGATGCCAGTTTTGGCTGTAGAAGACACACCGGGCTTCGTGTGTGTATGTGTGTAACGAAGATGGAAATTAGCTTAGTGCAATGTGTGCTGATTTCTCTGAATTACGAACTGCTGTGATTTCGCTGATGCAATCCGCATTATCTCTCGGAGGCGTCTGGGACGCCAGACCGCATCGGATTGCGCAAGTGAGGCCAAGAGAGAGAGAGAGAGAGAGAGAGGGAAAGACACGAGAAGAATGCAGAAACACGAGCGACGCGAAA
Source organism: Dermanyssus gallinae (assembly GCA_003439945.1). NCBI lineage: Eukaryota > Metazoa > Arthropoda > Arachnida > Mesostigmata > Dermanyssidae > Dermanyssus > Dermanyssus gallinae. The sequence continues at coordinate 210,519 of QVRM01006946.1, forward strand.
TATTATTATTATTACTACTATGACATGAACTATTACCGCTCGTCGGAACTGCATGAGAGATTCGCGCTCTTCTGACGATATCCGTCGCGCGCGCGAACATCTTCAGTCTGCCGCTGTTGTTATTGCTGAACTGTTTGATTGCTTGCTCCGAAGCGATGCATCTTCAAACCCTGTTTATGTCTCACTCTGTCATTTTCTCTCCCTATATATATATATATATATATATATATATATATGTGTGTGCATGTGTTTTTCTTCACACTGTCGGATGTTACATAACGTGCGGGCGGTAAAGGCAGTGGCGGGAACGGTAGCAAAAGCAGCAACATCAACGCGCATACCGTATGGTTTATCGAGTTGTTTTTAGCGGTCGATTTGTGCATGTTAGCAAGTCGATCACATCGTCGTCGATGTCGCTGTTTTAGGCCTGGCTGGACCAGTCTGCACGCGGGACCGTTCTAGCTTAGCAGTAGGCTCGAGATGCACTAAAAGCACTGTACACACGTATATTCGCTACCAATGACCATACATTTGAATATTATTCTAGTTTGCAGCGGCCCAAATAAAGGAGCACAGCGTGCCTGCAAAAGACGCCCAAAAGAAGGCCGAATTTTTAGACCGATGAGTTTTTGCCGGATACATCATTGGTAAATGGTCTCTAAAATGCCCTTCTTTTTGTGTATATAGCTAAACGAAAAACACACTCATTAATATGAGATTGAAGAGGCGGAAACAGGCGTGATCATCGAATTTTGGGCTTCTGATGCAGAGAGCGCCTACGAGCGCGCAGCGTTGAAACTCAACTGACTTGTTATGCCTATGATAGCTTCATTGTAAAAAGAGGGCTGTTTAGTTCAAAAAGCTTGCAATTCTTGGGTCTGCGTGAGTGCGTCTAAACATACGTAAAGCATACGCATCGTTTCAAGAGTGTGTGGGATCGCTGGCCATTTGATTCACGTCAGTCTGAGGGCATACACAACATTTCTCGAGTAGAGGATGTGGCGTAGCCTTAAATGGATGAAATGTATGAGGATCCAAGCGAGAGTTTTTCCGCACATCTAGAAATAAACGTGCTATTCCGCGAGATACCGGTTTAAATCCTTGAAAGCATAACTCAAAATGTTTTCTAAATGTTAGAGCTTAGTTACCGTATATATATATATATATATATATATATATATATATATATATATATATATCTAAGGACAAGGCTTTGAAACTCCCCACCACGATATTAGGAACATTTTTCAATGCATGTACTATATATGCGAACATGAATAACGTAGGCATCACGGTATTTTGGGGGTATCTTGATATCATGGTGGTATCAAGAGCTTTGCGTGTGAATGTGTTTTCCCGTTTTACGATATGAATGTGGGGGTTCTGAGATCGAGCGCGAAACTGGTTGTGCCTCCTCCGACGACGCACCCGCGTGGGTCGGTTTAGGTGGTTTGAATAAGGTAATCTGCTAGTCGGTGCTCATACGAACGTTTTGGCGGGTAAGTACTGCTCCCAGATGGTCCCACCCGCAACAACAAAGATAATGGGCTCATCTTTCTTCGTCTTGGTACACTCGGTTCGACGAGTTAAACAGCGGCCACTCTCGAATGACTGACGACTGGTTGTTGTTGTTGTTGTTGTTGTTGGTGTTGTTGTTGTTGTTGTTGATGGTGGTGTTGGTGTTGTTTTTGTTGTTGGTGGTGATGTTGTTGTTGTCGTTGTCGTTATTGTTCTAATTAGTGCCAGTTGCAACGGAACACTCTCTCTTATCTGATAGATGGCCAATAAACAGCTGTACCTATTATATGATAGATATTCCCAGATGGTTCCATGTGGGAGTGCATACATCGGGGAAGCATTGCGTCATCAGGCGGACACGGCGAACATAGTGAGCATCATGACTAACGATCTTTGATCATGGGTTCGATTTCGGTTATGCGTTTCATAATCATTTCGTGCCCTAAATACCGAGAACGCATATTGCCGACCTTGGTGGAGGAGGGCGTCTGTGAGAATTAGTTTGACGTGTGCATCGCTGACCGGTGTCGCTGACAAAGACGGGAATTCCCTCAGACGAACAGGCTTAAGAAGAAGGTGGGAACGCTTCGACTTTATCTCGTCGTCGCCATCGTCTCTCTCCCTCTCTCTGTATATATATACATATATATATATATATATATATATATATATATTTCTCCTGCCCTTTTTTCTCTCTCTCGAGTGTGAGAGCTTTTTGATGGGCTGGTATATATATATGTATATATATATATATATATATATATATATAAAGCAATGTAATAAATTGATGTGAGTATTCGTCACATTTGTTGAGCATAGACGTTTTTTTTTATTTGAATGACTTACAAGTGTATGTTTATGTACCGTATTTGCACGAGTTTCGTCAATATCGGAGAATAAAAAAATTAAACTCATTTGAGTTAGGGCATCGTCGCTTGTGTCGTTGTGGCAGTATGTAATATCATATTTTCATAATTCCCGCAAATATATTTTAATTTTCAAATATGTGCACAAAACGTAAGCGGAACAAAAAAACACGCATAGTAAGCCCTCGGCATCTACCAATTATGCATCGCGTCAGCATCGAGCCCGTTTTTACAGAGTCGCAGGTCACTAACCACTTCGTCCCGCTGGCTATTTATATATGCCTCACCTAAACGTTGAGTACGCTATGTTCGAAAATCGTACCTCAAAGAGTAAACATTTGTGCAGCCGGTCCATCATGTGTCTGATTTGCCGATGTGTAAACTTAGAAACTTTAATTTGCGGTTGTACATAGCGGTGTGTTTACTTCTGCGTCTTCCTTTTCTTTTGGGGATAAGGTGCTTAAAAAGGCGGAAGGAGAGCCAAGGTAGGAAGCAGCGGCAATTTTAATCAGCAATATTAACGACACCAGTAACTTCTACAACGGAAGTGTAGATCACGACAGTCACATTAATAGCACAGCAGAAAGCGTTGGCCAATACAAAAACATAATGGAAAGAATATTAACCACAAACCTCAGCGCAGCACCAAGCAAGAACAATAGCTATGATACAGCGTCGCGGAGCAGTAAACCCGTATAAAGGATGCGAGTGGCAATAACCGTAAAACCACGAAAAGGTAATAAATGCGATACTTCCGATCGGAAGAAGGACAGTTGTAGTAAAAACAATAACAACAGCAAAGACAACAATTATATTAACCACAGCAGCAGCAGCAACAAAAATAAATTTGCAGCGGCAACCAAACTAACAACAACAAGCACAACAACAACAACAACAACAACAACAATGATAACTACCACGGCAGCAACAACAACAACAATGATAACTATCACGGCAGCAACAACAACAACAATGATAACTACCACGGCAGCAGCAACAATAACTAAAATAGCAATAATTCGCAGCAGCAGCAACTATACCAAACTATAGCAATAATTCTCAGTAGCAGCATGAACAACAGCTGCAGCAACAACAACGACAAGACCAACACGTGGCTATCTTGCGAAGAATGGCGACACGATACATATTTTTTGCTGCTCTTACTGGTAGCACCGTTATGTATCAAGACACCAAGGTAGATCCGCTGTGATCCGTTGTTGTTGTTGTTGTTGTCGTCGTCGTCGTCGAGGTCGGACCGATAAAAGGCGTATTTTCTGATGCGTCGACGGACGCACGCACGGACGGATGAAGGTGATGATGCTGATGAGGACGATAATAGTGGCACGCATAATGAAGATGACGATTCGGCGTTAGGCGTAACGTTCGTTACGTTCGTTACCGTAACGTAATTGCGCTTAGTTGTTCTTGTGTAACTAGTCCTCGATCAATCACCGTAGTGATGACAATCGGCATCGTCGTTGATCGGCGCAGCTAACCAGTGCACAGATAGATGTGCCGACATCGTGCGTGTATGAACGGGCTGGGTTGGTGACATCTTTCGTTCAACCGGAAAGTGGAGATCTGGAGCTCTACCACTGATGCAGACAACTAGGAAGAACGAAGAATTCGTTCGCTCCCGCAATTGTTGACGACTGTCGACGCGAACCCTAATCGTCACAACGTCGTCATCACTGTGCTTGCTATTGTTGCGTTGGTTCGTTGATGCTGCTAACATTAGTGCTACCAACCACCTTCATACCACCACCATCACCACCACCACCACCACCATCATCATCACCGCGATTGTTTTCCCTATATCCTCATCCTTCATATCATCAACATAATTGTGTAGCGCTGAGTTTCGCATGTGTTGCGAGTGATCAGTGAGACGCGCGTAAGCGGCCGGGCGGCGATCCCTGGTTGGACGGCCGAGCAGGGCCGGAGGGAGCAAGTTGGGGTTGCGGGCGGACATTATCCTCCGTGCCCCATCGAAACGATATACAATGATTGTCCAGTTGGCTTTAGCGGTGGCTGCTATCTCTGTTTCTTTAGAGTATGTTTCTTTATCTGCTGCTGCTGCTGCTGGGGTATCGCTGACCTCTGTGGATCACGGTCGCCCATTGGACTACTGTGCACATGGCGTTGTATGTATGTTGTGCATCGGCGCACATCAATCGAGCTTAGCCTCGGCACAACTATCGATCTTTAGCCATAACTTGGACACATCATACATGTGGCTCTGTGTGTGAGTGTGTACAGGGTGAGCCATCTCCACCAACTCCACCATCATCACCCCCAATATCACCACCAGTACTCCCCCCCCCCCCAGTAATCATATTGACAACAATAGACAACAATACTCGTCGAGTTTTACAAGAAGTTCAAGAAGTTACAAGAAGTCGTCAACATGATGATGCCGATGCTGATGGTGACGACAGCAATCGTCATAGCCACAACAACCACCGCCACAACAATAATAACCGCCAGAACATCAACAACAATTGCTGTGATAATGGGGCACAGCAGAAGAAGCGATCTACTGTCAGCAAGAATGGCTTCTAGGCGTTTGATGCACGTTAACAGTAGTAGCAGATACAGCAAATCGAGCCCGGTGGCGTGCTGTATTAAGTCTGCGCCTCGCGACCGGACGAGAAGACACTAGATAGGTGCGCGGGTTCGAGCCCCACCGTTGCCCAACATTTGCACTAATGGAGGTCCGTCTATGAATCAATCAATGTAAAAAACAGTTCCGTGGACGTTAAATTTTGGCTGAGAGGGTCAGCCCGAAAACCTAACCTTAGTAGTAGTAGTAGTAGTAGTAGCAGCAGTTGCAGTACAACAACAGTAACAGTAGGAACAACAACATCATGGAGATATTTTTTAATGCTGGTTTTACTACTGCGATCACCACTGTCAGAGCTAGGACAACAGCCGCCAATACTGCTACAGTAACACAACCACAGTAATAATAACAACAACAACAACAACAATGACAACAACAACAACAATGACAATGACAACAACAACAACAATGACAACGGAAGAAAATCAACAGCAATAACAAAAACAACGGGAACATCCGGGACCGCTCCCCCTCCACCTCCACAAAAAAAGGCTGATTTACGAGTTATTACTATTTCTACTACTACGATTCCTACGGCGACGACGACGACGACGAAGAGCATCGCTAGCACTGGCACCGTTACTGGAAGTGAAGATGCACCAGTTAATGGTGCAGCATCGATCCACACTGCGTGTCTCCCTCAGTCTTTCTGTCCGCCCGCCCGACCGCCCGCCCGCTTGTCAGTCAGTGTGTCTGTTTTGTGTGTCCGAAGCTGCCTCTGCTGCGCGTGGTGGTGCGTTTTCGTCGCCGTCGAACCCTGGTTGGCTGAGGAGTGATCTGGCTGGCTGGCATCTCGTCGATTGTCAATCAGTCAGTCACGAACCGAACGAACCGGACGAACGAACGAACGAACGAACGAAAGTGTCAACGAAACGAGCAAAAACACGACGAAAAGCGGAAAGATGCGAATAAAAACGAACCAACCAACCAACCAACCAATGAACGAACGAACACACGAACGAAAAAAGTGGAAAACGAGGAATAAAAATCATCAGCTCTGTTTCTCCATAACAGGATCATGCGAGCGAGAGAACGCATCCGGACAGCCGCAGCAGCAGAGGGCGGCGGCGGCGACAACAAGAGCAACAATAACAGAAACAACAACAGTAACAACAACAGCAACAACAACAACAACAACAACAGCAACAACAACAACAGCAACAATATCAGCCGTAGCGACCTGTTGGTTTCGTCGGTGTTTGCCTCTGGCGGCGGCGGCGGCGGCCGGCGGTGGTGGTGGTGGCGAACGCTAACGCACAATGCGTTGGCGCGTCATTGTCGAAACGTCTGCCGTGTTGACAGTTTCCGCCAGCTCGCAGGTCGGCCGTCAGGCAGGCGACAGGAGGCAGCAGGAGGAGGTAGGAGGCAGGAGGCTGGCTGAGAGATGGGACGTTATCTCCAATAGCGATGACAACGAAAATGCTTTCGACGAAACGCGGTGCTGCTAACATCTCTGTCGCTGCTGCTGCTGCTGTTGATACTGATCTTGATGTTGAAGCCGTCACCAAAACAACAGCAGCAACAGCAACAATGACAACAACAACAAACACCAAAACAACAACAACAACAACAATGGCGACAAAAACACCAACAACATTAACGATGATGACAACATCAGCAACAACACTAACGACGATGATGATGATGATGATGACTCAGCATTCGCTGTCGGTGTCGATGAATGCCGATGGATGGACAAATTGTGTCGTCCTCTCCCGCCTTCAACCACCCCACCGCTATCTCGAACAACTAACCAACAACCCCTTCCTTCGGTCCCCCTCCGTGGCGCCCACGGCCTGCCGGCGGTTCACAGTCGTTTCCAGCAGCAGCAGCCAAGCCGACAAGATGACAACGTGCAATAGATTAGCGTACGCAACAGCGTCAGTAAGAAGAAATAATAATAATAATAATAATAATAATAATAATAATAATAATAATATAATAATAATAATAACAATAAACAAGGGTATAATTATATGTACCGGTAATATCATAATCACTTATATACTAATTATATAATATTTCCAATATTATTATTGTTTGAATGTCGATGGCCACCCAAAATCATATTGGCGTCGCTTCTCTGTAGTTTCAATGACACACCTCTGTCGGATATAATAATAATAATAATAATAATAATAATAATAATAATAATAATAATAATAATAATAATAATAATAATAATAATAATAATATGGATTGAGGAGCGGGGGTGGCCTAGGCGGGTACACGTTTAGATCCCACAATTATAGGGAAACACCGAAATATTGAATAAATAATAATAATAATAGTAATAGTAATAATAATAATAATAATAATAATAATAATAATAATAATAATAATAATAATAATAATAATTATTATTATTATATTATTATTATTATTATTATTATTATTATAATAATACCCTGTGGGGCTAGAGAAATCTGTGCTATAGCATATACGACAGCATTAAGCAATTTTAACACAAAGCTCGACCTTGAAAGTTGGAATAATCTTATGATGCTTCCGTCATTGATGTTTCAGAAGAAAGAAAGATAATTCTATTAGGCCCATAGCATGCGAACTAACTCTACGAAGAACGGCTTCAAAGATTGCGATGGCCATGAACAAACGGGCAATTGTTGCGGCGGTTTCACCCCATCAAATGGGTGTTGCCATTAGAGGAGGAGCGGAGGCTACTGTACACGCTACACGCGCTTTTCTGGAAGCAGAAGGACCGACAAAAGTACTAGTTAAACTAGACTTCCGAAACGCATTTAACACAATAAGAAGGGACAGCATTTTCCACAAAGTAAAGAGAAAAGCCCCACGACTCTATCCGATGATATGGCTAAGTTATAAAGATTTCTCAATCCTCGCTTGGAACGCAGATATAACCATAGAGTCACAAACTGGCATTCAGCAGGGAGACCCATTGGGACCAGCTCTGTTCTGCCTCGGCATATCGGATCTGGTATCAAGCCTACAGAGCCCTTTCAATGTCTGGTACCTAGACGACGCTGTCTTGGGAGGTCCCGCAAATGTCGTAGCGAGAGATCTGCAAACTATACTGAACTTTGAGGAACCAGGAGGACTGACTCTCAATGCAGCCAAATGCGAGGTTTTAGCTGTCGGAGGCACCCTTCAAGATCAGGCGCAAGCTATACAATAAATCATGGAAGCACTTCCTGGGATATCTTGTGTAACTCAGGGTAACCTAGATGTTCTAGGTTCTCCCGTAATGGCCGAAGGAACGAGACGCGCTCTCGATGCTAAACGAGAGACCCTGGTAAAAATTCGCCCACGACTGACCAGGATGCACCCGCAGGTGGCTCTGTGTCTATGGAGACACAGTCTTGGCTCACCAAGATTTGTCTACATGCTACGAACATGTCAGACCTTGAAATACATGGGGGGTCTTGCAGCCTATGACGAGCCCACCAGAAGCATTCTAAGCGAGGTACTTAACATTAACTTAGAAGGAAACATGTGGGAGAGAGCTAGCCTCCCCATCGACAACGGAGGCCTTGGAATAAGAAGAGCTACGGATCTTGCTGCAGTGTGCTATGCTGCATCCCTGAATCAATTTGGCTCCCTGGCAGAATCACTTCTTTGTGAGGAAGCAAAGATTGAACTGAAAAAGGCAACCGCGGTGGCAGACGCCACAATCAGGAGTCAACTCGATCCTGGCCCTCTGAGAGAGCACGTGAGTCAAAAACTTCTTGACGCGTACAAAAATAAGAAGTCCGCGCAAGATATAATGAATAACCTTACATCAGCAAGAGAACGTGCCGTCTTTCTAGCGGCTCAACATCCTTTCAGCGGGGGCTGGCTTCAAGCGCTGCCCTCCCGTCAGCTTGGTACCATGCTGGATCCAAACCCCTTCCGCATGGTGTCAGCTCTTAGGATAGGCGCCCCCGTCTGCCAGCCCTTCACGTGCCTCTCATGCGGCCAACCGGTTGACTCGGACGGTCTACACCCGTTAAGCTGTCTAAAAAGCCCCGGCAGACTTACAAGGTACGCTGAACTCAACGCCATAGTGAGAAGAGCTCTTAGAAGGGCAGGGATACCATCTACGCCCGAACCAGTAGGTCTTAATGGCAGCAGTGAGTTGCGACCTGACGGGGTCACCATCCCGCTGTGGTCGCACGGAAAATGCCTTGTATGGGATGTAACGGTTTCATGCACGGCGGCGTTATCATATTTACGCCACAGCGCAGTCGAATCGGGATGGGTAGCAGAACGTGCGGATTCTGAAAAACGGAGGAAGTATCTAGAACTATCTAGAAGCTACCACTTTGCACCCATTACATTAGAGACACTCGGCCCCATCAGCACAGGTACAGCAAAACTCCTGTCATCAAAGACATCGGAAAACGAATCGAAGACGTTACGGGCGATCGACGCGAGGCCATCTTTTTGAGACAGATGATGTCTTTGGCCGTGTGTAGAGGGAACGTGGCTTCCATTATAGGCGCCATGAACTGACAGAAAGCGAACAGAGCAGGATAAACATGATTTAAACGTTCATACCTCACAACTGTATTAACTAAATAATAATAATAATAATAATAATAATAATTGGGACAGTATCGGCAGGTTACAGCCAATGCTGGCTGGATGGATTTATTATTAGCACATACACACACATGTTACGCCATGTTCTATGAGAAGCTTTTTGAGTGGCGGCAGCTGAAGCGGACATGTTGGACATGAGAGCTAGTGATGAAGGTTGCTTGGATAGAAGACGGTCATGAGGGGCGCCGTTGAAACAGCGTTAAGCGGACTAAAGGGAGTGGGGCGGCTTGAGAAATGCGAAAGTGAGCGATCGAAAGCGCGCGACCCAGCCAGCGACTGAACGGGGAAAAAGAAAGAAACCAACAAATGAACGAACGAACGAAGAACAGAGTTGACCCACCGTGGCTGGCTGCTGGGGGTAGCGCACGGGGTGCTGCTGCTGCTGTAAATTGGCGCTGAAAATCAGCAGCTAGAAGTTCGGAGAAACGAAGCAAAAGTAGGTAGTACGTCATGCTTCTATAATAATTATTATTATTGTGTTCGCCGCCGTGGATACAGCATGATGCACCGGATACACAGCCGCGTATGGATGGCGATAGAGAGAGAGAGAGAGAGAGAGAAACGAAAGGAGAGAAATAGTAAAAAAATTCCGACTCTGCAGGCCTTTCAAACAGTTTAGAAAGGTTGACGAAATTATTCAAATACAATTGTTTCGAATATTTACCAATTATAACTAGAATTATACACAATAGACGTATAGATAACAGAGGGAGGAGAAGAAGAAATTGGTAACACTTCGATGCCCTCATCTCCGATACAGCAGTATCATCGTTGTCGTCATCATATGCCGTCGATTGTTATTGTTAAATGCTTCTTCTGCTTAGATTAACTGCCATAGTATAGCTCTTACCTTTGTTACCTAAAAGTACAGCTATTGTGTTAGCAATATTAGGAATATCTATATCGACGTCGTCACCCGATACGTCATACGATCTGTTTGGGTTTTCGGGGTGCTGAACAATGCTCCTTTTTGACGTAAATGAAATTACCAGACTCGGTAAACGTGTTGCTAGCTAGTGTGGAAACTGGACGCGTTTTGAAGAAACGTTACGCTGATTTCCGACTGAAGTCTTAAAACAGTTGTTCTCGGTTTTGGTTATCTTTTTTTTATGCTGAAACCTCTTAGCATTAATATGGGGGTTTACGGGAATCGTGATGTACATGCGTCACCACAGCCAGTGACTAGTCTGGGACTCACAAACCCACTAACACCCGCCTCCCCCCCACCCCCGACGTATCCTAACTGTCGTTGCTAATCATATTTTGGTAGTGTCCACGTGCTTCTCCTGTTTACTGTTTAGTGACCCATTTATGTGCAACACAGACACAATTTACTCAACACTGGCGTTAATAAAGATCGAATAAAGATTAATGGCTCAATACGAACGAGGTGTTTTCTAATTGTCAAGATATATATATATATATATATATATATATATGAAGGCCTAGGGGGCTAGCGCGTTAGTCATACTTGTCATCAACCGGGGTGTCTCCGATTCGATCCCGGTTGCTGATCGAATTCCGTTTGAGCGATGCTCGTTAAGAATACATGATTAACAATAACGCTGCGAGTCAGCGACCATGCTACTGCCACAGGGACTGTTGACAAAACCCTAGATATCTCAACATGTTCCCTTATGCTACCGCTTTAAGCGCCCTTGATACAAATAAGTGGCATATATATATATATATATATATGCAAAATGTTTTTTAAATAGTTTATCAATTTCAATGTCTTTGCCCTAAATTTTTTTTTATGTAAACGTATTGGGTGATAATCTGAACGAGCAAGGTCAGAACTATGAGGGTGGAACAGTAGAATATCTCAAGAAATCTAGCAACTTGTAGCTGGTCGCTACTGATGTATGTGGGCGGGCGTTGTCACGATGGAACATGGTGCCCATACGATTGCTCAGTTCGGGATGTTTTTTGATGATGTCTTACATTCGGTCAAAACGATTTAGCAGCTGGCAACAAATTCCACTGTTAGTCATTTCTTTGTTATAAATGAACCTTGCCATCCGCGAAGTAGAAGTAATAGCTCAGTAACCGGAAAAAGGTTCGAATTTACCCGAGAGATTCACGTACTTATGCATATATATTTATATTGCGTATGCATTCTTGCGATCTATACACACAGGTACATGCGCAGACTGGAAACGTTATATATCGAAAACAGAGCAATTCTGACACCCAATGAGCATGGCTCAGGTAATATATGTATATAAGCAGGCTGCAGGTAAGCAGATGGCTGCCTAATCCAATTTCTCTCTACCTATATTTACGCTATACACAAGCTAGAGCTAGACACCAAATGACTACAGGGCGGATAAAGTTTGGAGTGTGCTTGCGGGACTCTCTAGAAAGCTCGATTTCCAATCACCTTGATTGTTTGCCGATGCTCGAGCTCTAGGCACGAAGGTACAGCGAATTAATGAAATCATGTTAGAATTGCAGGGGACCTTACCGGTGGACCAGCGGACATACAAATTGTCGGATCAGAGAATTATTTACATAAGCTCCTGCTTAAAAAAAAGCCTCTTTGGTTTTCAAGCTACACCAGCTGATGAGCTGGTGTAGCTTGAGAACCAAAGAGGCCTAAATAAGATACGATACTTTACCAGAGTGGAGTTATGGACGAGCATACGTCACTGAAGAGCATCTTCAAGACCGTAGAACAAGTAAGCGAGATGCAGAGACAGAACTGGTTGACTTCGATGGACAACACGAAGCCTAACCTCATCCATTACCGAAGCCACACTGAGTAGCGTGGACTAAAGGACCTAACCTACACCACTATATTTATGGTTTGGCTATGCTGGCTCTGTGTCGGACAGACATGCTACAGACAATAGATCACGGGCTTACATTTTGATTCGGCAATAGGCCCCTGCCTGCATGAGTGTGGCGTTTAGATGGAGACAGTGGCACATGCCATCTTTGAATGCAACAATGGCTACTTTTGTTTTTTTATGGGACCGTCTTTTTCGGACGACAAATGCATTTAAATTTATTTGTTCTTTATTGAGCTTAAAATTTCGATAATTGCACATTTTTAACAATTGTAACAATTAAGGCCATTTTGCAGAAAAATATATTGCCCGTGTCTGCGCGTCAGTAAAGACTAGCCGGTGGCAGCCCTAGGTTTTGGAAGAAGGAAACCATCATGCACACTTCGTGTTTGCTTACTTGAAACGGAGATTCGCCACTCAAAAATGCTTAAAAAGACCCTCCGCGAAGAGAGTTTGTGCCGATCAGTTGTGCAGAGGCGTTTTTTATCTAGAAACGTATGTAGATATGCGCTCTCGTATGCGGATATATGCATAGTAAAAACTGAAATATATAGATATAAATCTGCATCATCAGTTTGCGCGATACATACGCGTCTATATATATATATATATATATATATACCGTCAGAAAAAAAGACTGATAATATGTTGGATGGAATGATTTTTATTTTCCTATTGTAATCATTATTATAACATGAATAGTGATAGTAATAAGTATCACGTCAAGCATTTGTATTAATATTATTATGGTTTTGATTCTTACATTATAGCCATGTCAACCTCATTGGCTTTCTTTTGTCAATAGGGTCACATCTATTACTGTTCAGCACTAGCGTATGTCCGGCTAGTAATAGCTCGGGTGCTGCTGTGCGTCATGCACTGGGACAGAAAAAATATATCTATTTGATCTAATATTTCGTCATTTATTTACAATTGGAAAACATTAAGTAGAACGACGTTCTGAGGATCTGTAACAGTACAGCCACTACCGCCATCCTTTTGACAATTGCTACTTGGGTCATTCATTAGTGTATTTTTGTCTATTTTTGTTTTTCTTAATTAAATACCGACGACTCTCTGACTTGTTTGGACCTAGTCAACCGTAGAACGGCGAAAACATCAACCTTACACCGTCCTTGACAGAACTTCAACTTCAGCTGACATGGTCACGTGTTTTACTTAACAATCATTGTTACTGGATGACTATGGCTGTTGCTGCGTTTGCTACGCAGCGTTGTATCGTCGCGACAGTGCTCGTCCTCAACTGGTGTTTTCGTTGTTGGTACCACAGTTTTGTTGTTGTTGTTGTTATTGGTATTTCTAGACTGTTAGGTAGGTGTTCTGATTGTTTTTATTTGCTGTCTATATTTGTATTTATGTATCATAACTCGCCTATCGAGGTTTTAAGCCCCAAATTATTTGCTGTTCCTGTCCCTTGTTGCTTTACTCTAATAACAACAACAACATCAACAAGAACAACGACACTACTTCTCAAGTAGTAACTCGCCTACGAGCCAAACGTGTTCAAATACTTAGTCCTATGATGAATTGATTCCCACATGTAACTCCGCACACACGTTTAATGCGCGGACGGAAGCAAGCCGCTCTGATATAACCAGCCACTTTTTCTTTGCGATCCGCTGCCATGGTTGCTATGGTAGCAGCTCACTTGTTGTTGAAAGGCTCGTAAATGCCTGAATAATAAATATTCTTCAAGAATCGCTATTTAGAGAGAGAGAGACAGAGAGAAAGGGAGCTTCGGAGTGAATGTCTTCCTCTGCGTTACTTTTGCGACGGCGAAAGTTCGACGCGCAGCAGTGGGGCCGCAATGCGTCGCGTTTTTTGGTTTTGTCAAAATAACTTTTCGTCGCCTCATCGTGATCGCAATTTCGGTCGATGACGACCTAAAAAGTGTCATTTGTTGTCTAGCTATGTTGCCTTGCTGGTGGCGGCAGTTTCGCTAGCTACCGGTGCTTCTGCTACCGTCTTTTTTCTGTTGCTTCATTCGCTTCGCTCACCTCCTCTTCCGGTCGGCTGTGCGTCATAGAGCGACATTCTGCGCGCCCTTCAGACGTCGTGCATTCTGGCATACAAACAAACTCACGGTTGGGCTCTTTCACTTTTTCACTCACTACTGATTTAACCGCAACCTACCCGCACCTGTCATCACCGCAAGTTACGCACTCATTATCACACACACAGGAACGAACGCAAATATCCTTGACGTATATACTTGACAACACGAGCGATACGGTGTCACGCATGTGCGCGTAGAGAAATATACTTCCTCATACGCACCTCTGCCCCCCCACCCCCCCCCCCCAACCCCACGCCAACCACACATGCATATCGCACGTATTGGGACAGGCGTCGTAGACAGGCGCTCGTAGGAGAACGCCTATGAACACAGAGGAAGAAACGTTTGGGGGAGCAACGGAGAGTATTGGTGGGGCTTGAATCATAAGAGAATGTGATCTCATGATCATCTACGGATTACACATGATATGAAGGAAGTGTGACAATAGCGTGACAACAACTGAGGTGCCGAGTGAAGACCGCCGGACAGAGCGTATGCGCATACTGATTGATAGCTCATGCCGTCGAACGGCTTAAATTGCGAAGGTCTTCTTCTCCCTTTTCTGCATAAACTCTGCATTGTTCCATGGGCTGTATCAATATATATGGCTCATATAATAACGGCGTAGATTTTTATTTGCAGTGGCTTTCCACTGATGCTACTATTAGTGCAAGAGCCGCACTTGCTACAAATTTGATCTTAATGTGATGACTCTTGCTGTCGCGATTTGCTTTTCGCTTTTCTGGGAAGAAGACCTCGAGTGTAGTGATTGTTTGCGTCGTGGTTGATGTTGTTATTTTAGTTATGTTGCCATTTGAATGCGAAATTGTTTGTGTACCAAGAAAAACAAAAACAATAAGGAGGAACATTTGAAAATTGCAGTTCTCACTTTACTGGCGAGTGTACAGGAGGTTACACACAAATACACACACGGTTTCCCGTACGGAATAGGATGCGTACGGATGCCACCCTACCCACAGGGTGAATACTTTCCTCTAACAGACAACAAGTTTGTGCCTTTTTGGCCAGGCTCCGGCGCAGGCTGTTAACTAATGAAAGAATCCTGTAACTCCTAAGTACTACAGTAGTTGACAATCATTTGCAATAAAAACTAGTGGTTATCACTCACCACAAAGAGCATGATCGTGGTTGATTATGGTCCGCTTCTATAATTTCTTCTTGCTCTATTTTTTCCTAAACGTCTGTGTTTCTTAGGCGTACGTTTATATAAAGCTCGTGCAGTCTACGTTGCAGTCCACAGATGTTGCTTCTAGCAAAATCTATATCTTTGTATACATTCTTTTTGCAGTTTTTAGATTGCTCCGTTTATATGTATATATATATATATATATATATATATAGAGTTGTTTTCCGTTTTCGATTTGCCATAGAGCAGTGTTACCAGCATTAACATAATTCTACGTCACGTATAGACAGCGAACATTACAAGTCGTGGCTTGTGGCTAATCGACGGATGGGTAAATGGCAGATAATGGTGGTTATGATTATGATGGTGATGATGATGATGATGATGATGATTGCGGCGTTGAGATGTGAGATTCAATGTTGAGATGTGGGGGCGATGGTGGCCATCAAGGCGGCTGTAAGTGTGGCCGGACTGCTACCGATGATGTTGGTCACGTTGGCCGGGCTGTGCTTATCGAGGCACGATAGGTCCAACGTGGAGCTCTTGTCGCCGATCGCGTGCAGTGTGACGAGCGCCAACGCGAGCAGGCTGATGCCGAACAGGTCTCCGAGCGCGGTGAGCAGCGGGATGGCGGCGTTGTCGGGATCGATGGCGCGCCGCCACATCAGGTAGACCATGCAGCGGGCGATGTAGAGAAGCATGCCGACCTGGAGCAGGGAGGCGCCCAGATAGAAGACGAGAAAGAGCGGGGTGACGACCGAGTCGCTCGTGAACAGCTGGATGACGTAGAGAAAGAGCATGTGGCCGGGCAGCGTCAGCATGAGCAGGAGGCACGCCGTCCGCGACAGATAGTGCGAGCCGAACAGCGTCGACACGGGATCGAGACACGAACGGTCGTCGTCGGCCGGATGCGTGCCGAGTCTCGATCGCCGGCCGAGAAACGTCGTCATGCGGCACGTCTGCACGACGACGAGGTTGCCGCCGACGCCCGAGATGACCTGGCTGGTAGACGGCCATACTGCGGTAGCACGCGCCCACCCTCTCGAGCACGTAGCCGGCCGACTGCGAGATGGCCATCGCGCAGAGGACCGGCGTCCAGCCGGAGATGAGCACCGCCTGAACCGTGCTGTTGTGGTACGAGATGTAGGCCCAGAGCGGGGCGGCGGCTAGAAACAGGACGATGATTGTCGGCGCCAGCCACCACAGATGCCGGTAGCTGTACAGCATCCAGGAGATGTACGAGAGGAGGGCGAGCGTCGTGATGTCGCCGAGCGACGCGGCCATCGGCGCCGACACGTTGTCCGGGTTGAGGTGGAACCGCCGGCTCAGGCTGACGATGGCGCACATGAGCAGGCCCAGCAGCAGGCTGGCCACGGCCGCCGTCATCAGCGCGCTGGCGCACAGCACGAACGTGTTGCCCAGCACGAACGAGTTCTCGGTGAACGTGTACACAGCGATGCTAATGATCGACGCGAGAAACGAGACGGCGATGGCCTGGAGCTGCGTCACGACGAGGTTGCCGGTGACGTGCTGCCACAGCTCGGTCGAGCTGTCCAGGTAGCCCATGTTTGCGGCCGTGCACAGGCGTGCCGTCAGCGTCATCTCGAGGTTGCCCTTGAGGCCGAGAAGGGTCGGCACGAGTCCGACGAGTTCCGGTATTGTCACGTAGTTCTCCCAGCCGACGACGGTGTCGAACAGCAAGCCGGTCGCCACCGTGCCGAAGCCGGCGGCGATGAACGGCCCGATCATCTGGTAGAACACCCTACGGATGGGCTCGCCCTCGTGGTCGTGCGAGTGGACATCGTTCAGTGAGTCGCGTGAAGCGATCGACGCGCTCTTTTCCAGAACGTCCTCCTTCGCCAACGAGGAGTTGACGTTGATGGAAAAGCTGGCGTTCGGCGCCTCGCAACTTCTCGGCGCGGCGCCGCGAAGCAGTTGTGCATGCGAGCGCTCCGAGTTGATCGAGCCGTCCGGGGATTGCCGGAAACCGTCGGAGATGGGCGAGTAAAGCCCGTAACCGGTGGTGGAGGCGGCGGCGGCGCCGCCGCCTCCGACGACAACAGGAACATGCCCGTCGGTCAAATCACAGCCGTCGTCTTCTTGTGTGAATGCCATGTTGACCGATCCGCCGTGCGACTGCAGCGTGAGCGGTCGACCCACGATAAGTTTTCGCTCCGGACTGCCTTCTGGTGACGACATGCTTTGCTTCGATGGTGGGTGGATGTGGTGAGGAGATCGTTCCGGTTGGGGGCTTCGAGAAGCCTTCTTACGTACCAACGCGGCGGTTGTCTTCTGTCTATTGTCAAGGCAATCAGTGGGATGGAGGGCCAGCAATACCGACCGCACCGAAGCTTAGGCTTAATGTGTGGCTCGCACACGGGCTAGCTGCCTACAGAGGAATACCATCAACCGTCAGAACCCAGCTTGTGATGCTGGTCAGACAGTCCCACTCTCTAGCAAGACAGATTCGGTCTTATTCCTTTGGTGGCGTGAAAAAGAGAAACGCGGCAGAGACAAAACCCCTCGTTGGCCTCTTGGACACTGGCCAATGTCTTGCTCGTAACTCCACAACTCCTATCTGTACTAGACCTAATCTTATAAGTTATATTACTCACTATTACTGCTGCTGCTGCTGTTGCTTCTGCTTCTGTGGCTACCAGCACCACCACTTTATTTTTCTTACTACTACGACTTCTATCAGGATTCTTACACTACTATATCACCACGGTGCGCGATCACTTAATTGGAAAATCCTATTGCCTGGACGAAACTAGGCGACGCAACGATCCGCGCGCAGCTGTTTCTGCTGGCGTCGTTTCAGCCTGGGTCGAGATCCATGGGGGGAAGGTGTTCGTTCTTATCACGACGGATCAGGGCGTATGTTGTCGGCGACCTTCCACGGTGCCCTCCAGAGTGGCGGGCGGCGGTGGCGGTGGTTCCTCTACCGATAGAAGCAGCGGGTCGGTTCGAAAAACCGAATGTTGACCGACCGATTGTGGGGTATCGCTTCGAGAGGACGCAGCTGAAAATAGTGCGGCCGGCTGGTCCTGCGCGTACGGCCCGGCTGCTGTTGCTGTTCTTGTATCGTCGCTCAACAACACGGGATGGTGATGTCGTTGACCGTTGTTGTTGCCTCTGCTGCTTGCCCCTGCCTCTGCTGTTATTCCTGCTGGTTCGAGTATCGGCCTTGGTCTCCGCCCTCGTTCGACTATTACCTGCCGCGGTGACGGTCTGTCGGCCGCAGCTTACACGTTGCGCTGTTGTGTTTAAGGCTAGAGCCAAAGGCAGTCAGTCAACTTGGCTAGCTGCCAGGCAGGTTTCCAGGCAGGAGTGTATATAGGGGATAAGTGGCGTCTGCCAGCTAGGAATATGTGACGAGAGGGAAATGGCCAGTGTGTGTTTGTGTTTGAATGTGAACGAGGAAGAACGTCAGAGAGAGAGAGAGAGAGAAATTGAGGGGAGTTCAACGTTCCTAAGCTCGCTTACGGTATGAAAGCGCAGCGCTATGCGCTGTGGTGATTCTGCATAGACTGGACGAGTCGATAAATTACACCTTTATTGGTGGCTGTATTTCCTCTCTTATTTGTCGTCTTCGTTTGCTTCTGTCTTTTGTTTTGCTTAGAGGTAGCTTGTGTTGTTTGTGTAGAATCTGAACTCTAGAGGCTGATGCGTCGCTTGACGTTAGCTTGATAGTCGATGCAGAGTTTCGAATCTCACACAGATGGCTGTACCTGTAAATGCGAAGTAACACAAAGAAGATAGATATGTTATATATATATATATATATATATATATATATATATGACGTGAGTCAAAAAGCTAGTAATGAGTGTTATCATAGGCGTCGTAACTGATAGATTTATTATTCACTTAGCATGTGTACCTAGATACATATTTTTTCGGACTTAAATAGGACTCCCTTTTATATCAGGGACACTTTAGCTTTCCTGCTAGTTTTGGGGAATTTGTTATCTCTTTTTTACCCACATTTTCCACCACAGCAGCTAGAATATGTTCGTTTTGCCACTAGGAACAACTAGAGTAACGGATAGGCGTGACAGAGGCGTTTAACAGAGGTCTAATAGGCCAATAAACAGTCCAATCGGCTCCAGTCGATTTGGCACGAAGCAACTAAAATCAGTTTGGGAGCCAAAGGTGTTACCTAGCCTACCTTAGTCGTTAGCTGGTGGCAAAACTATGAGCGAGGCGTGCGGGTGCCGACAAATAGAATAGGATCACTAGATCACTTCTTGCACTATTGCACTTCGGCAGAACTGAGACCTGCCACTCTCCCAAAACTGGGAAAGATGGGGCAACAAATTTTGGTAAATGCCGATTACGCCGACCGACACCAACGTTAACCACTTGATCGGCCAACTGCAAATTTAAAATTGACTTGTATTCGCTAACGGACGTCTGTATGAGCTGTACGGCTTAAGTGCCGTTACATACATGACAAACACAGTATAAGATGATGGAGTTGGATACACAAAATTTACATTTTACATTTATATATATACATAACTTGCATTCCCTAGCACGCACTACATGGTCATACACACGTCTGGGTGGATCGGCAAGTTCTAGTACCTTGCATTTTGCCGACAGACCGAGACTGCCAAGGTTTGTTTTGCTTTGGTTTGTTTTGCTTAGAAAGGTATCATTCGTCAGCTACACATGGGCTAAATTTTCGCACAATAAACGCCGCCAATCGGTGCCCGCGCTTATTGTTTGAGTTTATTTCAACGTAGTGTAATGAAAACGAGGTTTGTGTAACAGTCTTGACCGATATCTCACGCGTCAGAAGACTGGCAGCGAAATATGCTGAATGTTGAATTTTCAGCAAATGAACAATCGCCGGGAAATCTCCATATTGAATCTTAAAGCGGTAGCAGCGGATGTAAAATAACTCTGTGATTCGCCTATGTACGTATCATGGTCGTTTTTATATCATCACTGTTGTCAGCTACAATTGGCATGTCATTCGAGAGAAGCAGTATATATATATATATATATATATATATATATATATATATATATATATATATATATATATATATATATATATAGAGGAAACATAAGGTTCGGACAAATATCCATCTCTTAGGGATATAGAACAAACCTCTGGGCTATGTTGAATCGACCTGTTAAGCCGCATCACATACGAGAGCTGGTTTTGAGAACGCGATAGCCAGCGGTGAGACTGCAATATTCCCTACAAGAAAGTAGAGAATGAATTTGATACCGTTAGAGAAAGACGTAACAAAAGAACGAAAAGAGAGCGGGGAGACAATGACCGATGAATAAGCGCCACATGAGTGCATTGCTGTTTGAGCTAGTGGCTGATTAACGTACTAAACTCAGCTGCATACTAATAAAGGCATTCTAACGACACGAATCGTGATCCTATGACGGCTACCCGTATATATATATATATATATATATCTATATATATATATATATATATATATGTATAGAGAGAATAAGCAAGTTTTGGCGAAGTTTTGCAGTTGTGAGCGGCATTTCATTGAAATTGTCGTCGTCGTTGGGAAGAGTTCTGAAAAGTGAACGTGTTGAGTTTTTTCTTTTTGCTTTAACAGAGTGGCTGAACGTCTGTTTGCCCAAAAATGAACGTTCAGACCCCAGAAAGAAAAAGAAAAGCCCGCAAAAAGAAGCCGGTTTCTTATTGACTTGAAATGATTCAATGACCACAGATTCAAGACGAATAAACAAAGAACGCGGGCTCTTTGCTTACGCTTAATCAGCTTGTACAGGAAAACTCAAACGTACAACCCAGCCACGTTTTAATCTACATATATGTATATATATATATATATATATATATTCCACTGGTACCTTATCTTGGACGGTTATGCACGATTTAGAGATTGTTGATATCAGTCTTACAAGGACACGATATATATATATATATATATATATATATATATACATATTGAATTTGCCGGGCGATGCTATCAGAGAGCCGATCAGGGGATGGGCTTACAAATGGAGATAGATAAATACTTAAGAGACTGGCCAACGGCCATCAGGAGGCAAGGAGACGAGGTCCTAGTAGCTCTGCAAGAGCTGCCGAACACGGGGACTGCTCCGTTCTAGCTGATTGTCTGATAGTTTCTGATTTCTATGTAGAATATCGCCCCAAACTGTCATATTGAAGTTGAGGATATACTGGGTGTTAAGTTCCTGAGTCAGTCTCCAAGTTGTGTCTGTGTGTTTTTATCGTGCATTTAATGGTAATGCGGTGGTTTATTGAACAGTTGTTGTCGAACAACTGAAGTTGAACGTCGAATGTTTTGGCGTTTTAGATTTAAATCGTCTCTTCAAATTTTAAATGGTCGGCTGTCATATTTCTGTGTCCGGATCGTTATACACCAAACCGTTACAAACAGTCTTGGGATCCCCACAGAAAGCAGACTTAATTCGTAATGTGATCATTTCGATTTAGATGATATGCGTCGACGCTGTGAGGTGGGAAACATTGGACACCTCAGCCTCTGCAGAATAGCTTGTAAACTGACTAGTAATGATTTTATGTACTTTGAAGACATAACGATGGCGCGGTATGGTTTGTAGCAGATCTACTACGCAGCCTGTCTCTTCAGAAGCGTTTCAGTTACTCTCGTATCATGGAAGCTTAAAGAGAAACGGGCCGACATTTTTCCTAAGCAGAGTTTTGACAAATGGAAGCACTATACAGTAAATTATTTATCCATGGATGTAGAAGCAGGCAGATTTCCTAATTCCTTGCACTTGCAGGGGCCTAATATTTTCAATAAGCTGATTTCATGCTCTTCAATGGCTTCGGTCCCCGAAATACGTATTTAGGAGTAAACATAAGAACGTAGATATTCCATATTATATATATATATATATATATATATATATATATATATATATACTAAATAATGCAGTATATCTTTTAACGAGACTTATATATATATATATATATATATATATATATATATATATATACATACTATCAAATAATGAGGGCAGGGTGGCATGATGAGAACGATAAAGACAGACACGAGTTAAGGAAAAACGTGTCTACGAATATGTGTACGAATAGTCTCAACTCCATGCGGTTGCTGTCCCAGCGGAATCTGCTGAGCGCCCGCGGCCGTGAGGAGTGTGCCGATGGTGGTCATGGAGGTGATATACAGAATAATGTCCATGCCGTTATTGGCCGTGTAATAAACTGTCGATTTTGAAGATAACTACGGGCAGCGGGATCGTGTCATGTCCAAACTGGTAGAACGTTCTAGCCGCATAGTAATGATCCGTTTAGAAGATGCCAGAGGTCGACGTTTTCTCGATGTCCGCAAGGTGTTGTAGCAAGCAAGCCTGGTGTCGCTTGCGTGGCCTGTCGTCACCACGCTAAGTTCGCTTGTTCGGCAGCACGTGAATCGGTCGATGTGCCGCTTCATTTTTGAGGACCTTTTCTAATAGCCGCAATATCAATAACAACAACAACAGAAACAGAACGGCACGTCTGATTTTGCGTTGACTCCTGGGGGGGGGGGCACGTTGCTATCCGACGTTGTTGTTGTTGTTGTTGTGCATGTCGACCATATATGTCGGCTCTTAGTCGGCCACGACAGCAAATCGCTTTTCCCCGCAATCGACTTTGAGTAGATGTGTCGAGTAAATGTTACTCGTTTGACCGGGGTGTCAACTGCCGATGTCATCCCCGACATCAGGCCGCCGATGTTGGTAGGTCTACACATAAGCCGTGTTAACGACAATGTTTGTTATGCCAGTTACAACTAGTGCCAACGTAGTTATATGTGTATATATATATATATATATATATGTATATATATATCAACATGTCCGCTTAAGCTGTTGTCCCGCTCGAAGCGTATATACATATATAAATATATATATATATATATATATATATATATATATATATATATATATATATATATATATATATATATATATATATATATATGTATATATAGCTAATATCAAGTGGGGCTGTCATTATCCTTGCGGTGAGTGCGTGAGTGTTTTGCCAATCCTGACGATGGCTACGATCAAGTCGTTCGAGTCTGTCCACCGATGCCACAATTCCTTGTTCTTCGAGCCCGTCCGTCGGACAAAAGACAGAAGCGCTCCTTGCAGAGGGGGGAGAGACCGAGAGTGAGTGGCGTACATGCTGAACGTCTTTGTCGATGCATATATATATATATATATATATATATATATATCGATGCATATTTAGTCGGTACGCTGATCATCATCATCATCACCACCACCATCACCATCACCACCTCATCGTCGGTTGGCCAGGATTCAGACGTTGCGACACGAGATCGAACCCGATTTATCTAGCTGGCTGGTGGAAACCGAGACCGAGCCGAAAGCCCGACCGTAGAGGTTTCCACTAGGCAAGCGGTAACGGGTCAACTCGAAACGACCAGTAGAACCAGTAGGTCCAAGTACTTGTGGTAGTACCACCAGTCGTCATGCTACTAACAGTAATGACAGCCGAGAAAGCTTTGTGTTGTCCTTTGAGCTCTGGTGGTTAGCGTGGTCGGCGTCTGCCTTCTCTCTCTCTCTCTCTCTCTCTCTCTCACTCTCACTTCTCCTGCTTTCTCGCCCCTCTCTGTATCTCTATTATGGTGTATTTTGCTGCCCTAATCCAGAACCGTGCCGCTCATCATGGTAGAGCCGCATTACGCTGACCACATTTTAACAGCAGTCACACGGTGTCCGATGCCGATGCTTTGCTCAATATAGCTCCCGTGTTGTAGTCGTAAGAGTTTGTTGAGGATTGACGCGAACTAATCTCACTGTGCACTATAGCCATACTACTACGGGCCAGAACTAATCTCCGTATAGATATGTATAGACGAATACTTCTGGTACGAATTAAAGTATATATATATATATATATATATATATGCGTATGAGTGCACGGCGAACGTGAGTCTGTGTGCGGTTAGCGGCGTTCATCCTCGAATCGAGTTCAGGGTCATCAGGGCCAAGTCGCGTTGAGCCAGCCTCAACATCAGCACCAAGAGACTTGGCAAACCATTCGTGCCGCTTTCGCGATCTTCTTGAGGTCGATGGTCGCTGCAGCGTGCATACATATGTATATGCAAGAGGCTAAACCGTATAAATATATATATATTGATAGAGAGAGAAAGACAAACGAAAGGCAACTTTGCTTCTTCTCCTTAATCTCTTTTTGTTGTCGAGTCCTTGAGTGAACTCTTGTGTACAAGGTGCGTCTGAGTTGACATCTGACATATGCGTATGTGTGTACATGCTCAAGACAGGTCTTGAGTCCGTCATCTTGCAAAACACCTTCGATTCACACTGTGTGTATTGCGGTCCCTGTTCGGAGGTGTGGCCGCGCGTTTTATTTGATCTCGAGAGAGAGGTACGATAGTGATGATAGAATGAAGCGCGAGAGAAACGTAGGTTGTATGAGCGTATTGGCAGCAACCAGCTTTGTCCGGACACATTTTCACTGCATGACAAGCGGTCTAACTAGAACTAGCCACATGCTGTGCCTGGAATTTTGACAGAGATGTTGTCGACCGCACGCCTAGTTCACGTTTGCTAAACTCGACCACAACTGTCGACGTAATCGTATCTATGAGCACTCCCGTGTTGGTCAGATATGGCACGCTCTCCGTG